>CM069144.1:68543783-68793549 GCA_035221665.1 Okamejei kenojei | reverse complement strand
TTTTTAGTAGGTATGTTGAGTATCGAATAAGTGTAGATATTTTTAATTTAATTATATAATTTAATTTAAATTAAATAACCCCCCAACTAACCCCCCCCCCATTACCTCCACAACTCCGTATTATTCTCCCCCTCTATCCATAGCCTCAACTATTTCTTTTTTAATACAGGACTGCCATATATTCCCCCCCCCCCCCCCCCCACCCCCCCCCCCAGTCTCTTTATAGTTCAGCCCCGTTGTTTCTGAATTTAACAATGTCGCTCTCCATCCTAATGAAGAACTCAACCATATTATGCGTCACTCTTGCCCAAGGGGCCACGTATGACAAGGCTGTAACTAACCCTTCTCTCATTACTCATATCACAGTTCTAGCATAGCATGGTCTCTTGTTTGGTTCCTCCACTGTTGGTTTAGAAAACTATTCCGATACATTCCAAGATTCTCTTCCTCAGCACCCTGCCAATTTGATTCACCCAATCTTATATGTAGGATTGAATGTCCCCCATGTTATAACGGTTTTACTTCGTTGCCGCATGTAATTTCCTGTTTGATGCCATCCCCACCCCCCCGGAGCAGCCTCCAGATACTACTACTGTTAGGTGGCCTGTACAAACCCCACTAGCGTTTCTGCCCCTTAGTGTTTCGCAGCTTCCACCATATCGATTCCACATCCGCCAAAGCTATGTTAATTCTTTCTATTTGCGTTATTCTTCTCCAACCAGAACGCTACCCTCCTCTTTCCTCTATTGTATCCTTCCTGAATATTGAATATCCTGTTGTTCCAGCTCCAGCCTTGGTCACCCTGGAGCATGTCTCCGTGATCCCAACTATATATAATTAATAATAGCTATTCTGCACAGTTTCTACTCATCAACCTTATTACGAATGCTCATCGCATTGAGACAACAAGCCCTTCAGGCTTGTTTTTACAAACACCCTTGGCCTTTTTACAATTATGTTGAAAAGAGGCCCTTTTAGATTTTTGCCCTGGATTTGTTTTCCTGCATTTTTGCAACCTCGCTCCCTATTGCTCCTATCCTCATTTTACACCCCTCTGTCTCTCTGCCTCACAAAATTAAGAGTCCCTCCACTTCGTATTCTCCGTTTGTTATTTTTTATGATATAATCTAACTGCACATACTAAAATCAGTAGTCAAGTTTTTTCTTATCACATACACATAGAGATGTGTAGTGAAATGAAAAAGTGGCAATCTTACTTGCATTAAAATGTTCTCAGCCTGAGTATGATGAGTTGCAGTAGCTAAAAATCTAGAAATATACTTTATGTCAGTTTCTGTTTATGCCTGTTGTTGTGTGATGTTCGTTGTTTATCACTAAACTTACACCTACAGCTCAGCTGCCGAATAAGCACTTCTGTGTGAGGTAGCCTTTGAGTGAGCTTTAGCCTTAAAGGGGAACAGCTCAATCAAGATCACAATACATTACAAAAATTGTGGATGCACGCCCATGCCATCACACAAACCAACCTCCCTTCCATTGACTACCTAAAAAAAAAATTTATACCTCACGCTGTCTCGACAAGGCCCAGCATCTGAATCAAAGCATGAGTCGTCCTGGGCGACTCCTCTCTTCCCTCTCCCATCAGGCAAAAGGTTGTGAAATGCTACAAATCAGGGGGACAGTTTCTTCCCAACTGTTATTATGCAACTGAATCATCTACACAACAGAGAGCAGTGCTGAAACTATATATACTTCTTCGTGAGGCTCGGACTATCCTTGATCCAGGACTTTGCTGGCTTTTACCTTGACTAAGTGTTATTCCCTTAATCATGTATCGATATACAGTAAATAGTCGATGAGTAATCATAATCGTGTGCGGACAAGAGCCGAAGCGAAGAAGTGGAAACCAAGTTACGAACGGAAATAACTTTGCTGGCTTTTACATTGCACTAAATGTTATTTCCTTACATGTATCTGTACACTGGTAAATGGCTGGTTGTATCATGTATTGTCTTTCTGCTGACTGGATAGCACGCAAAAAAAGCTTTTCAATGTACATCTGTACACACGACAATAACCTAAACTGTAAACTCTAAATAGAATTGGGGTGTAGGTTCAGAAAGTTTTTTGCTCCTGAATCATTATGCATTGCTTGAACATTATTCTTGGTTCAATGGCAGTATCTTTATTCTGAATCAGAAGTTTGTTGGTTTTCTTTTCAATTGGAGACTCTGAATGATAAAAATACCAAATTAAAATATTGGGATAGAATCATAGTAAAAAATCATGATGGAATAGGATGAAGAATACAGTTGGATTCCTGGTGTCCTGTTGAAGATCAACAGTCTTGTGATTTGATCCATCTTGTTTTGCTGCCTGATGACCTGGATCCATATCATGTCGGGTTTCTACACCAGCGCCATCTCGTTGCATGCGGGCTGCCATTGTTGTGTTTTAGTTTTTAACTTACCCGATTCGGAGCCTACAGGACTGATCTCAATGGTCTTGTATGTTATTAGAATTTAAGTACTTGTTATGATATATAATGGGACTTGCCATCTTAAGTTACTTTGGAACACTGAACAATATGTATTTCTTAGCTAAAGATGCTGAAAAATGGTATATCCAGCGTAATATCTTGTTTGCAAAGATCACAAACATTTTGACTTCAATTTATGTAACAATTAGGCATTGACTTTTTTAAATTTGTATGTAAATACATCATCCAAGGAAACTGCGATGCTGGAAGATCAATTACTATTAATCCATCTGAAATATAAGTTTGTTTCACTCTGTCAGATGTTGCCTGACCTGCGGGTATTTTGTGATGCTTTCTTGGTCGAAGTTGAAGGTTCACATGCACTCCTTTAACCTCCTCTATTTGATTTGTGCTCCCGTTGTGACCTCCTTTACATGGTTGGTGATTTAGTAGACATAAGAACATGTGCTCGGGCTGAGAGCCCCGCCCTCCTTCCACCCCACATACCCAAATCCCACCCTTCCCCAACCCAATCCATCTCATAACAACACTCCTTTCTTCCACTCCCCTTGATACCCTTATCACCATAAACCTAAAACTACACCCCCCCTCACCCCCCCCCCCGACCCCTCCCTACCCTCCCGACCCCCCCCCCCCCCCCCCCCTCCTGGTTGCGATACATTTAAATCCTTGTCATACTTTGTTTCCTTTTCGCCTTTAAACTTTTGCGCTTACCCCTCCCTTTCTGCAATCAAACTTCTCTCACCAAACGTTCTATCACTTGCCGGCTATATCCTGTCTCGCCTCTTTTTCCAAGTTCCCCCCTACTAAGGGTTCCTCCCAAACCTTGCCTGTCTATGCCCTCAGCGAGGCTGCTGACCGTTGTGTATCTCAAGCACTTTAATGCTTTACGTGATTCAGCATCTGGAGGTTTTCTTGTGTCCTCCACAGAGTATCTAGTTTACATACTTACCTTGTCTGATTTAACCTATGTATAATGGGGGAATGTTGATTCTATAAAAGTTGAATATTAATGGAACGGAAAGAGCAGATGGAGGGAGATGGAGATTAATCTATTTATTTCTCTTCTCCACGCTATTTAAATATTAATGATATAAACTAGACTCTAAATGGGACCCGTTGGGTCCTTATTCAACACGGGAGGCTGTCCCCAACGGCCTATATTCCACCTCTTTCTCCAAATTCCAATATTGGTGGCCAAGTGGGGGGGGGGGGGGGGGGTGAGCGCTTGTATGGGTGTTGTGGGCAAAGGGAATGGTTTCCAGAGGGCTAGTATGGACATTGTGGGCCCCGAATGGATTTTTTGGGCTGGAAGCACGTCTCTCAGGGCTGGTGGCTGCAGCTCAGACACTCAGGGTGATCTTGATGGCAGATCCATCACTCCGGGCTGGTGGGCTGAGATCAGTCAATCAGGGCTGGTGCGCTGGCAGTTCACTCATGGCTATTCCTTGAAATTCCATTACTAGCAGAGGATGCAGGCCACCAAAGTCAGTTTAATAGCATTGCAGGCAGGTAGTGCAGGCCACCAAATTCAATTTCATAGCATTTCAGGCAGTGTGCAGGCCACCAAGTTACCAAAAACTCATTGCATTGTGATTAGGCTACCAAATTATTTATTGCTAGTAATTGCACTCACAGTTAGTTGATTTCACTGTTAGAATCACAGTTGTGGTCTCTCCCTCTTCCAGAGTGAAGGGACTTCACGTCAGCATCCTGGATTTTAGAGTCCTCCCCTCCCCGGAAGGGACGTTATCGTCATCGTGGTGATTGAGCAGGCAAAAGCGACCAATCAGCTGATCTCAAGATTTTATAAAACACTCATAACTTTTTTATTTTCATCGATCTGAAAAAAATCATGGGCCTCTGCCTCAGCGGAAAAGCAGGACTTAAGATGGCCAAAAGATCATAGGATATATGGTAGCTTTTTTACTAAAATAAATTTACAGCGCTGACAAGGAAGTGGTTATGATGAGACTTTTAGTTATATAGATATTGATTATGACCAAAAGCAAGATAGTTAATAAAAATATATAAGGATTTGATCCACCAGAAAAGGGATGATTATTTTGTGTACAATTATCATATTGGTTATTTTAAATCATGCACATTAAAATAAGTAAATAAGACTGTAAGGTTTTGATCAGGACTGTTGATGTTGATAAACAAAGCAATGTTTCAGAGTGGCTGGATTGACATGGTAAATTATAAACAGTATGGCAAGGAATTTAATTTAATTCTGGGTACATCGGTGGCGTGTATATACAACAAACCCTAACTTTTTAAAAACAGATACTACAAAAGAATAAACACAAATTATTCAATA
The DNA here is from genome assembly GCA_035221665.1 of Okamejei kenojei. Taxonomy (NCBI): domain Eukaryota; kingdom Metazoa; phylum Chordata; class Chondrichthyes; order Rajiformes; family Rajidae; genus Okamejei; species Okamejei kenojei. The sequence goes on along the minus strand of CM069144.1, from coordinate 68,788,765 downwards.
AAGCACAAGACCTGGTCTCAATGTTTATAATATTATTCAATCTATAATATCTATATTTTTGGTTTCAATAAAAATCACTTCAAACTTAAGGCTTATAGTATTACAAAATTACAAATAGAGTGAAATAATGAAGAGCAGATTGAATATTTCAATCCAATCCCTTTAAGCAGGTATAAGTAGCAATTGGGGAATTGCCATTCATTTGAGAGTAGTTACTCTATTGAATTTAATACAACATTATATGGTGCTTTTTAGTTAAGCTTCATTTTATTATAGAGATGCATTGTGTTTTGTCTAAATAGCTCAGGGTCAAATTAATATTATCTCCAAATTTATCGCCAACATTCTATTCGATTGCTTTAATTATAGTTGTATTACCAGTTTATGAGTATTAGATTATTGGGGGGAAGTTACACTTACCCAAATGTGCTGGAAGATTATCTGTAGGAGGGAAGTGGAAACTAACTCCTTTAATGCCTATTAAAACAGAGAAATTGATGAGAGGTATCCTTTGCTAGTCTTGCGAATGCGCAGTAAAAATTGCATACATTCTTCAATCATATGGTAAGTGGGTGCATATTTTTCATGATTGAATAGCTGCATTGACACCCACCACAGTACCATTGAGAATTTTCCGCAATTTCTAACTTCTGATTCTGATTCAAGAGACTTTTTATTTGCAGACGAATATTTTAAGGGAAATCTGTATCCTTCAGAAAATTTATCAAATACCTTACCAAAGAGAGAACAGAATACAAAGAAAAAAGCATTAAAAAGCAAAAAGTGAGAAATGCTGGAACTTGAAAATAAAAGCAGAAAATACTGAAAATACTCAATCAAGTCAGGCAACGGTTTCAGAGAAAAGCGAGTACTGTTAACAATCACACTTCAGGAAAGTGTGCATTTATCTATCGGTTGTCCGACATTGACTAAAGTCCTATCCTTGTGAGAGACCCTTGATAAGACATCTTTTAAAAATAACAGAGTTGAATAAAGTTGTTTGGAGAAGTGAGTAATTCGACAACAAGATTAATCTAAAAGAGTAAGATTAAACGGAACTTACAGTTCGATGTTGATCTTTATGTTTATGAGGCGTCGCGGTGAGGGATTTCGTGAAGACCCCGCCAGCACGCATGCGCGATATTCTTCAAAGAGCAGTGTGACATACAGAACGCACCTTGGATGGAAATAGTAAGATTAAGAAATTAACATAGCCCAGTTGACCTTTATGATAGAGGGTTGGGGGGGGAGCGGTGGGCACGAAATCCCCTCCTGACTCAAAATAAAGATCAACAACTTCGAATGGTACGTTCTCGTTTAATCTTACTATTTTCACTTCGGTGAGTTCAACGTGAGTGGACTTCGATGAAGATTTTCAAAGCTCTGTGATTTTCACGCCCTGGACTCCGTCCATGCTATCACAACTGCTGGCAATTCTGATGGAGGAAAGGTAGTAAATGCATTCAGACGGACAGGCTGAAACAAATAGAATGCACCAGTTATTAACAAATAATAACAAGCAAAAGGCCCCTAATTCGGACTAATCATTGACGGAGCGGCTCCCAGTGGATTCGCGAACGTTGGGGCAAACCAGGGCTTACTGTAGAACCGCTGGAGGATAAGGTTGCTTCAAAAATTGGGGGGCCCCCCCCCTAGCCCGCGGGGGCGGGGATGTGGTCCTTGGCACCTCCATGGCCCCCTCGCCACTGATGTGATGATGCAGCCCTGGTAGAGTGAGATTTAAAAATGTTAGTACCTTTCCTGCTGTACCCAACATCGCCTGAGTCACCTTGCGATAGTCTGCACAGTCAAACGGTGATGTGGAGATGTTGTGGCTGATGAGGAGCCCCTGTACCATTGTTCCGGAATGGTTCCTCTCGTGGGATGTACAGGGGAGATGGGTGACAATGAGAGGGTGGCATCCGTGGGGTACCGCCCAACTCCACCTGCAGCCCACGAATCCCCAAGTCTGTGCGGCTTTCAATAGGTCTGGGACCCCCCCCCCCCCCACGATTCACCTTTGCAGGGGTGGAGACCATGCTATCCTGCCGCAGCTTTTGTAGTGCCTGGACTCGATGAAGTCAGTAGTGTGGCAGTGCCATCAGCTCATCCTTGAGGTGACATTTTTAAGTGGTAACTGTCATTGGAGAACAGCTCCTCAGTGGGTCAGAACGATCCCTAAGTCCCCATGTGATGTTGTATCTGGGCCGTGGGGGGTTGGTTGTTAAAACATCCCTCATGAATTTAAAACACAGGTGGATGGAGCCTATACCGATGTCTAGGTATGAGGACAGTGTACTCCTGGCGCTGTTGATGGCACTGGAGCTAAGGCCCGCATCGTAATGAAGGCCCGCTAGGAATTCCAGGACATCAGCGGTTCGTTAGCCGAGTTGGTACGGGAGCAGAATGCCTCCCACTTCCTGACCTGTGTGAGGTACTGGTTCTCCTGGTTGATGCTCGGCATGACGCTGAGATGAGTTCCATGGCTCTTGGTGATATGCTGGCCTTGACGAGCGGCCTCTTTAGAACCTGCAGGCCAACATGTTTAGGTACCAATGGCACGGGTGACTGTCCCCCGTATGGGGTTGTAATCAATGTGGGATTTACCAAACTGAATCCACGGACGTCTGCAAGATTTGGAGGGCCATCGGGTACCATGGCTGAGTAGGCCAGTCGGGTTATGATCAGTAACCAGTTTCTGGATCCAGTTTGAATTTTCTGCAATACCCGACTGATCAGGCAGAATAGGGGGAACATACGTAGTAAAAACCGTTTCCCCCCAATGGAGAGAAAAAGCATCCATGCGCTACTCCCCCAGGGTCTTTCTGGTTCCCAAGGACACATATGTTGGTATCTGATGGTTCTAACCTGGACGCAAAGAGGTCAGGATATCTGGCGTGAAAGTGAGCTATAATTTCAGCAAATTAGGGGGATTCAACATCTACTCGATGTTATCATTGAACACTCATGGCCCTGGTGTCCGTCACGTATTGAACTTACCTGGTAAATAGGTCGCTGTGATCCAAATATTTCTCTCAATGCACCCAGTGCCAGATTGTATTTGCCAATTGTCCCAAGATTACGACCGTACCTACATATGATTGATATAAGCCACACCGTTGTGTTATCTGTTGGAGGCGGCCATTAAGTGCGTGAATTAGGACAGTCAGCCCGCAGTCCTGGAAAAACCCCTAACATCTCCATACTAATTATCCCTGGTGTCTGGAGGAGGGGGAAGGACACGTGAGGGTCCCATCTGCCACACAACACGGACATGGTGTCAGTTGTACCTCAACCTTGTGCGCTTGTGCCAGTTGTAGCACGACGGGTCTGTATGGTGTTTGCTTAACAATGATGGGTCTGTGACACTCACTTAATAATTGTCAATCCAACATTGTAGCTCAGCTCTAGCCGGATTTGGCAACTGTATTGGTCTATCAAAGTGCCAGCATTTGCGCTTATAATGCTGCGATCTTTTAATTCTTTGTAATTTTTGTATGCTCCCAAACCCCGGTCCGAATTGCACAGCTTGTGAACGTAGCTACCTGTTCCCAATTTCTTTTGCCATTTGTCGGGATAGTCGGTACCCTGGGGCACGCAAGGCTTCTTTTTATGTCTAAAGCTTTGTTGGTCAGGGTATAGTATGTCATCAGTAAGTTTGTGTTAATGTTGGAACCCAGGTAATTTCATACTTAGAGGGGTCTGGGGGATTTGTCTGATGGGGTAACAAACCTAACGCCTGAATAAAGATTTGGTCGCTGGAATGGCAGCATAGCCAATTGGCACGGTCTCGTCCCAGGGCTAAGGATATCGTCTAAAATATGCCATGACGATTAGGACTTGTGTTACATGGATGAGTGCCATATGGTTTTTACTTATTATGGTTAAATAGTCTGGGGCTGTGGGGAACCCATTGGGTAAGGCTTTGTATTGCCCAATGTCCCTTTCCAGACAAGTTCAGGAACTTCCTGTGAGATTTGGATGGGGACTGTATAGTATGCATCTTTTTCGATGCAGCCATATAACAGCACCCACGAATAGGGCAGCTGCTTAGCTGTTTCGCAGGTAACCATGTGAAGATGGGTGTAGGGTACAAAATGTGTTCACAGGGTTAGGTCTATGATAATCGACTCCCATCTTGTTTGGTTTTTGAACACGATGTTAGACACAAACTCAAGGAGTTCATGTGTCGTGTTGCAATCAACCCTTTTGCTTGTACGCGTAAGATTTTGGCATGTCCTCCTTTAATTGAGTCTAGAGAGTCGTAAAAAAGCGCGAGGTTCTGCTGTGTTGGGGGCAAGTTTACATCAATAATTTTGTACTAATTGACATAACCGTGGACTCTTTGTAGAAGAAACGTTGCTGTGGTTGATTGCACCCAAGCACCACAGAAAATGCTCGCAACGACCCCGATTGTGCGGGTAGAAAAAAACAAAAATAGTGCTAACTTGCCTTAGGAGGAACCAGACCCCCTTACCTCCATGGTTAACGGCGCGGTTCATTTTGGCGTATGGCGTTTTGGGGGGAACGTGTGGCTGTTGTGCTGTGGCCCATCGTTCTTTCTGTATGGGTGAACCCTTTAGCCGGTGGCAGGTGTCATAAGGCCCACGGTCTTGGCCTCCTCGTCGAGTTTTTGTGACTTGCTTGAGAGATCTACTTCCCCAACGCTGGGAATGAGGTGGTTGGAGTGTGGAGGGACGGCACTACCCTGCAAATTAGGGTTGAGATGTCGGCCGGATGATGCTCTTACGAGGGCGGTTAATTTTGAACTGCGCATTGCAGAGGAGTGGCAGGGCATCCTGCGGCTGCTCGCTGCACATCATCCCCAATCGAGGGTGCTAGGCAATGCTGTATGCCCATCGATAGAATGTTTGTGGATGCGTTGTAGGCGGGACTGTCCTGCTTCTTGGTGGTAGTACTCAATTCTTCCAAATGTGAGCATTCCCCGTGGCACACTTAAAGTGATTGCAGTTGTCGGGCCGGTTTGGAATGGCATCGGTGTCAGTGACTACCTGACCCAGGGACTGGCTGAGTGGTCAAGATTAGTCAATGGATCCGCCAGTTTGGGGGCAGCGGCTCCTCCCATTGTGGCGGTAGCTGTGGCAAAATTTTCCCCACGGACATACAGCAGTCCGCACCTAGTACTGGATCCGGCCTTCGGCATCCTGGTTCGTCATCATAGTCAGCATCCAGCAAACTTCTGGTACGTCTGGCTGGAGGAAGACGATATGCGGGGGGCGGTTCCTGGCGTGTGGCGTTGTTGAGGCCGAGACTTTCCCGTTACCGATCCCGTCCATATCCCAGTGGACTATGGCACCACCAAGAGCTCCAACCTTTGCAATGCACCGCCCCCGCTACTCGGCGGCGGACAAGCCGACTTCCCCAGGCTCTGCAATTTCTCTGGGGCTCCACCCAGCGGACCCACACCACCATAAGATGAGACTAGGGTCCGAAGCTAGGGTTGGGTTCGTGGGCTACCGCTCTGCAGGCCATACGACTCCCGCACGGACTTTCCGCTAGTCGGCCTACGTGGGGGACTGTGGCGGCCCATCTGCCTGGTAGGAAGTGCAGTGGTGATGAATCGGCACCGGCCGCCCCTAGCGAACCGGGCTCCCTGAAGTCTATAGCCCCGTGCAGGCTTACCTCCACTATCGCCAGGTTCTGCATGGATTGCATGGTCGGCAGCTGCAGTAGCTAAGCTTAACGACCGTCTATGCTGCCACTGGTGCCCTTTGACGCAGCCTGACGAGGTGGTGTATGCCGGCAGCACCTGCTCCTGCAGGGCGGCTCGACGCAGCAGTAGCTCTGCCCAGATGCCCTACGGCAGATATCCCGCCAGCTGTACGTGGCGTGCCGCGGCTGCGGCTCCCTGTAGCGCAGCCGTTCCCCGCCTGTGCCCGTGGATCCACGCAACACGGGTTGATGCCGCTGTCGTCGGGGCGAGGCACTCGTCCACGTGACCTGGTTTCTCCCCACCCCGCCCACTTCCTGTGATTGGGGGGCACTGAGTCTGGGGCTGGCATTCCCAGCTCCCATGTGGACAACCAATCGAGAGAGAGAAGTTCTGTGCCGCTGTATAATGAGTCCCGAGGGGTCTTCTGCGACATTTACCCACCCTGTCCGATGCTAGCCGGCGGTCTGTCCGGGAAAGTCTGCACTTTCCCTCCCGTTCCTTCCAAACCAACAAAAGGTTCAATTATTTTTACCATGCCGGTCTTAAGGAACGGAGCTATGGTGGACGAGCAAATTGAGCTTAATAATTCATATAAGCGACGAATGAGCGACGATATGTCCCGCCGCCATGCGAAGCTGCAATTAAGATACCTGTTTTTCAAATTTCACAACTTTTCAAAGTTGTCTCTGCACTCTAAATGTGCACTCACTCCTGATCAAAACAAATTTACTGTGAAGAATTATGACATGCAAATATAAACAGGCAAGGAAGAGACGATCATAAAAGGTGCGTTCAGACTAATCTGTACAGGGAGGAGCATTAGTACCAGAATGAGTTGAGTCCCAGAAGTGGAGTTTGTGCTAAATACATGGGAGTCATTAAAGTTCACTATCACCTGCACAGTATGGCGAGATGCAGCTATAATAAAAATCTTGCTTGCTGCAGCATACAGGCACATAGACTCAAACAACCCACAGAAACATAAATCATACATAAATTCCACATACATTCCACAAGACAGTGAAAATAAAAAAAATGCAGAAAAACAAAACATAGTGCAAAACACTAAACCAGCAAACAAATCCATGGTAGTGCAAAAGATGATCCTGAGTGTTCCACTGCCATGTAGGATCATGGTTGCACGATCAGTTCAAGAAGTAATGTTATAGGATAGTAGCTATTCCTGAACCTGGTGTTCGGCCTCTGTGCTTTCTGCCAACGGTAGCAGTGAGAAGAGGACATGCTCTGTTGACGGAGATCCTTGATGACAGATGCCATCTTCTTGAGCAGTAACTCTTGTACGTGCTTTTGTTGGTGGGGAGGTGTGAGTAGAATTGAAGTAACACTTAAGATTTAATAGTTGTGTAACATTAGAATGCAATAGCTGTAGAAGTAGTAGCATTTCTAATCAGGTAATTATATATTTTTTTAGTTACTGTTTCTAAAAAGTGTCAGAAAGAGTTTTTATTTGTTTGACAGCCAGCTAAGCCAGGAAGCATATTTTTTTAACCATCAACAGTTTTTGTTGGTATTTTCTGGGGAAGGGTTTTGTTCTTGCCCCCCTCTCCTTAAATCCTTCACCAAAACTGTAGAATTGAAGGATTCAAGGTCCTGTTTTTGAACAATTTGTCAACATTTAGAATCAGGAAAGCCCCCGGAAAAGCAAGTTCACAAAGGTGGATCAACATTCATTACTCGTTAGCTCGCGTGGTTGTCAGCAAATTCTGGCCCATTTAAAACTGCTGTCCTTTCCGAGTAACTGTAGACATTTAGTCTCTAGATGGCAGCAGTGACTCTATGTATTTTTATGTTAAAGAAGGAACTGCAGATGCTGGAGAATTTGAGGGTACACAAAAGGCTGGAGAAACTCAGCGGGTGCAGCAGCATTTAAGGAGCGATGGAGATAGGCGACGTTTTGGGTCGAAACGTATTTTTATACCAGCTTCACAATATACACCTAGCGCCAGTCGATTAATGAAATTGAAGAATTCCAACAATTTCCCTTTTGACTGCCTATTTACAAAACCTCTATGATCTACTGCTAAATATTAAATGCTGTTTGCTACTATTAATCTGTTATTTCCTGGCAAATGTGGTGAAGCAATACTGTATCCTGTGAAATGCAAATCACCACACAATATTGCACCCCTCCCCCATCAATCATTAAAGAAAAAGGCAACTTGCCTTCAATCATCTAGCTTTATCAAGTTCCTACTACTGCATGTTCATTTTGCAATAACATCTCCACAGAAAGTGGAAGTTAATACCTTACAATGTAAACTATTGAGGAGAGTTACATTCCTGTGATGCCTATAGTCCTGAAAGTGAAGCTTAACATCTTTAAGTGTAAGTACCGAATAGTGAAAGGCTTGGATAGAGTGGATATGGAGAGGATGTTTTTACTAGTGGGAGAGTCCAGGACTAGGGGTCATAGCCTCAGAATTAAAGGACGTTCCTTTAGAAAGGAGATGAGAAGGAATTTCTTTAATCAGAGGGTGGTGAATCTGTCAAATTATTTGCCAGAGAAGGCTGTGGAGGCCATCAATGGATATTTTTTAAGGCAAAGAGAGATAGATTATTGATAAGTACGGGTGTCAAGGGTTACAGGGAGAAGGCAGGAGAATGGTTAGGATGGAATAGATCAGCCATGATTGAATGGCAGAACGGACTTGATGGTCCAAATGACCCAATTCTGCCCCTATCACCTATGACCTTATCTTTTTTGTTTTTATTGTTTTAATTGTCTCTTAGTATAAGCCTTCCTTTCATTTAAAACAAATCTGTGCCAGATGTTTCTAATTAATTCGTCATCTGTTTTCCACATTCCACTCTCTCGCATGTTTTAACTGTTCATGATTAAATAAATTATATGTGGGTGCAATCATTCACTAAGTGATCAAATGCTCCATTGCCCATGGGATACTGTTAACAGCTTAGATCTCAAGCTACTAACAGGGAAAAGAAAATCAAGCTAAAGATTGATGCAAAATATCAAATTGTCAGAGCACATTAAGAATGTAAGAACTCAAGAAAATAGGAACAATAATTTTATATCAACCCCTCCTATCTTTCCCAATTGATGTTGCATCATCAGCCAACATGGTTGTACCTCACTTTGTCAGTTCATCAGTCATTAATGTATATTTTTAGGTTGGGGTCCAGCATCGGTTCCCATGTCATCCTTTTGTTACAGCATGCAACCTGTGAATTAATGTTTATCTTGACTGCTTTTTAAATGTATACATTTCCTTTCCATGTTAATGTATAACCCTATTGACATCTGCCTATTGAGTTCATGTCATTGATTTGTATTTATCATTCAGCCCTCCATGTTTCTTATCTTTTAACAATCAGTTCAAGGAGGTCGGCTCATGAGCAGCAGCAGGTGAAGGAGAGCAAGGATTGGCTGAGAGGTAAGTTCTTGGGAGTTTTACAGTGTTTTTCTTTGGGTAGCGGTAGAGGTAGCGGTTGTTTGAAAAACCAGACGGGACCAGCTACAGCACATACCTTACAAGGAGGCCGGCTCAGGAGCAGCAGCAGGTGAAGGAGAGCGGGGATTGGCTGAGGAATCTAATTTGCAAATTGGTAAATTGGCGAATTAGGCAATATATCAGCCAATATAAGCAAGGTTGCTCTAGGGGAGTGGCCAGTCGGGGAGCGGCCTTGTTGAGGGAAGTGCTTTGTGAGAAAAGTACGAGTCTTTGGCTTGAGAGTCTTCGACAAGGAGGATGAGGAGAGGAGACTACGTCAAATGTCGTAGAGGACGAGACACGGGGAAGACATGATGGGTAAGATGATTCAGTGTGAGGTTTGCAGGATGTGGGAGGTCAGAGTTACTGATGGTGCTTCTGGAAACTACACCTGCAGAAATTGTGTCCAGGTGCAGCTCCTGAACAAACGTGTTAGGGAACTGGAGAATCAGCTGGATGATTCCGGGAAAACGAGAGTTTCCTGGACAGGATCTTACAGTGAGGTTGTCATGCCAAGGATATATGGAAGAGTGAAGGTGGGTGGACTGTGAGAAAGGGGAGTAAACCATGGACCCGTGCAGGAGACCCCTGTGGCTGTGCCAGATGAAAACAGGTACACCCCTTTGGGAAGCTGTCAGGGCAGACAACGCTTCCAGTCCGAGCAGCGGACAGGTCGATGGCTCCAATCCCAGTGATGACACTCGACTGGCAAGACCGACGTCGGGCAGAGCTATAATAGTGGGTAACTCCATTGTCTGAGTTGCAGATTCTGTGGTGGCAGACGAGATTTCGAGGATGGTCTGTTGCTTCCCTGGTACCAGGATTCAAGATATCACGAAACCGACCAGAACATCCTCGAGAGGGAAGGTGAACCGCCGGCAGTAGTTTGTGCACGTGGGCACAACAACGTAGGGGAAAGAGGAAGGAGGTTCTGCAACGAGAGTTTAGAGAGTTAAGAGAAGATTGAAAAGCAGGACTTCTAGGGTGGTTATCTCTGGATTGCTTCCAGTACCTCATGCTAGTGAGGGCAGGAACAGGGAGATAGGGGATTGAATGTGTGGCTGGGGGCTGGTACAGGGAGCAAGGATTGCTTTATAAACCACTGGAACCTCTTTTGGGGTAGGGGTGATCTGTACAAAAGGGATGGGTTACACCTTAACTGGAGGGGGACAAACGTTCTGGCAGGCAGGTTTGCTAGTGTGGGTTTAAACTAAATAGTGGGGGGAGGGATTGACAAATTGGGAGTATAAAGGAGTTAAAGGGGAAGTGAGTGCAGGAAAAGTTACAAAAGACTCCCGAATTAATGGGAAGGAAAGTTCGAGAAGGGATAAGAGAGTAAGGTCAGGGCCATAGTGACCGTGTGTGAGAGGGGAGGTGAATACCGAAGTCAAAGTGTTGTATATGAATGCGCGAAGTATGAGGAATAAAGTGGATGAGCTTAAGGCTCAGTTAGAAATTGGCAAGTATGATGTGTTGGGAATTACAGGGGACATGGCTTTGCAAGAGGACTCGTGCTGGGATTCTGTCCTATCGAAAAGACAAACAGGTGGGCAGCGGGGGTGGGGTAGCTCTGTTGGTGAGAAATGAAATTCAGTCCCTTGCGAGGGGTGATATAGAATCAGCAGATGTAGAGTCAGTATGGATAGAACTGAGAAATTGTAAGGGTAAAAAGTTCCTAATGGGAGTTATTTACAGGCCCCCAAACAATAGCCTGGATATAGGATGCAAGTTGAATCAAGACTTAAAATTGGCATGTCATGAAGGTAATGCTGTGGTTGTTATGGGAGATTTCAACATGCAGGTAGACTGGGAAAATCAGGTTGTTACTGGATCCCAAGAAAGGGAGTTTGTGGAGTGCCTCCGTGATGGATTCTTAGAGCAGCTTGTACTGGAGCCTACCAGGGAGAAGGCAATTCTGGATTTAGTGTTGTGTAATGAATCAGATTTGAAAAGGGAACTCGGGGTAAAGTAGCCTTAGGAGGTAGTGACCATAATATGATAAGTTTTAATCCACAATTTGAGAGGGAGAAGGGAAAATCGGAGGTGTCAGTATTACCGTTGAACAAAGAGGACCATGGAGCCATGAGGTAGGAGCTGGCCAAAGTTGACTGGAAAGATACCCTAGCAGCATCTTCCCCACCACCGATGTCAAGCTAACTGGTCTATAATTCCCTGTTTTCTCTCTCCCGCCTTTCTTAAAAAGTCATATAACATTAGCTACCCTCCAATCCACAGGAACTGATCCTGAATCTATAGAACATTAGAAAATGATCACCAATGCATCCACAATTTCCAGAGCTACCTCCTTAAGTACCCTGGGAAGCAGACCATCAGACACTGGGGATTTATCAGCCTTCAGGCCCATCAGTCTAGCCAACACCATTTCCTGCCTAATGTGCATTTCCTTCATCACCCTAGATCCTCTGGTCACTAGTACATCAGGGAGATTGTTTGTGTCCTCCTTCGTGAAGAGCAGAGATGACAGTGGAACAACAATGGCAGGTATTTCTGGGAATAAAACAGAAGGTGCAGGATCAGTTTATTCCAAAGAGGAAGAAAGATTCCAAGGGGCGACCGTGGCTGACAAGGGAAGTCAGGGACAGTATAAAAATAAAAGAGAACAAGTATAACATAGCAAAGATGAGTGGAAAGCCAGAGGATTGGGTAACTTTTAAAGACCAAGAGAAGATTAATAAAAGCCAAATAACCGAACAGACACGACGCCGGAAAGCCAAATAACCAAACAGACACGATGCCTAAAAGCCAAAGAACCAAAAGGGCACGACACCTAAAAGCCAAATAACCAAAAGAGCATGACGCTGAAAGGATACGAACCCGAAACGGACTCCATGCCAAAAGGACCCAATTCGTAGAACGGACATGATGTCTCCGAAAACGGGATTTGTCCGAGACCTTGTCAGCGATTGGTCCAGACCCCCGCGTCCCATCACATCACTGGCCAGGGGAGACTGGAGGGCGAGGCGGATTTTTTAATTTTCCTTCACTACTTTTGGACTTTCCTGAATATAAACTAAAACCCCGTGTGATTGGAACTTTCGGTTGATTTAACAAAATGATAATCCAAATTGGTTCCATAGATATTTACACCAACAGTTTAAAACCCCTGTCTCACAGTGCGAGTTGGCCCAGAGTGACCCCGAGTTTTCACTCGTGGTGGTCACGTACGATGAACGTTTAGCCGGCATACGTCGGAACTCGTGCGTTTAACTTGTCCACTCGTGGCCACTAAAACGGCAGGTACTTGGGAAACTTGTTAACTCGTGAAAAAAATCAAACATGTTTGATTTTTTCCACGAGTCAAATTAACTGTTCAAGTTAAAAATGGAAACATTTAAACTCGTTGCAATAACGTAATGGCCCGTGCGTTTACCTTAGTGTCTCGTGAGTCTATCGTGGGGAACTTTTTTATAATCTTAAAGGGATCTGAACCAAAGATAGTCACAAAATGCTGGAGGAATTACATGTGGGTTAAGTTACATGTGGCTCCGGGAGGTAAAGAGGCTTGAGAAATATAAATGCTGAAATACACACGGATGAACGAAGGGTATCCAGAGCTGAAAGTTGCAATGAAATGAGATTGAACAAGACGACTTTGACACAAAAGCAGAAGTAACTCAGCGGGACAGGCGGCAGGAGAGAGGAAAAATGCAAAAAAAGTGAAACTATCCCCAGGGAAAAATCGAGAACTTCTTGGCTCCCTTCTCCTCAGACCTAAATGCAGCGATCCCCCCTTCTCTGTGTTATGGATGTCAAATGCATTCATTCCTGAATTCAGAGAAAAAGGCGAATGTATTCCCCCCCTCGCCCCGAAAACAAACCTAATACACGTTTCCCAAACACCAGTCCGAAGAAGGGTCTCAACCCGAAACGTCACCCATCCTTCTCTCCAGAGGATGCTGCCTGTCCCGTGAGTTACTCCAGCTTTTTGTGTCTATTTTTCCCAAACACTCGTTAGAATCAAGAAGCCATCTCTTGGGCTTTATGTATGAGAACCATCTCTACTTCCAGGTTTTTTCTGGGGGATTAAAACTAATTAAATGTGTGGAACAAACTAAAATGCAAACTGGAATAAAATTAAGTTGTCTAAATATCAAACGCGTATGCATTGCAATTTGCAGCGGAGACACTGGATAGAAAGTATTCAGTAGCGCGCACACCACACACACACATATGTCCTACTTCTGCTGTTAAGTTACTTAAGTTATATATATATATATATATATACACACACACATACACATGTCCATGTGCTGTATATATACATTTGCGTGATTCCCGGATTGGCCTACTATATTAACTATATTGCCTACTATATTGCCTATATATAAAATGAGAGAGAGAGAGAGTATATATATATAGAACCTAGAAGCATAGACAATAGGTGCAGGGGGGGGTAGGCATTTTCAGCCCTTCGAGCTGCACCACCATTCAATATGATCATGGCTGATCATCCAACTCAGTTATCCCGTACCTTGGGCCTTCTCTCCATACTCCCTGATCCCTTTTTAGCCACAACGGTCATATCTAAAAAACTCCCTCTTAAATATAGCCAATGAACTGGCTTCAACTACCTTCTGTGGCAGATAATTCCACAGATTCACCACTCTCACAATTGCAGTATATATAATATATATGTATTTGTAGTTAAGTATTGTATTTACATATTATATATATTATATATATTTCAATTCCAACCCCGAAGCAATCGATTTCTTGGGGGGCCATGTAATTTAATGTGTCTTTTGCTTTTAAAAGTGAGCTGTTTAATTGTTTACGCTGCGCTGTGTTTCGTGTTGGAAGTGCTGCTGTTTACAAATGCTTTGATTCTATACTGCCCTCCCCCTTCCACAGAAAAATGCCTATATTTGTCTTTGTGCCCGCTTCCTGGGAGCAATCCAAACCATGCCCTCAGAGGCTTCGCGTTCCTTGCTCCAATATATGGACCTCGCTCGCTCGCAGCTGTATGAGCGCTCGATCAACCAGACATCGGCCAACGGAGGCCTGATTACTGAAAACAAAGTAAACCTGTACGAGACTCATCATCTCTTCCGCCCACCACCGTAACCATGGCACCACACTTTCAACACCTTAATATTTTAAAGAATATATTATGGGGACAATTTGGATTGTCTCTGAAGAAGGGTCCCGAGCAGAAACGCCACGTGTGTAGGTGTGTGTGTGTGTGTGTGTGTGTGTGTGTGTGTGATGTGTGTAGTGTGTGTGTGTGTGTGTGTGTGTGTGTGTGTGTGTGTGTGTGTGTGTTGTGTGTGTGTGTGTGTGTGTGTGTGTGTGTGTGTGTGTGTGTCTGCCTGTCGGGTCCCGGCGGCCGTCCTCATGTCAGTCACCCGAGCTGCTTCCTTCCTCTGAAAGTGGCGGCCAGTCCTGCTATGTGTGTGTGTGTCTCTCTGCATGTCGGGTCCCGGCGGCCGCACAAAGTCAGTCACTCGAGCTGCTTCCTTCCTCGGAAAGTGGCGGCCAGTTCTGCTGTGTGTGTGTGTGTGTGTGTCTCTCTCTCTGTCTGTGTGTGTGTGGTGTGTGTGTGTGTGTGTGTATGTGTTGTGTGTGTGTGTGTGTGTGTGTGTCTGCTGTCGGGTTGCCCGGCGGCCGCTCAAAGTCAGTCACCGAGCTGCTTCCTTCCTCGGAAGTGGCGGCCAGTTCTGCTGTCCGTGCCCGGAGCGCAGCGGCAGCCACCCAAGCTAATTCACTCCCCGGCCACAATAAAACCATATAGCAATGACAGCACGGAAACAGGCCATCTCTGCTCTTTTACTCCGTGCCGTTTACTGTCACCTAGTACCATCTACCTGCACTCAGACTGGAGCGTGGCAAGTGGGTTACTGACCCCAATCCCCTCTTTCACAACACCAGACTCCCCAAATACTATGAACTGAGCTCTCCCCCCACCCTGGGAAATACAGTATTTAAAAACATAAAGCACCAAGAAATGCACTTACCACGTTATTGGTTACTGGAGGATGCGCATTTTCCTTTTGTGGGTCATATCAATAGATGCGGCCGCGCTGAAATAACTCAAAGCGCAGGATGGAGATGTATTTTAACATTGTTGCTTTATTAAAACATACCTTCATTCACGGTTGGCTCAAGAGTAACGGGAGAGAACTTGGTAACTCGGGAGAGGAAATGTTGGAGCATCGCAGCAATGACAAGATACCGTGGGAACTCGGTTACACACTTGATCATAAACGGAAGTCTCGTACACAGCACGAGTCTTTCACTCGGGGTACCTCGTGGGTCAACTCCCGCCGTGTGTAGACAGGGCCATAATGCTGTAACAATTATATTTTGGACTACCACAATACATACACTACCGTGCATTTTGAAGGCCAGTGGTCCTTTCGGTGTGAATCGAGAAACCGGACGAAAAAAGATAAACATTTTTTTAAAGATTATCTTTGCTCCCTGAGACGGTTCAGTGATATGACAGTGCTGGTCGTTTTGTGCTCGAGCGATTTCTTTCGGGTTGGAAACGTGAGTCAGTTGTAGAGAAAACCTTTATCAAATGCATTGGGCAAAATTAAACAAATTTCGGAACCAACTTTCGTCTGATCTAACCGACCGCATCAACTATATTCTGCTTTCCAATAGGAAATACACTCAGGGTGATAGGGGAAATTGTATAAAATATGAAGTTTCAACAATGCCAACCATTTGCACGGGTTTGTAACTGAAGGTGCAAGGGACAAAGGCAAGGAGGTTGTGTTGAACTTCGTTAAAACATTGGTTTCATTAAGGCTGGGATATTGGGCACTGCACTGTATAGCGCGAAAGTACAGCAGAGAGCGCAGACAAGATTTACTAGAACAGTGTAGGAAGAAACTGCAGATGCTGGTTTACACCGAATTTGGACACACATTGCTGGAGTAACTCAGTGGGGCAAGCAGTGACTGGAGAGAAGGAATGGGGGGTGAACGTTTCGGGTCGAGACTCTTCTTCAGACTGAACTGAACCGAACTCTCATCGGTGAGAGTACTTGTGATTGTCTGAAGAAGGGTCTCTACCCGAAACGTCACCCATTCCTTCTAACCAGAGATGCTGTCTGTCCCGCTGAGTTACTCCAGCTTTTTGTGTCTATCTTCAATTTCAGAGTTAAGTAAAAAACACAGAGTGCTGGAGGAACTTAGCGGGCTAGGCGACAACTGTGGAGGGATTGGTTAGGAATTGTTTCGAGCCAGGGTTCTTGTTCAGTAGGAAGGAACTGCAGATGCAGTTGTCTTTGCAAAATGCCAAATGATTCCGGGTAAAACAAAGAGAGAGAGAGAGAGAGAGATTCCAGCCTCTTAACCCCAAGCACTGTTGTAGATCAATGCTTACAAAAATAATCTGCTCTATAATCTTTGGCAATGACTCCAAGCTGCTGCGATCCAATCACACGGGGTTTTATTTTATATTCAAGAAAGACCCAAAGCGGCGAAAGAAAATAAAAAATCCCCCCCCCCACCCTCCCGTCTCCCCCGGCCAGTTATGTGATGGATGCGGGGGTCTGGACCAATCGCTGACAAGATCTCAGACAAATCATGTCCATTCGGCGGCTTTTTGACCATGTCCGTTCTGCGTATTGTCCTTTTGGTGTGGAGAGGAGAGGGAAGGGTCCGTTCAGGTTCGTATCCTTTCGGCGTCGTGCCCTTTCGGTTATTTGGCTTTTAGGCATCGTGTCCGTTCGGTTATTTGGCTTTTAGGTGTCGTGTCCGTTCGGTTATTTGGCTTTTAGGCATCGTGTCCGTCGGTTATTTGGATTTTAGCATCGTGTCGTTCGGGTTATTTGGCTTTTCGGTGTCGTGTCCGTTTGGTTATTTGGATTTTAGGCTTCGTGCCCTTTTCGTTATTTGCCTTTTAGGCATCGTGTCCGTTCGGTTATTTGGCTTTTCGGCATCATGTCCGTTTCAAGGTATTGTTGAAAATAAAAATAAGAAGTAAATAAACCAGTCGCCAAGAAGGACAGGCAGCTTCTCTGGAGACGTTTTGGTTTGAGATCCCCCTTCAGTCTGAGAGTCAGGGGAAAGGGAAACAAGAGATAAAGACGGTGATGTAGAGAGATATAGAACAAATGAATGAAAGATATGCACAAAAGCAATGATGATAAAGGAAACAGGCCATTGTTCGCTGTTTGTTAGGTGAGAACGATAAGCTGGGGCGACTTGGATGGGGGTGGGATGGAGAGACAGTGCAGGGTTTACTTGAAGGTAGAGTAAATTGTTTAGAGTACAGCTAGAGTAAAGGTACAGCAACAAGTTTCTTCTATTCTTGAGGGAGAGCAACCCAAGGCTTTTTGGAGATATGTGAAATCTAGATGGACAGACAACACTGGTGTCCAGATGCTTAAAGTGAACAACTGTCTGAAAACCAGGTGAAAGCAGAAGCTCTTGAAAACCAATTTCAACGCATTTTCACCCGGGAAGATATGGAGCCTTCATCATTTCCAGATCTACTGCCCAGCCCGTATGCTGATATGCCTGCTATTAAAATTGAGGTTGAAGGTGTCAAGAAGTTACTGCTCAACATCAATACAACAAAAGCTATTGGACCGGATCAGATACAGAATCAAGCCCTCAAGATCGCGGCTGAAGAACTGGCTCCAGTTTTGCAGTTCATTTTCCAGCAGTCCTTTGACTCAGGTGATGTTCCACTGGATTGGAAGAAGGCTAACATCACTCCTCTCTTTACATAGAAACATAGAAACATAGAAATTAGGTGCAGGAGAAGGCCATTCGGCCCTTCGAGCCTGCACCGCCATTCAATATGATCATGGCTGATCATCCAACTCAGTATCCCGTACCTGCCTTCTCTCCATACCCTCTGATCCCTTTAGCTACAAGGGCCACATCTAACTCCCTCTTAAATATATCCAATGAAGTGGCCTCAACTACCCTCTGTGGCAGAGAGTTCCAGAGCTCACCACTCTCTGTGTGAAAAAAGTATTTCTCATCTCGGTCTTAAAGGATTTCCCCCTTATCCTAAAACCCCTGTCTCACTGTGCGAGTTGGCCCACGAGTGACCCCGAGTTTTCACTCGTGGTGATCACGTAGCGGGAACGTCGGAACTCGCACGAGCAACTTATCGACTCGTGGCGCTAACGGCAGGTACTCGGGAAACTTGTTAACTCGTGAAAAAAATCAAACATGTTTGATTTTTTCCACGAGTCAAATTAACTGTTCAAGTTAAAAATGGAAACATTTAAACTCGTTGTAATAACGTAGTGGCCCCGTGCGTTTATCTTAGTGTCTCGTGAGTCTACCGTGGGAACTTTAATAATCTGTTCTTTTGCTCGAGTATAGACTGAACCAAAGATAGACACAAAATGCTGGAGTAACTCAGCGGACCAGGCAGCATCTCTGGAGAGAAGGAATAGAGTCGAGACCCTTCTTCAGACTTACCCGAAATGCCACCCATTCCTTCGCTCCAGAGATGCAGCCTGTCCCGCCGAGTTACTCCAGCATTTTGTGTCTATCTTCGGCCTTTCTGCCACTTGTCCTTTATTACTGAGGCGCCTGCCCCGTGGCTTCACTCTGTCTCAATGAACGGCTTAAAGACCTGCTGAAGGGGCAAGTCTGGGGTGGTGGGTGGGATGTGTCCACGTGTGATGCTCCATCCACCCCCCCGGGGCCGAGAGTGTGGATTGGGAAGGAACTGCAGATGCTGGTTCACACCGGAGATAGACACACACAATGCTGGAGTAACTCGGCGGGACAGGCTGCATCTCTGGAGCGAAGGAATGGGTGGCATTTCGGGTAAGTCTAAAGAAGGGTCTCGACTCTATTCCTTCTCTCCAGAGATGCTGCTGGTCCGCTGAGTTGTGTGTGTGTGTCTCTCTCCCTCTCTGTCTATCTGTTTGTATCTGTGTGTGTGTCTGATGTCGGGTCCCGGTGGCCGCTCAAAGTCACCCGAGCTGCTTCATTCCTCTGAAGTGGTGGCCAGCTGCTGTCTGTGTGTATCTCTCTCTCTGTGTGTGTGTGTGTGTGTGTGTGTGTGTGTGTGTGTGTGTGTGTGTGTGTGTGTCTCTCTCTCTCCTCTCTGTCTATCTGTGTGTATCTGTGTGTGTGTGTGTGTACTGTCGGGTCCCGGCGGCTGCTCAGTCACCCGAGCTGCTTCATTCCTCTGAAGTGGTGGCCAGCTGCTGTCTGTGTGTATCTCTCTCTCTATGTGTGTGTGTGTGTGTGTGTCTCTCTCTCTCCCTCTCTGTCTATCTGTGTGTATCTGTGTGTGTGTCTGCTGTCGGGTCCTCGGTGGCCGCTCAAAGTCACCCGAGCTGCTTCATTCCTCTGAAGTGGTGGCCAGCTGCTGTCTGTGTGTATCTGTGTGTGTGTGTGTGTGTGTGTGTGTGTGTGTGTGTGTGTGTGTGTGTGTGTGTGTGTGTGTCTCTCCCTCTCTGTCTATCTGTGTGTGTGTGTGTGTGTGTGTGTGTGTACTGTCGGGTCCCGGCGGCCGCTCAGTCACCCGAGCTGCTTCATTCCTCTGAAGTGGTGGCCAGCTGCTGTCTGTGTGTATCTCTCTCTCTCTATGTGTGTGTGTGTGTGTGTCTCTCTCTCTCCCTCTCTGTCTATCTGTGTGTATCTGTGTGTGTGTCTGCTGTCGGGTCCCGGTGGCCGCTCAAAGTCACCCGAGCTGCTTCATTCCTCTGAAGTGGTGGCCAGCTGCTGTCTGTGTGTATCTGTGTGTGTGTGTGTGTGTGTGTGTGTGTGTGTGTGTGTGTGTGTGTGTGTGTGTGTCTCTCTCTCTCTGTCTATCTGTGTGTGTGTGTGTGTGTGTGTGTGTGTGTGTGTACTGTCGGGTCCCGGCGGGCCGCTCAAAGTCACCCGATCTGCTTAAATTCCTCTGAAGTGGTGGCCAGCTGCTGTCTGGTTGTGTATCTCTGTCTATGTGTGTGTGTGGTTGTGTCTCTCTCTCTCCCCTCTCTGTCTATCTGTGTGTATCTGTGTGTGTGTCTGATGTCGGGTCCCGGTGGCCGCTCAAAGTCACCCGAGCTGCTTCATTCCTCTGAAGTGGTGGCCAGCTGCTGTGTGTGTCTGTGTCTGTATCTGTATGTGTGTGTGTGTGTGTGTGTGTGTGTGTGGTGTGTGTGTGTGTGTGTGTGTGTGTGTGTGTCTGCTGTCGGGTCCCGGCGGCCCCTCAATGTCAGTCACCCGGGCTGCTTCCTTTTTTAAAATTATTTTAAAATAGAGATCCATTGCAAAAAAGTATTTAAAAACATAAAACAACAAGAAATGCTTGGTTACTGGAGGATGCGCATTTTTCCCATTGTAGGTCATATCAATAGATGCTGCCATTAGCGCTGAAATAACTCAAAACCACAGGATGGAGATGTATTTTAAACATTGTTGCTTTTATTAAAACATACCTTCATTCACGGTTGGCTCAAGAGTAACGGGAGAGGAACTTGCTAACTCGGGAGAGGAACTAGGAACATCGCAGCAATGACATACCCGTGGGAACTCGTATTACACACTTGATCATAAACTCGCAGTCTCGTGCACAGCCACGAGTCTGTCACTCGGGGTACCTCGTGGGTCAACTCGCACAGTGAGACAGGGTAAGCTGTGACCCCTTGTCCTGGACTTCCCCAACATCGGGAACAATCTTCCTGCATCTAGCCTGTCCCACCCCTTAAGAATTTTGTAAGTTTCTATAAGATCCCCTCTCAATCTCCTAAATTCTAGAGAGTATAAACCGAGTCTATCCAGTCTTTCTTCATAAGACAGTCCTGACATCCCAGGAATCAGTCTGGTGAACCTTCTCTGCACTCTCTCTATGGCAATAATGTCCTTCCTCAGATTTGGAGACCAGAACTGTACGCAATACTCCAGGTGTGGTCTCACCAAGACCCTGTACAACTGAAGTAGAACCTCCCTGCTCCTATACTCAAATCCTTTTGCTATGAAAGCTAACATACCATTCGCTTTCTTCACTGCCTGCTGCACCTGCATGCCTACTTTCAATGACTGGTGTACCATGACACCCAGGTCTCGCTGCATCTCCCCTTTTCCTAATCGACCACCATTTAGATGATAGTCTGCTTTCCTGTTTTGACACCAAAGTGCATAACCTCACATTTATCCACATTATACTGCATCTGCCAAAACATTTGCCCACTCATCCAGCCTATCCAAGTCCACCAAGGAGTATCTAGCATCCTCCTCACAGCTAACCTGCCCCCCAGCTTAGTGTCATCCGCAAACTTGGAGATATTGCCTTCAATTCCCTCATCCAGATCATTAATATATATTGTAAATAGCTGGGGTCCCAGCACTGAGAGCCCTGCGGTACCCCACTAGTCACTGCCTGCCATTGTGAAAAGGACCTGTTTACTCCTACTCTTGCTTTCTGTTTGCCAGCCATTCTCTATCCACATCAATACTGAACCCCCCAATGCCGTATACTTTAAGTTTGTATACTAATCTCTTATGTGGTGTCACCAGAAAGAGGAAACCAGGCTAAACATCATACAATATCCTTGGTGTTACCCTTGAAGAATCCAAACAGACCAAGTCTCTTGGCATCAAATTACAGAACAATCTACGTTGGAATGGTCAGACTCATCATGTAACGGTGAAAGCAACAGGTGTCCTAAATTTTCTGAGGCGCAACTTTCGTCATTGTTCAACTTCCATCAAGGAGAAGTTATACTTCACCCTCTTTAGACCACATTGGGAATACGCAGTTGCAGTATGGGACCCATACAGAAATAGAAATATTTCTTCCATCGAATGTGTCCAAAGACAGGCAGCGCGATTTGTTACTAATACCTATGAGAGAAATGCGATTGTTATCAAACTTCTTAATTCACTGGTGTGGAACCCTCTCCAAGACAGATATAAAGCTCACAGTTTGACCCTGTTTTTTACAAAAATGTTAAATGGGCAGCTCAACAATACATTACCAAACCTACACCAAACCCAAACCTATTAGGAGCAGACGAGGGCATTCGATCCAATTTGAGATACCAGCTGCCAAGACAGATGTATACAGCAATTCATTCGTCCCCCGCACAATTAATGCATGGGATAGTCTTCACCCTACCATAGAGACCCAAGCAGACGCAACTAAATTTGAGGTAGCTCTTTTTCTCCAAGAACCCTTTTCTGCTTAAGTCCACCCTCCGCCACCCTCCAGTTTAAATTCCTTTTGGAACATCTTTGGAGGATCAGGAAACCAAGGACCAAGAGAAATACCGCTGGGCTGTATGAATATATTTCACTACCCAAGCGAAATATGAGATGCTGTTCCTCCCACTTGCATTTAGCCTCACTATGACACTGGAGGAGACCTATGACAGAAAAGGCAGTGTGGAGAATGGAATTAAAGTGTTTGGCAACTGGGAGATCAGGTAGGTTCAGGCAAAGGTGTTCAGGGAAACAATTGCCCAGTCTACGTTTGGTCTCGCCGATGTATAAGAGTCCACATCTCGAATAACGGATACAGTAGATGAGATTGGAGGAGGTACAAGTGAACTTCTGCCTAACCTGAAAGGACTGTCAGGGTCCCTGGACAGAGTCAAAGGGGAAGGTATAGGGACAGGTGTTCAGTCCGCTTGGACCTACCTGATACCCAACGTAGCCTGGGCGATCGTTTTGCTTGACCGAACAATGGCCTGTTTCCTTTATCATCATTAGTTTTTGTGCATATCTTACATTAATTTGTTCTATAATCTCTCTACATCGTCTATATCTCTTGTTTCTCTGTCCCCTGACTCTAGTCTGAAGAAGGGTCTCGATCTGATGCAGCCTGTCTTGCTGAGTTACTCCAGCATTTTGTGTCAGTTTAAACCAGCATCTTAAGTTCCTTCCTACATACCAGTAGCGAATGTGGTTTCTGTACTGTTCACTTGCCTTGTATTAAGTCTCTGGTAGAGAATTATTTCCTGGAATAGATCATCTCTTCTCGTATAGATCAAATAGATATTTGTTTGTGTTTATCAATAAAGGAACCTTGTTTCTAACATTACTTGCTGTCATGCCATCTTAATCCGTCTTGCAGATGCAAAGGAATAAACCAGAACTCTAGGAATGCCAAGTCCCAATGGATGAATTTGAAATTTGAATTCCTTCTCATCTCCTATCTAAAGGTTTAAATTTTTTATTCTGAGGCTAAGGCTTCTGGTCCTAGACTCTCCCAATAGTGGAAACATCCCCTCCAATCCACTCTATCCTGGCCTTTCACTAGTTGGTAAGTTTCAATGAGGTGTCCCCTAATCCTTCTAAACTCCAGCGAGTACAGGCCCAATGCCATGAAATGCTCATCATATGTTAACCCAATCATTCCTGGATCATTATCGTAAACCTCCACTGGACCCTTCCCATGCTAGCACATCCTTCCTCAGATATGTGGCCCCAAACTGCTCGCATTCCTCCAAATTGGTTCTGACCCAGTGCCTTATAAAGCCTCAGCATTACATTCCTATTTTTGTATCTAGCCCCTTTGAAATAAATGCTAACATTGCATTCACCTTCTTTACTATGATTTCGACTTGCAAATTAACCTTTTGGAAATCCTGCACCACCACTCCCAAGTCCCTTCTGAATTTCTCTCCCTATTTATAAAATAGTCTATGCCTTTATTCCTACCACCAAAATGCATGACTCCACACTTTGCTCCGCTGTATTCCATCTGCCACTTCTCTGCCCACTCTCCCATCTTGTCCAAGTCCTTCTGCTTTCTCTACACTACTTGCTCCTCCACCTACCTTTGTATCATCTGCAAATACAGCCACAAAGCCTTCAATTCCCTCATCCAAATCAAGGATGTACTTTGTGAAGTTTAGCGGCCCCAGCACCGAACACTGCGGAACACCACGAGTCCACGAGCAGCCAGCCAGCCAGAAAAAGCCCCCTGTATTGCCACTCTTTGCCTTCTGCCATCCAGCCAACCTGCAATCCATGCCAGTTTCTTCCGTATGATAATGGGCTCTCATCTCCTTTAGCAGCCTCACATGCGGCACTTCATTCAAAGGCCTTCTGAAAATCCAGGTCAACAACATCCACTGACTTCTTTGTCTATTCCTATCTTTTTCTATCACTTCTTAAAGAATTCCAACTGTTGCGACAGGCAAGATCTCCATTTCACAAAACCGTGCTAACTTCGACCTGTTTTATCATGGGCCTTTACTCAGAAAACTCATCCTTGATAATCTTATATTACTACAAGTAAGATCTTGACCACTTCCTGTTTATCTGTTTCATGATTTTCTTTAAAACGCTGCCACTTACGGCTGTGAGTTTTGGCCATCTTACTCAGAGTCCACATCCGCTGGGCAGGACAAGAGGATTTTTCCCATCTATGAAAAATAAATAATTATAATGTTATTAAAAATGTTGACATTCTCTCTGCTGCCCCTGCTTGTGGGAGGGCCTATAAATACCCGGAAGTGTTGTGCCTCACTCAGTCGCTGCAAGATGGAGGAAGCGACAGGGGTCATGTCTCTCTGAGCTGAGAATAACACTGAACACATGTCTACTCAACTGTGAGTGCCCTTAATGTGGTTTGAAAATGAAAATGTGGTTTGTATGAAACAGTGCACTGCACATGGTTGTTGGTGGGTGGTCTTCTTCTTCTTTCGTGTGGCGGTGCACAGCCTAAAGTTGTTGGACAACTTGTTCTATTTGATCTACCGTTTGTGCACATCGAGTTGATTGCATTAATCGAAACAGGGCGGACCACGTGAAGGTTGCAGTCTTCCACCCTGTTGGTGGTGGTGACTGCTTTGAAATGCTGCACAGCACATGGTTGTTGGTGTGGTAATTGCTTTGACAAATTGCTTTGAATACTGCACATGGTTGTTGGTGGTGGTGACTGCTTTAAAATGCTGCATTGCACGTGGTTGTTGGTGGTGAAAACTGCTTTAAAATTCTGCACTGCACATGGTGGTTGTTGTTGGTGGTAACTTCTTTGAAATGCTGCACTGCACATGGAACTGTTTGTGGTGGTGCTAAACTGCTTTGAAATGCTGCATGCAATTGGTTGTTGGTGTTGGTGACTGCTTTGAAAATGCCTGCACTGCACATGGTTGTTGGTGGTGGTGACTGCTTTGAAATGCTGCACCGCACGTGGTTGTTGTTGGTGGACATTCTTCTTTCGTGTGGCGTGCACCACGTAAAGTTGTTGGCCAACTTGTTCTATTTGATCTAGTTCTGCATGTCGAGTTGATTGCATTAATCGAAACAGGTCAGACCACGTGAAGGTTGCCGTCTTCCACCCTGTTGGTGGTGGTGATTGCTTCGAAATGCTGCACAGCACGTGGTTGTTGGTGATGGCGACTGCTTTGAAATGCTGATATTGATGCACTGCACATGGTTATTGGTGGTGGTAACTGCTTTGAAAATCTGCACCTCACATGTTGTTGGTGGTGGTAACTGCTTTGAAAATGCTGCACTGCACATGGATGTTGGTGGGGGGCATCTTACTTCTTTTGTGTGGCGAGCATAGCCTAAAAATGTTGGACAATTTGTTCTATTTGATCTGCTAGTTTGTGCATGTTGAGTTTGATTGCATTAATCAAAACTGGGCGGGAACGTGAAGGTTGTAGTCATCCTGTTGGTGGTGGTGACTGCTTTGAAATGCTGCGCTGCACGTGGTTGTTGTTGGTGGTGACTGCTTTGAAAAGGCTGCACTGCACATGGTTGTTGGTGGTAACTGCTTTGAAATGCTGCACTTCAAATGGTTGTTGGTGGTGTAACTCCTTTGAAATGCTGCCCTGCAAATGGTTGGTTTTGTAAACTGCTTTGAAATGCTGCACTGCGAACCGTTGTTGGAGGTGGTAACTGGTTTGAAAATGCTGCACTGCACATTGTTGTTGGTGGTGGTAACTGCTTTGAAAATGCTGCTCTGCATATGGTTGTTGGTGGTGGTAACTGCCTTGAAATGCTGCGCTGCACATGGTTGTTGGTGGTGGTATCTTCTTTGAAAATGCTGCACTGCACATGGTTGTTTTTGTGGTAACTGCTTTGAAAATGCAGCACTACAAATGGTTGTTGGTGACGGTAAATGATTTCAAATGCTGCATTGCACATGGTTGTTGCTGGTGGTAACTGCTTTGAAAATAATGCACTGCACATGGTTGTTGGTGGTGGTAACTGCTTTGAAAATGCTGCACTGCACATGGTTGTTGGTGGTGGTAACTGCTTTGAAAATGCTGCACTGCACATGTGGTTGGTGGTAGTGACTGCTTTGAAAAATGGTGCACAGCACATGGCTGTTGATGGTGGTAAACTGCGTTGAAAATTCTGCACTGCAATGGTTGTAAGTGGCAATGACTGCTTTATGAAAATGCTACACTGTGTATGGTTGTTTGGTGGTGGTAAATGCTTTGAAAATACTGCCCCGCACATGGTTGTTGGTGGTGGTAACTGCTTTGAAATGCTGGACTAGCACATGGTTGTTGGTGTTGGTAAACTGCTTTTGAAATGCTGCTCTGTATATGGATGTTGGTGGTGGTAACTGCCTTGAAATGCTGCACTACACATGGTTGTTGGTGGATGGTGGTATCTTCTTTGAAAAATGCTGCACTGCACATGGTTGTTTTTTCGTGGGTAACTGCTTTGAAAATGCTGCACTGCACGCTGGGGGTTGTTGGTGGTGGGTAAATGGTGCTTTGAAAAAGTACTGCACTGCACATGGTTGTTGGTGGTGTAATTGCTTTGAAAATGCTGCATTGCACAATGGTTGTTGTTGGTGGTGGTAACTGCTGGTTGAAAGTGCTGCATTGCACATGGTGTTATTGTTGGTGGTGGTAACTGCTTTGAAAATGCTGCACTGCACATGGTTTTTGGTGGTAACTGGAACTGCTTTGAAGGTTGCACTACATGGTTGTGGTGGTGGTAACTGCTTTGTTGTTGGTGTGAATATGCTGCTGTGCATATGGTTGTTGGTGGGGGTAGCTGCTTTGAAAATACTGCACCTCACATGGTTGTTGGTGGTGGTAACTCCTTTGAAATGCTGGACTACACGTTGTTTTTGTGGTACTACACATGGTTGTTGGTGTTGGTAACTGCTTTGAAATGCTGCTCTGTATATGGATGTTGGTGGTGGTAACTGCCTTGAAATGCTGCACTACACATGGTTGTTGGTGGTGGTATCTTCTTTGAAAATGCTGCACTGCACATGGTTGTTTTTGTGGTAACTGCTTTGAAAATGCAGCACTACACATGGTTGTTGGTGACGGTAAACGATTTGAAATGCTGCTTTGCACACGAGTGTCGGTGGTGGTAACTGCTTTGAAAATGCTGCACTGCACATGGTTGTTTTTGGTGGTGACTGCTTTGATAATGCTGCACTGCACATGGTTGTTGGTGGTGGTAACTGCTTTGAAATGCTGCACTGCAAATGGCTGTTGGTGGTGGTGCCTGCTTTGAAAATGCTGCACTGCAGATGGTTGTTGATGGTGGTAACTGCTTCGAAAATGCTGCACGGCACAAGGCTGTTGTTGGTGGTAACTGCCTTGGAAATGCTGCACTGCACATGGTTGTTGGTGGTGGTAATTGGTTTGAAAATTCTGCACTGCACCTGGATGTTGTTGGTGGTGGTAACTGCTTTGAAAGTGCTGCATTGCACATGGTTGTTGCTGGTGGCAACTGCTTTGAAAATGTTGCACTGCACATGCTTGTTGGTGGTGGTAACTGCTTTGAAATGCTGCACTGCATATGGTTGTTGATGGTGCTAACTGCAGTGAAATGCTACACTGCACATGGATATTGGTGGTGGTAACTGCTTTGAACATGCTGTACTGCACATGATTGTTGGTGGTGCTGACTGCATTGAAAATTCTGAACTGCACATGGTTGTTTGTGGGGGTGACTGCTTTGAAAATGCTGCACTGCGCATGGTAGTTGGTGGTGGTAACTGCTTTGAAAATACTGCACAGCGCACGGTTCTTGGTGGTGGTAACTGTTTTGAAAATGCTGCACTGCACATGGTTGTTGGTTGTGGTAATTTCTTTGAAAATTCTGCACTGCACATGGTTGTTGGTGGTGGTAACTGCTTTGAAAATGTTGCATTGCGCATGGTTGCTGCTGGTGGTAACTGCTTTGAAATGCTGTACTGCACGTGGTTGTTGGTGGTGGTTACTGCTTTGAAATGCTGAACTGCACATGAATGTTGGTCGTGTTAACTGCTTTGAAATGCTGCAGAAACACGTGGGTTGTTTGGTGATTTAACTGCTTTGATAATGCTGCTCTGTGTGCACATGGCTTGAAGGTGGTGTTAACTGCTATTGAAATGCTGCAGAACACGTTGTTGTTGGTGTGTTAACTGCTTTGAAATGCTGCATGGCGCATGTTGTTTTGGTGGTAAACTGCTTTGAAAACGCTGCACTGCACATGGTTGTTGTTGGTGGTTCATGATGATACGCAATGGAAAGACATTTAAAGAGACTGCATGGAATGATCTACAGAATTTGTTCATCTCAGTTTGGCAAAGAATAAATCAGGGAAGGTAGTGCATCCGTGGATAACAAGGGAAATCAGGGATAGTATCAAAGCAAAGGATGATGCGTACAAAGTAGCCAGAAAAAGCAGCATACCAGAGGACTGGGAGAAATTCAGAGACAGCAGAGGAGGACAAAGGGCTTAATTAGGAAAGGAAAAATAGATTATGAAAGAAAACTGGCAGGGAACATAAAAACGACTGCAAAAGTTTTTTTATAGATATGTGAAGAGAAAGAGATTAGTTAAAACAAATGTAGGTCCCTTGCAGTCAGAAACAGGTGAGTTGATCATGGGGAACAAGGTTATGGCAGACCAATTGAATAACTACTTTGGTTCCGTCTTCACTAAGGAAGACATAAATAAGCTGCCGGAAATAGCAGGGGACTGCGGGTCAAAGCAGGAATTGAGTGAAATCCAGGTTAGTCGGGAAGTGGTGTTGGGTAAATAGAATGGATTAAAGGCCGATAAATCCCCAGGGCCAGATAGGCTGCATCCCAGAGTACTTAAGGAAGTAGTTCCGGAAATAGTGGATGCATTAGTGATAATCTTTCAAAACTCTTTAGATTCTGGAGTAGTTCCTGGGGATTGACGGGTAGCAAACGTAACCACTCTTTTTTAAGAAGGGAGGGAGAGAGGAAACGGGGAATTACAGACCAGTTAGTCTAACATCGGTAGCAGGGCAACTGCTAGAGTCAGTTATTAAAGATGGGATAGCAGCACATTTGGAAAGTGGTGAAATAATTGGACAAAGTCAGCATGGATTTACGAAAGGTGAATAATATCTGATGAATCTTGTGGAATTTTTCAAGGATGTAACTAGTAGCGTGGATAGGGGAGAACCAGTGGATGTGGTGTATCTGGACTTCCAGAAGGCTTTCGACAAGGTCCCACATAAGAGATGAGTATACAAACTTAAAGCATACGGCATTGGGGGTTCAGTATTGATGCGGATAGAGAACTGGCTGGCAAACAGGACGCAAAGAGTAGGAGTAAACGGGTCCTTTTCACAATGGCAGGCAGTGACTGGGGGGTACCGCAAGGCTCAGTGCTGGACCCCAGCTATTTACAATATACATTATGATCTGGATGAGGGAATTGAAGACAATATCTCCAAGTTTGCATATGACACTAAGCTGGGGGGCAGTGTTAGCTGTGAGGAGGATGCTAGGAGACTGCAAGGTGATTTGGATAGGCTAGGTGAGTGGGAAAATGTTTGCAGATGCAGTATAATGTGTAAAAATGTGAGGTTTTCCACCTTGGTGGCAAAAACAGGAAAGCAGACTATTATCTAAATGGTGGCCGATTAGGAAAAGGGAGATGCAGCGCGACTGGGTGTCATGGTACAAAGGGGACCAGTCATTGAAAGTAGCATGCAGGTGCAGCAGGCAGTGAATAAAGTGAATGATATGTTAGCTTTCATAGCAAAAGGATTTGAGTATAGGAGCAGGGAGGTTCTACTTCAGTTGTATAGAGTCTTGGTGAGACCACACCTGAAGTATCGCGTACAGTTCTGGTCTCCAAATCTGAGGAAGGACATTATTGCCATAGAGGGAGTGCAGAGAAGGTTCACCAGACTGATTCCTGGGATGTCACGACAGTCTTATGAAGAAAGACTGGATAGACTCGGTTTATACTCTCTAGAATTTAGGAGATTGAGAGGGAATCTTATAGAAACTTGCAAAATTCTCAAGGGGTTAGACAGGCTAGATGCAGGAAGATTGTTTCCGATGTTGGGGAAGTCCAGGACAAGGGGTCACAGCTTAAGGATAAGGGGGAAATCCTTTAGGACCGAGATGAGAAGGACTTTTTTCACACAGAGAGTGGTGGGTCTCTGGAACTCTGCCACAGAGGGTAGTGGAGGCCAGTTCATTGCTTTATTTAAGACGGAGTTAGATGTGGCCATTGTGGCTAAGGGGATCAGAG
Source organism: Okamejei kenojei (assembly GCA_035221665.1). NCBI lineage: Eukaryota > Metazoa > Chordata > Chondrichthyes > Rajiformes > Rajidae > Okamejei > Okamejei kenojei. The sequence continues at coordinate 68,758,247 of CM069144.1, read as the reverse complement.
GGTATGGAGAGAAGACAGGTATGGGATACTGAGTTGGATGGTCAGCCATGATCATATTGAATGAAGGTGCAGGCTCGAAGGGCCGAATGGCCTACTCCTGCACCTAATTTCTATGTCTATGTTTCTATGTTAACTGCTTTGAAAAAGCTGCACGGCACATTGTTTTTGGTGGTGGTGACTGCTTTGAAAATGCTGCACTGCACATTGTTGCAGGTGGTGGTAATTGCTTTGAAAATTTCTGCACTGCATCTGGTTTGTTCGTGGTGGTGACTGCTTTGAAAATGCTGCACTGCACATTGTTGCAGGTGGTGGTAACTGCTTTGAAATGCTGCACTGGACGTGGTTGTTGGTGGTAACTGCTTTGAAATGCTGCACCGCACATGGATGTTGGTGGTGCAAACTGCCTTGAAATACTGCACGGCACATGGTTGCTGTTGGTGGTAAATGCTTTGAAAATGCTGCACTCACATGGTTGTTGATCGTGGTAACTGCTTTGAAATGCTGCACGGCACATGGTTGTTGGTGGTGGTAAATACTTTGAAATTGTGCACTCACATGGTTGTTGGTGGTGGTAACTGCTTTGAAAATGCTGCACTGCACATGGTTGTTGGTGGTGGTAACTACTTTGGAAATGCTGCACTGCACATGGTTGTTGTTGGTGGTAACAGCTTTGAAATGTTGCACTGCACATGGTTGTTTGTGGTGGTAACTGCTGTGAAAAGCTGTACTGCACATGGTTGTTGGTGGTGGTAACTACTTTGAAATGCTTTGCTGCACATGGATGTCTGTGGTGCTAACTATTTTGAATAAGCTGCACTGCACATGGTTGTTTGTGTTGGTAACTGCTTTGAAATGCAGCACTGCACATGGTTCTAGGTGGTGGTAACTGCTTTGAAATGCTGCACTGCACTGCACATGGTTGTTGGTGGTGGTAACTGCTTTGAAAATGCTGCACTGCACATGGTTGTTGGTGGTGGTAACTGCTTTGAAAATGCTGCGCTGCACATGGTTGCAGATAGTGGCAACTGCTTTGAAATGCTGCACTACACGTGGTTGTTGTTGGTGGCAACTGCTTTGAAATTCTGAAATGCACATGGATGTTGGTGGTGGTAACTGCCTTGAAAATGCTGCACTGCACTTGGTTTTTGGTGGTGGTAACTGCCTTGAAAATTCTGCACTGCATATGGTTGTTGGTGGTGGTAACTGCTTTGAAAATCCTCCACTGCACATGGTTGCAGGTGTTGGTAACTGCTTTGAAATGCTGCACTGGACGTGGATGTTGGTTGTGGTAACTGCTTTGAAAATTCTGCACTGCACATGGTTGTTGGTGGTGGTAACTGCTTTGAAAATGTTGCATTGCGCATGGTTGCTGCTGGTGGTAACTGCTTTGAAATGCTGCACTGCACGTGGTTGTTGGTGGTGGTTACTGCTTTGAAATGCTGAACTGCACATGAATGTTGGTGGTGTTAACTGCTTTGAAATGCTGCATGGCACATGGTTGTTGGTGATGTTAACTGCTTTGATAATGCTGCACTGCACATGGCTGTTGGTGGTGGTAACTGCTTTGAAATGCTGCAGAACACGTGGTTGTTGGTGGTGTTAACTGCTTTGAAATGCTGCATGGCGCATGGTTGTTTTTGGTGGTAACTGCTTTGAAAACGCTGCACTGCACATGGTTGTTGTTGGTGGTTCATGGTGGATACGCAATGGAAGACATTTAAAGACTGCATGGATGATCTACAAAATTTGTTCATCTCAGTTTGGCAAAAGAATAAATCAGGGAAGGTAGTGCATCCGTGGATAACAAGGGAAATCAGGGATAGTATCAAAGCAAAGGATGATGCGTACAAAGTAGCCAGAAAAAGCAGCATACCAGAGGACTGGGAGAAATTCAGAGACCAGCAGAGGAGGACAAAGGGCTTAATTAGGAAAGGAAAAATAGATTATGAAAGAAAACTGGCAGGGAACATAAAAACTGACTGCAAAAGTTTTTATAGATATGTGAAGAGAAAGAGATTAGTTAAAACAAAATGTTAGGTCCCTTGCAGTCAGAAACAGGTGAGTTGATCATGGGGAACAAGGTTATGGCTAAGAGACCAAATTGAAATAAACACTTTGGTTCCGTCTTCAAATAGGAGGAAGACATAAATAAGCTGCCGGAAAATAGCAGGGGACTCGGTCAAAGCAGGAATTGATGAAATCCAAGTTAGTCGTGATAGTGGTTTTTAGGGTTAATAGAATTGATTTAAAGGCCATAAATCCCCAGGGCCAGATTGGCTGCATCCCAGATTACTTAAAGGAAGTAGTTCCGGAAATAGGGATGCATTAGTGATAATCTTTCAAAACTCTTAATTCTGGAGTAATATCCTGGGATTGACGGGTAGCAAACGTAAACCACTCTTTTTTAAGAAGGGAGGGTGTGAGAGGAAACGGGGAATTACAACAGTTAGTCAACATCGGTATCATGGGCAACTCTAGAGTCCAGTATTAAAGATGGGATAAGCAGCAACATTTGGAAAGTGGTGAAAATAATTGGACAAAGTCAGCATGGATTTTACGGAAGGTGAATAATGTCTGATGAATCATGTGAATCTTTCGAGTTGTAACTAGTATCGTGGATAGGAGAACTTCCGTGAATGTGGTGTGAAATCTGACTTCCAGAAGGCATTTCGACAAAGGGTCCCACATAAGAGATGAGTATACAAACATAAAGCATACGGCATGGGGGTTCAGTATTGATGCGGATAGAGAACTGGCTGGCAAACAGACGCAAAGAAGTAGAGTAAAGGGTCCCTTTTCACAATGGCAGGCAGTGACTAGTGGGGTACCGCCAGCCTCAGTGCTGGACCCCAGTATATACAATATACATTCATGATACAGATGAGGGAATTGAAGACAATATTCTCCAAGTTTGCATATGACACTAAAGCTTTTATTGTGGGGGCAGTGTTAGCTGTGAGGAGGATGCTAGGAGACTGCAAGGTGATTTGGTAGGTAGGTTTGAGTGGGCAAATGTTTGGCAGATGCAGTATAATGTGTTATAAATTGTGAGGTTATCCAGCTTGGTGGCAAAAACAGGAAAGCAGACTATTATCAAATGTGGCCGATTAGGAAAAGGGTTAGATGCAGCGCGACCTGGGTTGTCATGGTACACCAGTCATTGAAAGTAGGCATGCAGGTGCAGCAGGCAGTGATAAAGTGAATGATATGTTAGCTTTCATAGCAAAAGGATTTGAGTATAGGAGCAGGGAGGTTCTACTTCAGTTGTATAGAGTCTTGGTGAGACCACACCTGAAGTATCGCGTTTCAGTTTGGTCTCCAAATCTGAGGAAGGACATTATTGCCATTAGAGGGAGTGCAGAGAAGAAGGTTCACCAGACTGATTCCTGGGATGTCCTGACAGTCTTATGAAGAAAGACTGGATAGACTCGGTTTATTACTCTCTAGAATTTAGGAGATTGAGAGGGAATATTATAGAAACTTGCAAAATTTCTCAAGGGGTTAGACAGGCTAGATGCAGGAAGATTTTTCCAATGTTGGGGGAAGTCCAGGACAAGGGTCACAGCTTAAGGATAAGGGGGAATATGGTTGCATATGGTTGTTCGTGGTGGTAACTGCTTTGAAATGCTGCACTGCACATTGTTGCAGGTGGTGGTGGACTGCTTTGAAATGCTGCACTGGACGTGGTTGTTGGTGTAACTGCTTTGGAAATGCTGCACCGCGCATGGATGTTGGTGGTGCAAACTGCTTGATATACTGCACGGCCACATGGTTGTGTTGGTGGTAATGCTTTGAAATGCTGCACTCACATGGTTGTTGATGGTGTGAAAACTATGGCTGTAGGAATGCTGCACGGACACACATGGTGTGGGGGTGGTGGTAAATACTTTGGAAAATTCGTGCTATCACATGGTTGTTGGTGGTGGTCAATGCTTTGAAATGCTGCACTGCACATGGTTGTTGGTGGTGGTTACTTGGAAATGCACTGCACGGCATGGTGCGTTGTTGGTGGTACAGCTTTGAAATGGTTTGCACTGCACATGGGGTGTTTGTGGTGGTAACTGCTGTGAAAAGCTGTACTGCACATGGTTGTTGGGTGGTGGTAAACTACTTTGAAATGCTGTCTGACAGGTGGATGTCTGGTGGTTGTAAAACCTAATTTTGGAAAATGCTGCACTTGCACATGGTTGTGTGTTTGTGTTTGGTAACTGAATGGGATTAAATGCAGCACTTCGCAATGGTTCTTGAGTGGTGGTAAATGCTTTGAAATGCTGCACTGCACATGGTTGTTGGTGGTGGTAATGCTTTGAAAATGTCACTGCACTATGGTTGTTTGGGTGGTAACTGCTTTGAAAATGCTTGGATTTGCACATGTGTGCTGGATATGAGCAACTGCTTTGAAAATGCTGCATCCGTGGGTTGTTGTTGGTTGGTGGCAAATGCTGAATTCTGCCTTTGATTGAAATTCTGAACTGCAATGGATTTGGGGGTAGGCTAATACTGCATTGGAAAATGCGGAACTGCATTGTTTTTGGTAGTGGTAACTCGCCTTGAATATTTATGACACTTCAAATGGTTGTAGGTGGTGGTACAGCGATGTTGAAATTCCTCATCCTCCACTGACATGGGTTCAGGTGTTGGTAACTGCTTTGAAAATGCTGCACGGACGTGGAAGGATGGTGTGGTGGTGTGGTAATGCTTTGAAAGGCTGCACTGCACAAGATGGTGGCGGAATGTTTTGAAAATGCTGCAGGTCACTCGGTTGTTGGTGGTGTAACGACTTTGAAATTATCGCAATGGCACATGGTGGGTGTGGTGGCTAACGCTGCTTTGATTGCTGCACGTGAAAAAGGGTTGTTGTTGGGAGGTGAATGCTCTTGAAATGTGAATTGCAATGGTTCTTGGTGGTATGGTGGTAACTGCTTTGAAATATGCACTGCTCAAGGTGGTTGCTTGGTGGTAAACGGCTTTGAAATGCTGTACTGCAAATGGTTTGTTGGTGGTGGTTAACTGCTTTGAAATGCTGCACTGCACATGGTTGTTGGTGGTGGTAAACAGTCGTTTGAAAATTGCTACACTCAACATGGGTTGTAGGCTGGTGGTTTATGGGAATGGAAAATGATGCACTGCAACCATGGTGTTGGTGGTGGTAAATGCTTTGAAATGTTGAATGCACATAGTTGTTGGTTAGTGTTGGGTTAATGCTTTGAAACGCTGCATGCACATGGTGTTGGTGTTGGTAAATCTGCTTTGAAATGAACAAATGACATGTTCTAGGTGGAGTGTAAACTTGTTTGAAAAAATAGCCATCTGCACATTGTTGTTGGCGGGTAGTATGTTTGGACAAATGATGCACTGCACAAGGTTGTTGTGGTGGGTAAAATGCTTTAAATGCTGCGCAAGTGCAACTTCACATGGTTGTTGTTGTTGGTGATGCCTGCTTTGGAAATGGTGCAATTATGGTTGGTGGGGGTGGTGACATGCTATGAAATTATGCACTGCACAGGGATGTGGGTGGTTGGTAACTGCTTAGAAATTAATGCATGAACATGGTTTTTGGTGCCTGCAACTGCTGTTGAAAGGTTTGAAAGGACATGGTTGTTGTTGGTGGGGACTGCTTTGAAAATGGTTGCACTGCTCAGGGTTGTTGGGTGGTCAACTTTGAAAATGCTTGCACTGCCCACACTGTTGGTTGCTGATGTTAACTGTTTTAAATATGCCTGCACTAAACAGGGGTGTTGGTGGTGGTAACTGCTTTGAAAATGTGGCATGCACATTGGTTATGGTGTGGTAACGGCTTTGGAAACTGGCTGCAAGCAAGTTGTTGGTGGGGGTAAACTGCTGTTGAACATGCTGCACTGCACAGGGTTTGTTGGTGGGGGTTTGGGATTGTTAATGCACTGCACATGGTTGTTGGTGGTGCAATGCTATTGTTATAGTTACACTCACATGGTTGTGGTGGGGTATATGGGGAATGAAATGTGCAGCGCATTGTTGTTGCGTGGTGGTAACTGCTTGGATTATGTTGCACCTTGCACATAGTTGTTGGTGGTGGTAACTGCTTTGAAAAGCTGCATCATGCATGGTTGTTGGTGTGGTAACTGCTTGGAAAATGACAACTGATCATGGTTTTAGGTGGTTGTAACTGCTTTGAATAATACGGCACTGCACATGTTGGTGGTGGTGGGTATGCTGTGATAAAGCTGCACTGACAGGGGTTGGGGTGGGGATTAAACTCTTTGAAATCTGCAATTGCTCTTAAAAGGGTTGTTGTTGGTGGAGATGATTTGAAAATGGTTGTCACTTACACATGGTTGTTGGTGTGGGTGATGCTTTGTATGCTGCACTGCAAACGGTGCTTGGTGGTGGTAAGTGCTTATGAAATTCTGCACTGCAAAGTGGTGGTGGGTGGTCGTAATGCGGTGAAATGCTGCATGCAACATGGGTTTTGGGGTATGGCAAATGCTTTGAATTTGTGCACGGCTTAATGTTGGTTGTTGGTGGTGATCTGCTTTGAATAGTAGCAAGCAATGGTTGTTGGTGGGTCATGCTTTGAAATGCGTGATGCACACTGTTGTGGTGATGGTAACAGCTTTAAAAAATGCTGCACCACATCACATGTTGGTTGGTGGTGAAACTGCTTTTGAAATGCAAGGACACATGGTTGTTGGCGGTGGTAACTGGCTTTGAAAAAGGTGCCACTGACGGTTGTTGGTGGTGGCTTTGACAATGATGGCATCTGCACATGGTGTTGGTGGGGTAAACTTAGAAAATGCTGAGCGTGCGTCACATGCTTTGGTATTGAAAAATGTTATTGAATTTGCTTTGGCACTGAAATGGTTGTTGGTGGTGGTTATCAGCTTTGTAATTGCGAATGCACATATTTGATGGTGGTGGTAAACTTCTGTGAAATGATCATGATCGTGTTAGTTGGGTGGTGGTAATTTGCGTGAAAATATAAGAAATGCGGCACTCACATGGTAGTTTGGAGTGTGGTATATCTCGCTTGAAAATGTTGCACTGCACATGGTTGTTGGTAGTGCTAAACAGCTTTGAAAAAGCTTGTGAATCTGACACAGGTTCTTGGTTGGTGGTGGACTTCTTTGATTGCTGAATGCTATTGGTTTTGGGTGGGTGGTAACTGCTTGAGGATTTGCACTGCACATGGTTGTTTGAAGTGATAACGGCTTGGATACAACGATGCCACAGCACATGGGGTTGTGGTGGTGGTAACTGCCTTTGAAATTGGTACACTTAATAGGTTTTGTTTTGTGGTGTGACTGCTTGGAAATGCTGCACTGCAAATGGTTGTTGGTGGTGGTAACTGCTTTGAAATGCTGCATGCACATGGGATGGTGCTGGGTGTAAAAGTGCGGTGGTATGCTGCTTTTGCACTTGATTGGTGGTGGGAAACTGCCTTGAAATGCCGCGCGGCACATGTGTGTTGGTTGGGTGGTTACTGTGGGTATATGCTGCATCTCATGTTGGTGATGGTGTTATCTGCATTGCAAATGCAACACTGCCATGGTTGTGGGTGGTGATAATGCTTTTGAAAGTGGTTGCGCAGGAAATTGGTTGTGGGAGGCGGTTTTGTTATGGAAAGGCAGCACTCACTGGGTTCTGGTTGGTGGTTATTGCTTTGAAAAATGCTGCCACTGCACATGGTTGTTGGTGGTGATAAAGGCTTGTAATAACTGCAATGACATGGTGGTTGCTGGTGATAAATTGCTTTGAACTCCGGCAATTACACATGGTTGTTGGTGGTGGTAATCTTCTTTGAAATGTGGCACTGCATAGCACTTGGCTATTGGTGGTTGGGAAACTGCTTTGAAATGCCTCACTGCCATGGTTGGTGGTGGTGATAACTTGGGCTTTGAATTGATGCTATGCACATGGTGGTGTGGTGGTTGGTAAATGCTTTTGAAAATGTTGCATTGCATGGTTAGTTGGTGGTGGAATCTGCTTTTGCTGAAAGCGCAATGCGCATAGGTGGGTGGTCGTTGGGTCACAGCTTTGAAATGCAGCAATGCAACATGGATGTTTGTTGTTGCTAAACAGCTTTGGATATGCTTTTCGCACTGCACTTGGTTGAAGTGGTGAGTGGACTGCTTTGAAACAAATGCTGCACTGCACAAGGTTCTGGGTCGATGTTTAAGGCTTGGAAATGCTGCACTGCAATGGGAAGGTTGCTGGTGGTAACTGATGTGAAATGCTGCTATTTGCAAAGTTGGTTGTGGTGGTGGTAACTACTTGAAATCCGGAACAATTCCAATGGGTATTGGTGGTGGGTTCTTCTTTGAAATGCGGCACTGCAATGAATGGATGGTCGGTGTGGATCTGCTTTGAAAATGCTGCTCTGAACATGGGTTGTGGTGGTCGTGATGCTTTGAAAATGTAAATGCACCATGGCTGTTGGTGGTGGTAACTGATTTGTTAAAGGCTGGCACTCCAGATGGTTAGGTAGGTGGTGGTTAATGCTTTTGAAAAGGCTGACACTGCACATGGTTGGTTGGTTGGTAGGAAACTCTTAGAAAATGCTGATGACATGGTTGTTTTGTGGTGGGAAACTGCTTTGAAAAAATGCTGCACTGCTCACGGTTGTGTGGTGGGTGGTAATGCTTTGAAAGGCGGCCACTGCACATGTGGATGTTTGCTGTGGTAAATTGCTTGGAAATGCGGCTGGCACCATGGTTGAGTGAACTGGTGAGAACTGCTTGAATTTATGCACTGCACAAGGTTTGGTGATGGTAAACTGCTGTGAAAATGCTGCAATGAAATGGAACGGTGAGGGTGGTAACTGTTTGAAATGCCTGAAAACGCAAAGGTTGTGGGTGGTGGGTATTGAGGATTGTAAAAGGCTGCACGGCAATCATGGTTTTGTGGATTGGTTTTTTTTTGAAAGGCTTACTGCACATGAAAGTTGGTACTTTCGTGTTGACTGCTTTGATAATGCTGCACTGCACATGGGGTGTTGGGGGTCGTTGACTGCTTTGAAAATGCTACACTGCACCATTTGGTGTTGGTGGTGGGAACTGCTTTGAAAAATGAACTGCACTCCAGATGGTTGTCGGTGGGGGTAAACTGTTTGAAATTTCTGCACTGGCACTCATGGTTGGTGGGGGTATTAAACGGATTCGAAAATGCTGCACTGCACATGGGTTGTGGGTGGGTGTTAACTGCTTTGAAAGGGGCACTGCTCAGGGGTGTTGGTGGTTGGGTAATGCTTTGAAATTGCTGGCAATGCACATGGTTGTTTGTGGTGGGTTGTGCTTGGTAATGCGGCATTGCACTGGGGGTTGATGGTGATAACTGCTGTTGAATTTGGATGGCACAATGGGTTGTTGGTGGTGGTTACTGCTCTTTGAATGCTGCAATGCACATGAATGTTGGTGGTGGTATTGATTTTGAAAAATGCTGCAAAGGAACAAGGTTGTTGGTGTTGGTTTATGGGATTGAAATTGTTGCACTGCCACATGGTTGGTTTGGTAAGGATATGATATGGCAGCGTGCACATGGTTGTTTGGTGGTGGTACTGTTTGAAATGCTGCAATGCAATGGTTCTTGTTGGTGGTAATTGCTTTGAAATGCTGCACTGCACATGGTTGTTGGTGGTGATTAATGCTTGAAAAATACTGCATGCAGTGGTGATGGGTGATTATTTAGGATTTGAATTCCTGACTCCAATGGTTGTTGGTGGTGGTATCTTCTTTGAAAGACTGCTTGCACATGGGCTTGTGGGTTGGTGGTTATGCTTTGAAATGCCTCATGACATGGTTGTTGTTGGTGGGAACTGTTTTGAAATGCTGCACTGCTCTTGGACGTTGGCTTGGGGGGGGTGGTAAATGCTTGTGAAGGCTGCATTGCAAATGGTTGCTGTTGGTGGTAATTATTTGGATATATCCTGCACTCCACATGGGTATTGTGTGGTGGTTTCTTCTTTGAATTGTCTGCACTGCACTTGAATGTTGGTTTCGTGTTTGGTCTGCTTTGAAATTTGCTGCACTGAACACATGGATGTTGTGTGGTCGTGACTGCTTGGGAAATTGCTAAATGACACATGGGCTGTTTGGTGGTTGTAACTGCTGTGTAAAATGCTGCACTCAGATGGTTGTCGGTGGTGGGAAATCTGCTTTGACTAATGTGCATGACATGTTGGTGTGTGGTAGTAAATGATTTAGAAAACGTGCACTGCAGGGTGTTGGTGGTGTTAACGGCTTTTGAAATATGCACTGCTCATGGTTGTTGGGTGGTGTGGGTGGTAAATGCTTTGAATTGATGCACTGCACATGGATGTTGCTGGTGGTATATGGCTTGGAAATGCTGCATAGGCACATGGTTGTGGAGGTGATAAACTGCTTGAATTTCTGCACTGCACATGGTTGGTGGTGGTGGGTTTACTGACTTGTGTATTGCGGCACTGCAACATGATGTTGGTGGTGGTAACTGCTTTGAAATGATGCACAGCAACAAGGTGTTGGGGTGGTAATGGGATTGAAAATGCTTGCAATGCAAGACAGGGTGGGTTTGTGTAACGGATATGAAATTGCAGCTGATGGCACATGGTTGTTGGTGGTGGTCATATGCTTTGGATAGGTGTCCTTAACATATGGTAGGTGGTGGTGTTAATGCTTTGTATTTTTGCATTGCACATGGTTCGGTGTAGGGGGTGTTAACTGTTTGGAAAATTCTGCATTGCAAAGGTTGTTGGATGGTGGTAAAATGCTGTTGTAAAGGATGCACTTACATGGTTGCTGGGTGGTTGGTAATGGGATTGGATAATGAGGCCACTGCACAATGGTTGTTGGTGGGTTAAATGCTTTGAAATGGCTCGCACTTGCCATGATTGTTGTTGAAATTACATTTTGAAATGCTGCACTGCAAATGGTGTGTCTGAAGTGGTAACTACTTTCAAAAATGGTTTTGGATTGGTTGGGGGTGGTGGTAACGGTTTGGAAACGCTGCAACTGCACATGGTTGAGTTTGGGATGCTATGAAAAAATTCAGCACTGTAACATGGTGGTTGGTGGGTGGTAACTGCTTTGAAATGCTGCACAGCACATGGGTGTTGTGGTGTACTGCTTGGAATTTTGCAACTGCTCATGGTGGGTGGTGGTGGTTACGGAGTTGAAATGCTGCAGTGCATGAATGTTTGGTCGGGGTGGACGGCTTGAAAATGCTGCACTGCACTTGGGTGTTTGAGTGGTCGTTTATGCTTTTGGAAAATGCTACACTGAACATGGAGTTGGTTTAGTTAACAGCTTTGAAAAAAATGCTTCACTCCAGTGGCTGTCGGTGGTGGTATGCTTTGGAAAAAAATGCCTAGCACTGCACATGGTTGGTTGGTGGTAGTTACTGCTTAGAAAGGCTGGCACTGCACCTGGTTGTTGGTTGGTGTTAATGCTTTGAAAATTTTTTTGCTGCATGGCTCTGGTTGGTGGTGGTGGTAACTGCTTTGAAATGCTGCACTGGCAATGGATGTTTGTGGTGGTAATTGTTGGAAAAGTGGCATTGCACAAGGTTGTTGTTGGTGATAACTGCTTTGAATTTATGCACTGCACATGGTTGTGGACGCCAGAACGCTTCGTGTTGTGTGCGTACTGATCTGTCTCTGAACACTGCATGGGTTGAGCATTTACGCGTATAGTTTTTTGGCCGCTTTTGGTTCATTTATCGTCTGTATAGTTATCAAAGATAAGGAACTCTAACTCACAGACAAGATATTCGAAACTTCAGGACCCGGCGACCCAACCCGCCGCTCCTAACAGAGCTTGGGACTCATGCCTGCCAATATGCGCACCCAATGGTGGGTGTCGCGCCGGCTAGTAAACTGCTTAGTAATTGCTGACTGCCATGGGTGGGTGGGGGTGTTATGCTTTGATGCTGAAATGCTGCATGGTTGGTTGGGGGTGGTAACGGCTTGGAATAATGCGCACTGCACTGTTGGCGGTTGATTGGTGGTAAGTGCTTGGAAATGCTGGGCTCATGGGGGGTGGAGGGTGTATAATACTGCTTTTTGAATTTCTGCACTCACACGGGGGTTGGTTGGGGGTGATGCTTTGAAATATGGCTGCAAGTGCACATGAAATGTGGGTGGTGGTAACTGCTTTGAAAGATGCTTGCACAGCATAAGGTTGTTGGTGGTGGGAATGGGATTGAAAATGCTGCACTGCTCTTGGTTGGTTGTGTAACGGGGGATTTGAAAATGCAGCGCTGCTCATGGTTGGTGGGGGGTGGCTGCTGCTTTGAAATGCAGTCACTGCACCATGGTTTCTGGTTGGAGGTAAATTGCTTTGAAATGCTGCACTGTCAGCATGGTTGTTGGTACGGTGATAACTGTTTTGGAATACGGCTCTGCACGGTGGTTGATGGTGATAATTGCTTTTGTAAATCCGGCACTCCACATGTTGTGGTGGTGGTATCTTCTGTGAAATGCTGCAATGCACTGACTATGGACTGGGGGTGTTGGGTAATGGCGTTTGTTATTGCTCATGACATGGTTGTTGGTGGTTGTATAAAGTTTGATAATATGTTGCATGCACCATGTTTGTTGGTGGTGGTATATGCTTTGATAAATGCGGCAGGGCAATGGTTGTTGGTGTTGGAAACGGCTTTGACAAAGCGGCATGCGCATGGTTTGTTGGTGTTGGTCACTGATTTGTATTGGCAGCACTGCAATGGATGTTTGTTGTGCTAACAGCTTTGGAAAATGCCTGCACTGTCATGGTTGGAATAGTGGTGAGTGCACTGCTTTGAATTGCAGGCCTGCCACAAGGGGGGGGGTTCTTCGGTGGTGGTAACTGCTTTGAAATGTGCATTGCCATGGTTGTTGTTGTTGATGGTATCTACTTATTGAAATCCTGCATCACATTTTTAGTGGTGGTGGTTTTCTTCTTTGAAAAATTGCTGCACTGCACATGAATGTGTTTGGTTCCGTGTGCTGCTTTGAAAAAATGCGTGCAGGCACATGGTGGTTTGGTGCGTCGTGACTGCTTTAGAAATTGCTACACTGCACATGGCTGTGGTGGTGGTTACTGCTTTAGGAAAATGCTGCACTCAGATGGTTGTCGGTGGTGGTTACTGTTTTGAAAATAGCTGCAACTGCACATGGTTAGGTGGTGGTAGTAAACTGCTTAGGAAAATGCCTGCACTGCACAGGGTTGGTTGGTCGGTTTTAAGGCTTTGAAATGTCTGCACTGCTCATGGTTGTTGGTGGTGGTAACTGCTTTGAAATGCTGAACTGGCCCACATGGATGTTGCTGGTGGTAAGGGCTTGGAATTTGCTGACCATTGCACTATGGTTGTTGATGGTGTATTAGATGCTTTGGAATTTCTGCACTGCCAATGGTTAGGTGGTGGTGGTAAACTGCTTTGAAATGCTGCACAGCACAAGGGTGGTGGTGGTGGTAATGGGAGTGAAAATGTGCACTGACAATGGTTGGTTTGGTAACGGATTATGAAAAATGCAGCGCGGCACATGGGGTTGGTGGTTGGTAACTGCTTTGAAAATGCTTTGTCATACATTGATGGGTCGGGTGGTGGTGTTAACTGCTTTGAAAAGTGCTCGCATTGCACGGTTGTGGGGGTGTTAACTGCTTGAAATTCTGCATTGAACAATGGGTTGGTGGTGGTGGTATCTGACTGTGGTAAATGCTGCACTACATGGTTGTTGGTGGTGTTTAATGGGATGAAAATGCGTGCACTGCCACATGTGGTTGGTGATTAATTTACTGCTTTGAAAATGCTGCCCTGCAATTGTTGTTGGTGGTGTTAATGCTTTGAAATGCTGCACTGCAATGATTGCGTGGTTTGTAATTCAGCTTTGAAAATGTGCACTGAACTGGTTGTTGTAGTGGTAACTTCTTTCAAAATGGTTATTCTTGGGGAGGTGGGTGGTGGGAAAAGGATTTGATAAACGTGCACTGAATGGGGAGGGGTGTGGGTAAGTGCTATGATAATGCTGCAACGGCACAGGTGGTTGGTGGTGGTTACAACTGCTTTGAATTGCTGCATTGCAACATGGGTGGTGGTGGTGATAAATGCTTTGAAGACTGCACTGCACTGGTGGTTTGAGTTTGAGTGATACTGTTGTTATTTGCTGATTGATATCTTGCACTGCTCATGGTTGTTGGTGGTGGTTATGCTTTAATGCTGCACTCGAACAAATGTAGAGGGTGGTGGTAGTTGCTTTGAATTGCTGACAGCACATGCTTTGTTGTTGGTGGTAACTGCCTGTCAATGGAATGCATTCGGACTTGGTTGTTGGTTGTGGTAAATGATTGGAATATGCTGCAATGCACTTGGTTGTTGGTGGTTGATAACTTCTTGAAATAATGCATGCCACATGGTGGTTGATGGTGATAATTGAGGTGTTAGTCTGCACGGCTCTTGGTTGGTGGGGGGTGGGTAATGCTTTGAAAGCTGCACTGCAATTGAAGGTTGGTGGTGGTAAAGGCTTTGAAATTGCGGACACAGCACATGGTTGTTGTTGGTGGTAAACTGCTTTTCAATGATGACTGGGACATGGTTGTTGGTGGTGAGGATATGATTTGAATTGCTTGCAATGCTCAATGTTGTTGGTGGTTGCCTTAATGCGTTGATAAGGAAACAGGCACTGGTTGTTGGTCTGGTGACGGCTCCTTTGTGAAAAAAGCTAACACTGCACATGGTTGTTGTTGGTGTCGGGATTGCTTTGAAAAAATGCCTGCCTGACACATGTTGATGGTGGTGTTACGGCATTGAAAAGACAAACACTGAACATGGTTGTTGGTGTGTTGAGGCTTGAAAAAGTACAACTGCACATGGTTGTTGGTGGTCGGGAATGCTTGGAAAAATGCTGCACTCCAGATGGTTGTTGGGGGTGGTAATGCTTTTGAAAATGGTGCAATATGCATAGTTGTTTTGGTGGTGATGCTTTTAAAATTGCTGACTTGCAAACGGTTTTGGTGAGTGGGAACTGCTATGAAAATGGCGGCACTGCTCATGGTTTGATGGTGTGGTAACTGCTTTGAAATGTGCACTGACATGGATGTTGCTGGTGGTAATTGCTTGGGTAATGCTGCAGTGAACATGTTGTTGTGTTTGATGTGTTTGTGTGTTGCTTTTTGTTATTTGGTGTGTTTGTTGTTTGGATGTGATGTATGGTTGCGTGTGTTATGTATAAATCTATTGATTGATGTGTGTGAATGATGATTGATAAATTTGTGGTGATTTGATTGATGTTTGATGGGTTTTGTGTGTTGTGTGATTGATGTGTTGAATAACGGTGTTAGTGTGATATGGATTATGTGTTTGTTTGTGGGTTTTGTGTGGGTGGATTTGTCTGATTGGGTTGTGTTATGGATGAATGGGTATTGATGCATGATTTAGGGTGTTGTTGTTTGATAATGTTGTTGTGGGTGATGATTGTGTTGATTATGTTATGATGGATGGTGTTCTTGTGTGTGATGGAGAAATGATGATTCTTTTTTGTGATTTAGTTAAGTGTGTGTGTGTTGAATTGTTTGTCGTGTGGTTGATGATAGAGTTTGGTTTATTATGTTTTGGGTGTGTGTAGATTTGTGGGATTGATAGTGTTTGAATGTGGATGATGTGTTGCAGTGATGGGTTGAAGTTTGATTGTGTGATTGATTTATGTGCTAACTGCTTTGAAGTTTGCATGCAATGGTTGTTGGTGGTGGTTACTGCCTTTGAATGCTGCACGGCACATGATTGGTGGTTGTGGTGGTAAGCTTTGGAATTGCAGCTCAGAACAAGGTTGTTGGTGGTGGTAATGGGATTGAAAATGCTGCACTGCAACATGGTTGGTTGTGGTAAATGGATTGAAATTGCCAGCGCTTGCACATGGTTGTTGGTGGTGGTAAATGTTTGAAAATGCTGTCCTACATATGGTCGTTGGTGGTGTAACTGCTTTGAAAAATGCTGATGGCATAAGGTTGGTGGTGTTGGTAACTGAAGTTGTAATGGCTTGCCACTATCATGGTTGTTGGTGGTGTTTATGGGATTGAAATGCTGCACTGCACCATGTGTGTTGGTGGTAATTAATGCTTTGAAATGCTGCACTGCAAATGGTTGTTGGTGGTGTTAACTGCTTTGAAAATGCTCACTGCTATGATTGGTGTTAGTAATTACTGCTTTGAAATGCTGCACTGCAAAAATGGTGTCTGTAGTGGTAACTACTTTCATAAGAATGGTTTTTCATGGTTGTTGGTGGTGGTAATGCTTTGAAAGCTGAAATGACAGGGTTGGATGTGGTACTGCTATTGATAATTCTGACTGCACATTGGTGGTTGGTGGTGGTAATGCTTTGAAATGCTGAATGAACATGGTTGTTGGTTGGTGATTATGCTGTTGGGAAATACTGCACTGACCTGGCTGGTTGATGGTGATATTTGCTTTGAAATCTGAACATGCACATGTTTGTTGGTGAGTGGTTAACGGCTTTGAAAATCGGCATCTGCACTGAATGTTGGTGGGTGGTAAATTGCTTTGAAATGATGCATAGCACATGTTGTTGTTGTGTGGTAATTCTTTCAATGATGCACTGGGTCATGGTTTGTTGTGGTGGTGGTGAAATGCTTTGGAACTGCTGATGACAAACATGGTTGATTTGGTGGGTGATAACTTCTTTGAAATACTTGCAATGCACATGTGGTTAGATGGTTGATAAGTTGCTTTGAAATTTGCAACTGCACAAGGGTGTTGGGTGGTGTGTAATGCTTTGATATGTGCACTGAACATGGTTGTTGGTGGTGATAAACTTTTTGTAAAATACTGCATGCACATGGTGGTTGGTATGGTGTTTAAAATTGTTTGAAAATTAGCACTGCACCAAGGTTGTTGGTGGTGGTAATGCTTTGAAATACTGCCACAGCACATGGTTGTGTTGGTGGTAATGCTTTCATATGATGACTGACAAGGTTGTTGGTGGTGGTTTGCGTTAACTGCTTATGAAAGGCTGCACTGAACATGGTTGTTGGTGGTGGTAATGCTTGGAAAATTTGCCTTCCATCGTGTGTTGGTGGTGGTAAGGGGATTGAAAATGTGCCACTGCACATGGGTGGTTGGTGGGAACTACTATGGAAAAAGGCAATGCTGAACATGGTTGTAGGTGTTGGTAATGATTTGAAAAATCTGTCCAGCACAGGGATGTGGGCTGGTGTTAACTGCTATGAAAAATTCTGCATTGCAATGGTTGTTGGGGTGGTGAATGCTGTGTAAATGCTGCATTCTCACTTGAGTTGTTGGTGGTTGCGTGTTAATGGGATTTTGAAAATCGCTGCAGGCAAATGTTGGTGGTCGGTGGTAATGGGTTTGAAAAATGCTGACTGCACATGGTGTTTGGTGGTGGTAATTGTCTTTGAAAATGTGCAACTGCACAAGTTGTTGGTGGTGCTAACTGCGTTGAAAAGACAACCTGACATGGTTGTTGGTCGGTGAGTGGGACGGCTTTGAAAAAGCTACACTGACATGGTTTGTTGGTGGTCGTGATGCTTTGATAATGCTGCACTGCAAAGGTTGTTGGTGGTGTAAACTGATTGGAAAAAGACAAACATGCAACTGGTTGGTTGGTCGTGGTGACTGCTTGAAACAGCTAACTGACATGGTTGTTGGGGGGAGTGACTGCTTTGAAAATGCTTACACTGCACCATGGTGTTGGGCGGTGTAAATGCTTTGAAAATGATTGAACTACAGATGTTGTGGTGAGTTGGTAAAAACTGCTTTGAAAAAATGGTTGCATTCGACATAGTTGTTGTGTGGTGTGTGGGATCTTTAAAAAATGCTGCACTGAACGGTTTTTGGTGGTGGTAAATGACTAGGAAATTCTGCACTGCTCATGGTTGTTGGTGATGGATAACTTGCTTTGAAATGCTGAACTGCAACATGGTTGGTGCTTGGTGGTAATTGCTTGGAAATGACTGCATTGCACATGGTTGTTGAGTGGTGTAATTGCTTTTGAAATCCTGCACTCCACTATGGTTGTGGGTGTCTGGTTATCTGCGTTGAATTGCTTGAACTGCATGCACATGGTGTTGGTGGGTGGAAAAACCTGTTTTGAAATGCCTACTGACTGGTTGTTGGTTGTGATAACTGCTTTGGAAATGATGAATGCACATGGTTGTTGGGTGGAGGTAATGCTTGAAAATGCTGCATTGCACTGTTGTTGGTGGTGGAAATGCTTTTGCAAAGCGGCACTGCGCATGGTTGTTGGTGTTGGTCATGCTTTGTAAATTGCAGCATGGCACATGGATGTGTGTGGTGCTAACTGCTTTGGAATTGCTGACTGCACATGGTTGATTGTGGTGGTGACTGCTTTTGAAATGCAGTAAGGGACAAGGTTTCTTGGTGGTTGGTAACTTGCCTTTGAATTGCTGAACTGTGCTCTGGTAGTTGATGGTGGTATCTGCGTTGAAATTGGCGCATTGCACATGGTTGTTGTTGGGTGGTAAAATACTTTGAAAATCTGCCGCCACATGGTTTTTGGTGTGTGTTTCTTCTTTGAAAATGCTGCACGCACATGATTGGTGGTGTGTTGATTGCTGAAATGCCTGCACTGCACAATGGTGGGGGTGGTGCGTGACTGCTTTGAAAAATGCTACATGCACATGGTGTGGGTGGGTGGTAAGGTTTGAAAATGTGCACTCCAGATGGTTGTGCGTGGTGGTATCTGCTTGGAAAAACGATGCATGCACATGGTTGGTGGTGGTTAGGAAAATGCTTTGAAATTGCGGCTATGTGCACTGGTTTGTGGGTGGTGTTAATGCTTTGGAAATGCTTGCAGTGCTCTTGGTTGTTGGTGGTGGTAACTGCTGTGAAATGGGCAATGCACATGGAAGTTGCTGGTGGGTAAGTGCTTGGGTAATGTGCATTGACATGGTTGGTGATGGTGATAAACTGCTTTGAAAATTTCTGCACGGAACATGGGTTGTGGGTGGTGGTTACTGCTTTGATAATGCTTGCAATGACGTTGAATGTTTGGGGGGTGGGTAACTGCTTGGAAAAATGTTCGATCCTGGATGGTTGTCGGTTGTGGTGGTAACGGCTTTGAAAATGTGCATGCACATGGGTTGGGGGTGGGAGTAACGGAGTTTGATAATGCTGAGGCATCAGGTTGTTGGTGGTGTTAACTGCTTTGAAAATGCTGATGCTCATGGGTGTTGGTGAGGGGTAAACTGCTTTGAATTGCTGCAATGCATACTGGATGGTGCTGGTGGTAATTGCGGGGAAATTGTGCATATGCACTTGGTTGTGGATGGTGATAACTGCTTTGATTTTCTGCACTGCACATGTTTGTTGGTGGTTTGGGGGGATATGCTTTGAAATGTGCACTGCAAATGAAGGTTGGTGGTGGTAATGCTTTGAATGATGCCAGCACAAGGTTGTTGGGGGGTGGTAAAGGGGTATTGAAATATGCTAGAATGCTCGAAGGGTGGGTGTAGGTAAAAAGGATATGAAATGGCTGCGCTGCACATGGTTGTTGGTGGTGGTAACTGCTTTGATTGCAGCTACGGCTCATGGTTTTGTTTGGTTGTAAGTGCTTTGAAATGCTCTGCACTGCACATGGTGGTTGGTGGTGATAAACTGCTTTGAAAATACTGCCTGTACATGGTGGTTGTTGTTGGTTTGACTTGTTTTGACAATTCATGCAAATCCACATGGGTGTTGTGGGTGGGTTCGAAGTTGAAGGATGCACTGCAACTGCACATGGGGATGTTGGGGGTGGGTAAATAACTGCTTTGAAATGCTCACTTTGCACTCATGGTTGTCGGTGGTGGTAAAACGGCATTTGAAAATGCTGCCATGGCACTTGGTTGGTTTTGGTGGTAGTAACTGCTTAGATATGCGCCTGCACAATGGTTGGTGGGGGTGTTTACTGCTTTGATTGCGGCACCATGCTCATGGTTGTGGTGGTGTAATGCTTTGAGGAGGGTGGATGCTGATGCACAGGAGTTGCTGGTGGTAATTGCTTGGAAATGGGATTGACTGGTGTTGAATGGTGAACTAACTGCTTTGAATTTCTGCATGGCACATGGTTGTTGGTGGGTGGTACTTTTGAAATGTTTGTTGTTGGTCGTTAATGGGATTTGTGCACGCACATTGTTCGGATGTGGGGATATATGATCGCAGCGGTATCGGGTGTCGGTTTGGGTTGGTAACTGCTTTGATTTTTTGTTTCCATATGGTCGAGTGTGGGTTGTTAGCGGCGGTTTGAAAATGCTGCACTGACTTGGGGGTTTGCTGGGTTGATGCTTTGCAAAATTCTGCTATTGCACAGGGTTGGGGGTGGGTGGTAACTGCTGTGGTAAAATGCTGACTCAATAATTGCTTGGTAATGGTGTTAATTGCTTGGATGTGGATTGCACTTGCATTGCACCAAAATGCTTGCTTTGATGGTTGCAAAGGGTGTTGTGGGTGTGTTTAACTGCTTGCAATGGTTGTGCTGTGTTACTGCTGCACATGATGTTGTTAGTAATTAACAGTTGTTGAAATTGCTGCACTGGCAAATGGGTTGTCTGTAGTGGTTACCTTTTTCAAATGGTATTCATGGTTGTGGTGGTGGTAATGCTTTGAAACGCTGCACGTGCACTGGTTGGGTGGGGTAATGCTATGAAAAATTCTGCACTGCATGGGTAGTGGTGGTAACTGCTTTTGAATGCTGCATGACTGGTTGTTGGTGTGGTGGATACTGCTTTGAAATCTGCACTGCACCTGGTGGGTGATGGTGATAATTGCTTTGAAATCCTGCCATGCAATGGTTGGAGTGGTGGACAGCTTTGGTGGTGGTAATGCTGCACTGCAACATGAATATTGGTGGTGGTAACTGTCCACGCCCCCCCCCCCCAGCACATGCTGACCAGCAATTGTTGTTGGGTAACTGCTTTCAATATGCTGGACACATGGTTGTTGGACTAGGGTTGGTAACTGCTTTGATATGCTGCCGCACATAACGTTGTTGGTGGTGATAATTCTTTGAAATACTGCACTGCAATGGTAGTGGTGGATAATTGCTTGCTTTGAATTCTGCCACCTGCACAAGGTGGTTGGTTGATGGTGCGTTAATTTGAAACTTGCGGACCTGAAGGGTATGTTGGTGGTGGTTACACTTTGAGGTGGTAACTGCTTTTGCTGCAACAGCACCATGGTTGTGGTGTTGGTGTGGTAAAATGTTTCAATGATGCACTGGACATGGTTGTTGGTGGTGTGGTAACTGCTTTGCAAAATGCATGTGCACTGCCATGTTGTTTGGTGGTGCTCAATGCGTTGCTGAAAAAGACAAACCAATGCCATGGTTGTTGGTCGTGGTGACGGCTTTGAAAAGCTACACTGACATGGTGTTGGTGGTCGTGACTGCTGAAAATGCCTGCACTGCCACATGTTGTTGTGGTGCTAACTGCATTGAAAAGAATCCACTGCACATGTTGTTGGTGTTGGTGTGGTGTCGGCTTTTGAACAAAGTTTAACTTTGCAATGGTTTGTGGTGTGTGACTGCTTTGT
Organism: Okamejei kenojei; assembly: GCA_035221665.1. Lineage (NCBI taxonomy): Eukaryota > Metazoa > Chordata > Chondrichthyes > Rajiformes > Rajidae > Okamejei > Okamejei kenojei. Next base: position 68,736,755 of record CM069144.1, on the reverse strand, counting down.
AATGCTGATCAGATATTGTTGTGGGTGTTGGTAGGTAACAGATTTGGAAAATGGTGCACTTGTTGGTGGTTTTGGGTGGTGGTGACTGCTTTTTAAATTGCTGCACTGCAAAACGGTTCTTGGTGGTGGTAACTGCTATTGAATTGCGCCATGCTATGAGTTGTGGGTGGTTGTAACTGCTTTGATAGCACTGCACCATGCACATGCGTGCTGGTGGTAATTTGCTTGGAAAATGTGCTGATTGCACATGGGTTTGTTGAGGGTGATAAGCTTTGAATTTCTGCTCTGACTGGTTTGTTTGCGTGTTGGTTACTGCTATAGAAATGCTTTGCCCGCAACACATGAATTGGGTGGGTGGTGGTAACTGCTTTGAAATTGCTGCCAGCCACAAGGGTGTTGGTGGAGTATGGGATTGAAAATGCACACGGTTGTGGTGTTGGTTAATGATTTGGAAAATGCAGCGCTGCACATGGTTGTTGTGGTAACGGATTTGGTGGACTACAATGGTTTGTTGGGTGGTGGTAACTGCTTGAATGACAGCTGTCCTACATAGTCGTTGTTGGTGTTTAAAGCTTTGAAAATTCTGCATTGCTTATAAAGGGTTTGTTGGTGGTGGGTAATGATGTGTAAATGTGCATCCATGGGTGGTTGGTGTGTAATGGGATTGAATAATGTGCAATGCCACTTGTGTGTTGGTGGTCAATATGCTTTGAAAATGTGCAGGCTATTGTTGTTGGTGGGTGTTAAGCTTTGAAATGTGCATTGCTAGATTGTTGTTATAGTTTGTACAGCTTGGAATGTGCAACGCAAATGGTTGTCGGGTTGTGGTAAATTTCAAAAATGGTTATTCATGGTTGTTGGTGGTGGTAACTGCTTTGAAAAGGTTGCAACTGCACATGAGTTGGTGTTGGTAATGCTATGAATATGCTGCCCTGAACAGGTGTGGTGGTTAACTGTGTGAAATGCTGCATGCACATCGGTTGTTGGTGGTGATACTGGCTTGAAATACTGATGCAATGGTGGTGATGGTGATAATTGGCTTTGAAAGCTGCACGCACCATGGTTGTTGGTGTGGTGGTTACTGCTTTTGGTTAACATGCGGCCACTGCACATTGAATGTTGGTGGTAAACTGCTTTGATGCTGCATAGCTCATGCATGTTGTTGGTGGTAACTGCTTTCAATGATGCACTGGACATGGTTGTTGGAGGTGTAATGCTTTTAAATGCAGCATGCTCATGGTTGTTGGGTGGTGATAACTTCTTTGATACTGCATGCCCCATGTGTGTGGATGTGATTAATTGCTTTGAAATTCTGCACTGACAAGTTGTTGGTGGTGGTAACTGCCTTTGACAATGAAATGCTTGCAAATGCACATGGTTGGGGGGTGCGTATAACCTTCTTGAAAATACTGCACTGCACCATGGTGGTTGATGGTGTTGATAATTGTTTTGACAATTCTGCAATGAAACGTTGGTGGTGGTGGTAACTGACTGAAATACTGCCACAGCACATGGTTGTTGTTGGTGGGACTGCTTTTCAATGATTGCACTGGGACAGATGGTTGTGGTGGTGGTGGTAAATGCTTTGACATGCTGCACTGCACATGGTCGTTGGTGGTGGTAAACTGCTTTTGACAAATTCTGCTTCATTCGTTGTTGGTGGTGGTAAGGGATTGAAAATGCTGCCATGGTTGGTGGTGGTAACTACTATGAAAATGCAATGCTGCACATGGTTGTCGGTGGTGGTAACTGCCCCCCACCCTTTGAAAAATCTGTCAGCACATGGTTGTTGGTGTGGTGTTAATGCTTTGAAAATTCTGCATTGCACATGAGTTGTGACTGGGTGTTGTCCTGTGTTAAATGGGTTTGAATGCTGCTGCACTGCACATGGTTGTTTGGTGGTGTATGGGTTAGAAAATTGCACTGCCTGCACATGGTGTTGGTCGGTGGTATGGCTTTGAAAGAAAAAAATGCTGCACTGCACATGTTTGTTTGTGGTTGGTAAACTGGTTGAAAAGCCAAAACCACTGGCACATGGTTGTGTACGTCTTTTGAAAAGCTACACTGCACCATGCACATTGTTGTTGGTGGTGTGACTGCTGGTGATAAGCTGCTCAATGACATGGTTGTTGTGGGTCTCTACTGCACGGGCTGAAAAGACAACACATAGCACATGGTTGTGCGTGGTGACTGCTATTGAAAACTGACTACACTTGCACATTGGTTGTTGGTTGGTCGGTTGGGATGCTTTGAAAAATGCTACGTGAACAGGTTGTTGGCGGTGGTGACTGGCTTAGCAAATGCTGCACATCACGCTGGATGTTTGGTGGTGGTTAAACTGCTTTGAAAATGGTTGTGCACTGGCGGTTGGGGGTGGTTAAACTGCATACTCCAGATTGGTGGTGGAAAATGCTTGCTGCTTCAATTGCTGCACTGCAAACGGTTTTTGGTGGTGGTACACTGCTTGGAAATTCTGCACTGCTCATGGGTTTGTGATGTAAATGCTTTGAAATGTGTGACTGCACATGGATGTTGCTGGGGGTAATTGCCTTGGAAATTGCTTGCATGCACATGGTTGTTGATGGTTGATAATTGCTTTGAAATCCTGCACTTCCACATGGGTTTGTTGGTTGGTGGTATCTTCTTTGAAGTGCTGCATGCACTGACAGGGCTGTTGGTGGTGGGTAACTGCTTTGACCTGCTCACTGACATGGTTGTTGGGTTGTGATAACTGCTTTGAAATGATGCAATTTCACAATGGTTGTGGTGGTGGGAACTGCTTTGAAAATGCTGCATTGCACTGGTTGTTGGTGGTGGAAACTGCTTTGCAAAGCTGCACTGCGCATGGTTGTTGGTGTTGGTCACTGCTTTGAAATGCAGCACTGCACATGGATGTTTGTTGTGCTAACAGCTTTGGAAATGCTGCACTGCACATGGTTGATAGTGGTGGTGACTGCTTTGAAAATGCAGCACTGCACAAGGTTCTTGGTGGTGGTAACTGCTTTGAAATGCTGCACTGCACATGGACGTTGCTGGTGGTAACTGCTTTGAAATGCTGCATTGCACATGGTTGTTGTTGGTGGTAACTACTTTGAAATCCTGCACTCCACATGGTTATTGGTGGTGGTTTCTTCTTTGAAATGCTGCACTGCACATGAATGTTGGTCGTGTTGACTGCTTTGAAAATGCTGCACTGCACATGGTTGTTGGTGGTCGTGACTGCTTTGAAAATGCTACACTGCACATGAATGTTGGTGGTGGTAACTGCTTTGAAAATGCTGCACTCCAGATGGTTGTCGGTGGTGGTAACTGCTTTGAAAATGTTGCACTGCACATGGTTGGTGGTGGTAGTAACTGCTTAGAAATGCTGCACTGCACATGGTTGTTGGTGGTGTTAACTGCTTTGAAATGCTGCACTGCTCATGGTTGTTGGTGGTGGTAACTGCTTTGAAATGCTGCACTGCACATGGATGTTGCTGGTGGTAATTGCTTGGAAATGCTGCATTGCACATGGTTGTTGATGGTGATAACTGCTTTGAATTTCTGCACTGCACATGGTTGTTGGTGGTGGTTACTGCTTTGAAATGCTGCACTGCACATGAATGTTGGTGGTGGTAACTGCTTTGAAAATGCTGCACTCCAGATGGTTGTCGGTGGTGGTAACTGCTTTGAAAATGCTGCACTGCACATGGTTGGTGGTGGTAGTAAATGCTTAGAAATGCTGCACTGCACATGGTTGTTGGTGGTGTTAACTGCTTTGAAATGCTGCACTGCTCATGGTTGTTGGTGGTGGTAACTGCTTTGAAATGCTGCACTGCACATGGATGTTGCTGGTGGTAATTGCTTGGAAATGCTGATTGCACTGGTTTGACCTTGCATATAACTGCTTTGAATTTCTGCACTGCACATGGTTGTTGGTGGTGGTTACTGCTTTGAAATGCTGCACTGCACATGAATGTTGGTGGTGGTAACTGCTTTGAAATGCTGCACTGCACATGGATGTTGCTGGTGGTAATGGGATTGAAAATGCTGCACTGCACATGGTTGGTTGTGGTAACGGATATGAAAATGCAGCGCTGCACATGGTTGTTGGTGGTGGTAACTGCTTTGAAATGCAGCACTGCACATGGTTCTTGTTGGTGGTAATTGCTTTGAAATGCTGCACTGCACATGGTTGTTGGTGGTGATAACTGCTTTGAAATACTGCACTGCACATGGTGGTTGATGGTGATAATTGCTTTGAAATCCTGCACTCCACATGGTTGTTGGTGGTGGTATCTTCTTTGAAATGCTGCACTGCACTGCACATGGCTGTTGGTGGTGGTAACTGCTTTGAAATGCCTCACTGCACATGGTTGTTGGTGGTGATAACTGCTTTGAAATGATACAATGCACATGGTTGTTGGTGGTGGTCACTGCTTTGAAATGCAGCACTGCACATGGATGTTTGTTGTGCTAACAGCTTTGGAAATGCTGCACTGCACATGGTTGATAGTGGTGGTGACTGCTTTGAAAATGCAGCACTGCACAAGGTTCTTGGTGGTGGTAACTGCTTTGAAATGCTGCACTGCAATGGACGTTTGTTGGTGGTATACTGCTTGAAATGCTTGCATTTGCACATGGTTGTTGTTGGTGGTAACTACTTTGAAATCCTGCACTCCACATGGTTATTGGTGGTGGTTTCTTCTTTGAAATGCTGACCCTGCACATTGTTGGTCGTGTGACTGCTTTGAAATGCTGCATGCACATGGTTGTTGGTGGTCGTGGGACTGCTTTGAAAATGTACACTGCACATGGTGTTGGTGGTGGTAACTGCTTTGAAAATGCTGGGCACTCCAGATGGTTGTCGGTGGTAACTGCTTTGAAATGCTTGCACATGGTTTTGGTGGTGGTAGTAACTGCTTAGAAATGCTGCACTGCACATGGTTGTTGGTGGTGGTAACTGCTTTGAAATGCTGCACTGCTCATGGTTGTTGGTGGTGGTAACTGCTTTGAAATGCTGCACTGCACATGGATGTTGCTGGTGGTAATTGCTTGGAAATGCTGCATTGCACATGGTTGTTGATGGTGATAACTGCTTTGAATTTCTGCACTGCACATGGTTGTTGGTGGTGGTTACTGCTTTGAAATGCTGCACTGCACATGAATGTTGGTGGTGGTAACTGCTTTGAAATGCTGCACAGCACAAGGTTGTTGGTGGTGGTAATGGGATTGAAAATGCTGCACTGCACATGGTTGGTTGTGGTAACGGATATGAAAATGCAGCGCTGCACATGGTTGTTGGTGGTGGTAACTGCTTTGAAAATGCTGTCCTACATATGGTCGTTGGTGGTGTTAACTGCTTTGAAAATTCTGCATTGCACATGGTTGTTGGTGGTGTTAACTGCTTTGAAAATTCTGCATTGCACAAGGTTGTTGGTGGTGGTAACTGCTGTGTAAATGCTGCACTCACATGGTTGTTGGTGGTGTTAATGGGATTGAAAATGCTGCACTGCACATGTGTGTTGGTGGTAATTACTGCTTTGAAATGCTGCACTGCACATGTTTGTTGGTGGTAATTACTGCTTTGAAATGCTGCACTGCACATGATTGTTGTTAGTAATTACAGCTTTGAAATGCTGCACTGCAAATGGTTGTCTGTAGTGGTAACTACTTTCAAAATGGTTATTCATGGGATTGAAAATGCTGCACTGCACCTGTGTGTTGGTGGTAATTACTGCTTTGAATGCTGCACTGCAAATGGTTGTTGGTGGTGGTAACTGCTTTGAAACGCTGCACTGCACATGGTTGGTGTGGTAACTGCTATGAAAATTCTGCACTGCACATGGTGGTTGGTGGTGGTAACTGCTTTGAAATACTGCACTGCACATGGTTGTTGGTGGTGATAACTGCTTTGAAATACTGCACTGCACATGGTGGTTGATGGTGATAATTGCTTTGAAATCCTGCACTGCACATGGTTGTTGGTGGTGGTTACTGCTTTGAAATGCTGCACTGCACATGAATATTGGTGGTGGTAGTTGCTTTGAAATGCTGCACAGCACATGCTTGTTGTTGGTGGTAACTGCTTTCAATGATGCACTGGACATGGTTGTTGGTGGTGGTAACTGCTTTGAAATGCTGCACTGCACATGGTTTGTTGGTGGTGATAAATTCTTTGAAATACTGCACTGCACATGGTGGTTGATGGTGATAATTGCTTTGAAATTCTGCACTGCACATGGTTGTTGGTGGTGGTTACTGCTTTGAAATGCTGCACTGCACATGGTTGTTGGTGGTGGTAACTGCTTTGAAAATGCTGCACTTCCCATCGTTGTTGGTGGTGGTAATGGGATTGAAAATGCTGCACTGCACATGGTTGGTGGTGGTAACTACTATGAAAATGCAATGTGCACATGGTTGTCGGTGGTGGTAACTGCTTTGAAAAATCTGCCCAGCACATGGTTGTTGGTGGTGTTAACTGCTTTGAAAATTCTGCATTGCACATGGTTGTTGGTGGTGGTGACTGCTGTGTAAATGCTGCACTCACATGGTTGTTGGTGGTGTTAATGGGATTGAAAATGCTGCACTGCACATGGTTGTTGGTGGTGGTAATGGGTTTGAAAATGCTGCACTGCACATGGTGTTTGGTGGTGGTAATTGCTTTGAAAATGCTGCACTGCACATGTTGTTGGTGGTGCTAACTGCGTTGAAAAGACAACACTGCACATGGTTGTTGGTCGTGGTGACGGCTTTGAAAAAGCTACACTGCACATGGTTGTTGGTGGTCGTGACTGCTTTGAAAATGCTGCACTGCACATGTTGTTGGTGGTGCTAACTGCATTAAAAAGACAACACTGCACATGGTTGTTGGTCGTGGTGACGGCTTTGAAAAAGCTACACTGCACATGGTTGTTGGTGGTCGTGACTGCTTTGAAAATGCTACACTGCACATGGCTGTTGGTGGTGGTAACTGCTTTGAAAATGCTGCACTCCAGATGGTTGTTGGTGGTGGTAACTGCTTTGAAAATGGTTGCACTTCGCATGGTTGTTGGTGGTGGTGACTGCTTTAAAATGCTGCACTGCAAACGGTTCTTGGTGGTGGTAACTGCTATGAAATTCTGCACTGCTCATGGTTGTTGGTGGTGGTAACTGCTTTGAAATGCTGCACTGCACATGGATGTTGCTGGTGGTAATTGCTTGGAAATGCTGCATTGCACATGGTTGTTGATGGTGATAACTGCTTTGCAAATGTTGCACTGCACATGGTTGTTGGTGGTGGTCACTGCTTTGAAATTGCTGCACTGCACATGAATGTTGGTGGTGGTAACTGCTTTGAAAATGCTGCACTGCACGTTGTTGGTGGTGGTAATGGGATTGAAAATGCTGCACTGCACATGGTTGGTGGTGGTAACGGATATGAACATGCAGCGCTGCACATGGTTGTTGGGGGTGGTAACTGCTTTGAAAATGCTGTCCTACATATGGTCGTTGGTGGTGTTAACTGCTTTGAAAATTCTGCATTGCACTTGTTTGTTGGTGGTGTTAACTGCTTTGAAAATTCTGCATTGCACATGGTTGTTGGTGGTGGTAACTGCTGTGTAAATGCTGCACTCACATGATTGTTGGTGGTGTTAATGGGATTGAAAATGCTGCACTGCACATGGTGGTTGGTGGTGGTAACAGCTTTGAAATGCTGCACTGCAAATGGTTGTCTGTAGTGGTAACTGCTTTCAAAATGGTTATTCATGGTTGTTGGTGGTGGTAACTGCTTTGAAACGCTGCACTGCACATGGTTGGTGTGGTAACTGCTATGAAAATTCTGCACTGCACATGGTGGTTGGTGGTGGTAACTGCTTTGAAATGCTGCACAGCACATGGTTGTTGTTGGTGGTAACTGCTTTCGATGATGCACTGGACATGGTTGTTGGTGGTGGTAACTGCTTTGAAATGCTGCACTGCACATGGTGGTTGATGGTGATAATTGCTTTGAAATTCTGCACTGGACATGGTTGTTGGTGGTGGTAACTGCTTTGAAATGCTGCACTGCACATGGTTATTGGTGGTGGTAACGGCTTTGAAAATGCTGCACATCCCATCGTTGTTGGTGGTGGTAATGGGATTGAAAATGCTGCACTGCACATGGTTTGTGGTGGTGGTAACTGCTTTGAAAATTCTGCATTGCGCATGGTTGTTGGTGGTGATTAATTGCTTTGAAATCCTGCACTACTCATGGTTTGTTGGTGGTGGTGTCTGCTTTGAAATGCTGCACTGCAAATGGTTGTTGTTGCTGGTAACTGCTTTGAAGTGCTGCACTGTAAGTGATTGTCGGTGGTGGTAACTGCTGAACTTCTGTTTGCACTGTAGATTGATTTTAGATGACACGCTACCACTTACGGCTGTGATTTTTGGCCATCTTACTCAGTTCTCCTCCGCTCATCAGGTGCAGAGGATTCTGCCCATGATTGAAAAATATAAGTGTTATTAGTGTTTAAAAAAATGTTGAGAATCTATCTCATGTCAATCATGCCATGAATGCCACGCCGCTTCCGGTGGGAGGGATTATAAAACCCGGACGTGCGGGTGTGGCTCAGTCCCTGCATGATCGGGGAGGTCACGACTCTGTCTGAGCTGTGAATCAACTGAACACACTGAATGTCTACTGAACTGTTTGTGTGGTTTTTATGTGTTTTTGTGTGGTTTTTTGTGGTTTCACTTGAATTTGGTGGGCTTGCACCTGCTTGAAGTGGTCGGAAACTGCACGAGTTTGGTGGCCCTGCACTCTGCTTGAAATGGAATTTCAAGGAATAGCCATATCAACTAATCACCCACCAGCCGTGAGTGAGCTACCAGTACATCAGGCTTGAGTGACTGAGCTGTCACCCCAAGAATCCATTTGGCCCACAATGTCCATACTAACCCTCTGGAAACCAGTCACTTCAGCCTACAGTACCCATACTAGCGCTCTAGTAAGCCCCCCACTGGCCGCCAATATTGGAATTGGTGGAGAGGTGGAATATTGCGTTGGGGGACCAGCCCTCCTGTGTGAACATGGGACACAATGGGTCCCACTTTGTCTAGTGGACTCTAACATTTTACCAACCACTGACATCTGGTTAACCAGCCTATAGTTTCCATTCTTCTGCCTCGCTCCCTTCTTGAACAGCGGAGTAATATTTGCAAGTTTCCAATCGCCAAGAACCACCACGACTCTGATGGTTCTTGTATTTCAGAACTAATGCCTCCACAACCTCTAAAGCCACCGCATTATGAACCCTGGGGTGCAGTCCATCTGCCCCAGGTGACTTATCCACCTTCAGCCCTTTCAGCTTCCCAAGCACCTTCTCCTTAGTAACAGCCACTCCACTAACTTCCACCTCTGACTCTCTTGAATTTTGGGCACATTGCTGGTGTCTTCTACTGTGAAGATTGTTGCAAAAACCGTATTCAACTCCTCTGCCATTTCCTTATTCCCCATTATCACTTCTCCAGCTTCATTTTCCAGCGGTCCAATGACCAATCTTGCCTCTTTCTTACTCGTTACATGTCTGAAGTACTTTTGCTATCATCTATTATATTATTGCCTGGATTACTTTCATATTTCATCTTTTCTCCCCGTATTGTCTTTTTTGTCACTTTTTTTTAAAGCTACCCAATCCTCCAGCTTCTCACTAATCTTTACAATGTTAAATGCCTTCTCTTTTAGTTTTATGCTGTCTTTGTCTTCTCTTGTCAGCCATGATCACCTCATTCTCCCTTTAGAATCTGTCTTCCTCTTTGGAATGAAACGATCCTGCGTCTTCCGAATTATTCCCCAAATTCCTGATGTTGCTGACATTCCCACTGCCGCCACGGCTCCATCGTCGCGATGCCTCACCGCCATGGCCTCGATGCCTCCTGAACGCCGCGTAGAACTCAGATCAGACGAAGCGGCTGACGGCGCCCGCGGCTGGGGAACACGGAGGACGTGAAGTGGGCTCAGCCACTTGCTCGGCACCATGGAGGCACACGCAGACGCAGCTCCAGCCGTCGGTGCGTTAATGATGCTCACTCCACTCCTTCAACTTTATGTGCAGGAAGAGTCATCACCATCCCGGCGACTGACAGGAGAGGAGACCAATCTGCGCATGCGCGGTTTTAAAGATTTCTAAACCGTAATAACTTTAAATATATACCATAGATTGGAACAAAACTTGTTGCCCTTGTAGCACAGGAGAATGGTGAGTAAGGTGGTGAAAAATCGTAACGCTATCATGTACCGTTTTTGTGCAAATCGAAAAAAAAAAAAAACTGAAAGAGCACAAGATCATAGTTTTAGTTATGTATAGATAGATAGATAGATAGATAGATAGATATACTATAATTGTATCAGCAAAATATATATCAAATATATTTATTGATTGAAGCTATGCTCATATCCTACTCATGATTTTTCTTTTCTTCTGTACTCTGCTGTGTCAACATATTTCTACTCTCTGAGACTTTAGTGCATCATGATATCACTTGAACCAAGGCAGAACGCAAAAAAATATAATTGTCAAAGAGCGATTCTGTAAAAACAAAGAATAGTCTGATTCTTGTCCTTTCCCTATGCCCAACAATTTTTCTTCATAAAATATTAATTCCAGAAGTTGTTATCTTCTTAGATCCACCTTACAGGCTGTATATTCCCGGCATTAATAATAACTCAATGTGTAGAAATATTTCCCCCCATTGTGTCTTTGTTTTTTTGCCCTATTACTTTCAAATGTATGAATAAAACCCAAAGGTCTAAAGAAACTCAATGGGCCAGGCAGCCTTTATGAAGGGAATGGACAGACAACTCTTCTTCTTGCATATGGCGTGCATAGCCTAAAGTTGTAGGACAACTTGTTCTATTTGATCTTATTTGATTGTGCACGCCAGGTTGATTGCATTCGTCGAAACAGGGCGGACCACGAGAAGGCTGCAATCTTCCACCCCAACAGACAACAATTCAGCTCGAGACTCTTCTTCAGACTGATTGGAGTAGGGAGCTGGAAAAGAGAGGTGGGGGCAGGACACAACCAGGAAAGTAATAGGTGGATACAGGTGAAGCGGAGGGAAGGGAATGAGCAGATGGGTGGGGTAAGTGAATCATAGAATCATAGAAAATAGGTGCAGGATTAGGCCATTCATGGCTGATCATCCAACTCAGCATCCTGTACCTGCCTTCTCTACATACCCCCTGATCCCTTTAGCCACAAGGGCCACATCTAACTCCCTATTAAATATAGCCAATGAACTGGCCTCAACTACCGTCTGTGGCATAGAATTCCAAGACTCACCACTCTCTCTTTTTAAAATGATCTTCTCATCTCGGTCCAAAAAGACTTCCCTCTTATCCTTAAACTGTGACCCCTTGTTCTGGAGTTCCCCAACATCGGCCTGCATCTAGCCTGTCCAACCCCTTAAGAATTTTGTAAGTCTCTATAAGATCCCCCCTCAATCTCCTAAATTCCAGCGAGTACAAGCCGATCTATCCAGTCTTTCTTCATATGGAAGTCCTGCCATCCCAGGAATCAGTCTGGTGAACCTTCTCTGTACTCCCTCTATGGCAAGAATGTCTTTCCTCAGATTAGGAGACCAAAACTGTACGCATCAGAGTTAAGAGATGAAAAGGAGACAAAAGGGCTTTAGATATGAGATGAGTGAAATGTAAAGCCGGAGGGAGAGATATGGGTGAAAGGGGACAGGGGAAGAGGCAGAAGATGGGAGATAAAATGGAAGTAGGGTAAGAGGGATGGGAGATAAGTGTGGGAAGGAGGTGAAAAAGCAGGGTGACTGGGGGTGCGTGGAGATGCTGAGAGAGATGTATGCTTACCGAGGGCCAGGAAATATTTTGGGGAGGGGGGATTTACTTGAAATTGGAGAAAACAATGTTCATTCCATTGGTTGTAAGCTACCCAAGAATAATAGGAGGTCTTGTTCTTTCAGTTTACATGTAGCTTCACTCTGGCAATGGGAAGTTCAGTTTGGGTATTGGAAGGGGAATGAAATGGTTAACAACAGGGAGATCCAGCAGGCCTTGGTGCAAGTGTTTAGTGAAATGGTCGTCTTGTCTATGTTTGGTCACGCTGAAGGCCACATCAAGAGCACCAAATCCAAAAGATGAGGTTTGAAGAGGTGCATGTAAACCTCTGTCTCATCCTGAAGGGCTGGTGAGGTTGCTGGATGGAAACAAGAAAGGATGTGCAGGGACAGATGTAACATCTCCTGTGGTTAAGGGGGAGAGGGTGGGTTGAGTGGGAAGAGATGAGTGAAGCAAGGGGTTGCAAAGGGAGTTTTCTCTATGGAAAGTGAAGATGGATGGGGACGGGAAGATGAGACTGGTGGTGGGAATGAGAATATGCAGGAGTTTGGGAAAATGGCAGATGCCTGTGAAACCTGCTTCAATAAGAGTGACATGCAGTGTTCGTATTCGGTGTTTGACTGAACCAGACCTGGGGGATGAGATTATATCTAGAACTAACATTAGGGACTCGTCCGGGATCTTAAAGGATTGCCGACGCGAGTCTGCGATTGAAGGAACTGACTTGTCTCGGATCATGGGAGCAGAAATTGGGCCCCCGGTGTGAGTAGTTTTACGACATCGTTTTTTCCCACTCCACTAGTCAGTCATTCGCTGACTTGTGAGTGGATTCCTGACGAGATCGACTGAGGTTAGTGGTCTGGTGAACACTGAGGGTGAGGGTTTGAGTCCCTGGAGGGTTAGAGTCCCCACCTAGGTGGGTTCGAGTCCCAGGGGGTGAGGGTCGGACTCACAAGGTTCGTCCCTATCGGGTACATGTCCGCACCCAAGGAAGTCAACAGCTGTTGCAGTGTCAGCACCATTGAGTTGGTTTCTGATGGATTAAGGGTTCGAGTCCCTGGGGTTCGAGGCCCTGCTCAGTGTTGGAATATCACTTGGCGAGGTACCTTTAAAGGCAAGACTGAGTACCAAGTGGGGTAAGTACTGAACCGGCGCTGAGGTGCGGTTGGAAAGATGACATTTTAAAGATTGGCACCGAGAGCCAGCACAAAGCAATATAATATGGCCTCAATATAAATATACTGAGGACCAGTATTTAGCGGGTAGGAGGGTTCGAGGCCTAGGGGGTTTGAGGCCCCGCCTCTGCGGGTTTGAGTCCGAAATAATACTGGGTATTATCAGTGTTAAGGTAAAATTGGTTGGAAAATTAACACTGAATTGATAGGACGCGTCTGTGATAATTCTAGGACTGTGATCCAAATTCTTTGAACTAAATGTTACAAATTCAAGGGGTTCATATTGAATGCTTTGGTTTATGATTGTGTAAATACTCTTGTAAAAATTGTTTGCTTGAATTGTGTGATTTAGTTTGAGTTAGAATTGTGTGATTTACCTTAGAATTGTAATTGAATGCTTATAAATTATATTGCAGTGTATTTATGCATTATAGTTATTACTGTATTTTTTTTTGCCTGAGAGTAATCTTGCTCTTGTGTTACAACTGTATTTACTCTTTGAATTCGAGTGTTTAAGTGCAGATAATTTGCTGCTGTATGGTGATTGCTTGTTCTTTTGGGAAGGTGGCCGCGCCTTGAGTCGGGGGGTGTTTGCCGTTTTAATTTACCGCTTTAAAAGCCGGTGTGGATCTGTGCGTGTCGGATTTGTGTGACTGGTTCTTGGGTACCCTTTTGAAAGAAGATAGACTTGTGTGGGATACTTGCTAGGTGTGTTCGGAATTTTGCCTTTGTGTTGTGAGAGACTTACCAGTATGTTAGAAAACTTTTGCTATTGTTTTGTGAGTAGACATGCTATGAGTCTTAGGCATTTTGCCATTGCAGTGTGAATAGCCTGATCTATTGTCTCAATTGTTAGTTGAAAATGGGAAACCAGTTGGACACTGCTACTGACGTTGAGAGCCCCTTACAGATCCTTTGCAGTGAATGCCCTGAGGAAGCAGAACGATTGAAGCATTTATCTGGAACCTTGAATAGAATATTAGGAAGTGAGTTGTGGCCTGAGGGAGGGGTTGGAACCCTGGAGGGTGTGAGAAATATTGAGAAAGTAATTTGGCAATATAGTCAATACTGCTAAGGAACTCATTGGTCTTTGGAGACCACATTATGAAGAATTTAGGGAACAGAGAGAGGCTGCGATAATGGCGCATTGGCAAGAGGCTGCTTTGAAATTGGGGATAAAGTTAATGGAGGATGGAGTGAACAAACCCCTAGACGCATTAAAAAAGGAGTGTGGATGCGCCTACAGAGAATATAAAGAACGGGAGACTAAGCGGACTCCCGATGGGAAGGTAGCATTTACAGCATTGGAATTGAGAGACTCGTTGGTTCGCTTTGGTTTGGATGGGGGAGACGAGGAATATCTGGAGGATTGGGAGAGTGTCCGTATCAGAAAATGCTGCAACCCCCTGGTGCACCCTATATGCCATCTGCACCTTACGTGCCTCATAGACCTTCTGTGCCTGCAACACCACCTACACCCCCTGCCAAAAGTGATCCTGTGGCACCACCTGCTTCCCCTGTAACAGCACCCATTCAGAAATCCCTGACCCCGACATTGACAAGCACACCAGTTGCGATCGGTATGGGAGCAAAACTAAGAAATCAACACCTATATCCCAAGTGCAAGAACAAGTGCAGAAACTAGTTTATGAACCACCCAAACCTAGGAGAATAAAATGTGCACCAAGTCCTTTGAGAATTATCGTCTTCCCCCTGAAGAAGAGAACGAGGAATCGGAGACTGAATTAACCTCCTGGGACATTGAAACTGAGCCTGAGACAAGAGCAGGCAAGAAAGCTGAGTGACAAACTCACCGCCAGTTCCCAGTTAGGGAGATGCCTAACCCAGCCTTTGATCTGGCTAATGCAATCGGTGCAGGTAATCCTCAAACTATAGAAGTATACTCCCCGTGGAAACCAAATTAAATTATGGCTATTCTAAGTAAAATGCCTGATAGGAAAAAGTCACTGCTGCTTTTGTGGGTTATCTCCGGACCACCATGCGCGTGTACCACACAGATTCGAGAGATTTGTGGGCTGTAATTCAGCAGATTATAACTCCAACAGAACATGTTAGGTTCTTGGCTAATCCAGGACACCCAACTCATGCGCACTGGTTAATGTAATCGGCAATAACATTGCGCGAGAGGATGTAATTCTAACTGCCCTTGCCACCACCCTCCAAAAGTCAATAGACATCGCTAAAATTCTGGATGTCAGACCCAAGAGAGGAGAGGGAGTAGATGAATTTTTAGAGAGATTCTCAGAAATGTATATGGATCAGTTGGGAGATTTGAATTTTTGAAACAGTGCAAACTCTCACCAGTACTGCGCAATTTTAGTAAATTGCTTTCCAACCAATGTTGCAGAGGCAATTAAGACAAATAACATGGATTGGTCCAAAAATAGTGCAAGTCAAATGGCCCGTGCAGTTAGATATCATTGGAAAGACATTAAGAAACAACAAGGTACACAAAATGCTGGAGAAACTCAGCGGGTACAGCAGTATCTAAGGAGCAAAGGAGATGGGCGACGTTTCGGGTCGAGACTGAATATGTTATGAAAAAGGAAATGCCAAGAACCAATCCAGACCTATGGAGTAGTACCTAAACAAGACAGAGAAACATAGAAAATAGGTGCAGGAGGAGACCATTCGGCCCTTCGAGCTAGCACCGCCATTCATTGTGATCATCGCTGATCGTCCTCTATCAATAACCGTGCCTGCCTTCTCCCCATATCCCCTGACTCCACTAGCCCACAGAGCTCCATCTAACTGTATCTTAAATCCATCCAGTGACTTGGCCTCCACTGCCCTCTGTGGCAGGGAATTCCACAAATTCACAACTTTCTGGGTGAAAACGTTTTTTCTCACCTCAGTCTTAAATGACCACAGCATAATGTGCCAGAATGGGTGAGGGTACAAGACCCAGGTTACCCTAATGAACCACCTCCCTTAGAACCAATTTCCCCAAGATCATACTGAAAATGGAATACTGTTATACCTGTGGAGGACAGGGTCATTGGAGTAGGGACTGCCAGACACAAAAACGACAGGAAGGAGGAGGCCAACAGCAAGAGCAAAGAGGAAACTGGCAAGGGAATCAGGGACAGGGGAGACGAATACCAGTCTCTCAAAATAATCCATTTTCACGTACCTGATTGGCTAACTTGGTGGTGAACGGATGCAAATCTGAATCAAAGAACCTGTACTATCAATGCTAATAGAGAGAAGAATATGCACCTTTTTGGTAGATACAGGAGCGTCCATGTCATCTCTTCAATCAATCTATAACCTTCCCAAGTCTAACGAAGTTCAGAGCCTGTCCGGATTCTGGGAACAAGTATGCCGGTACCCCATCTCCATGCCAGTAGGAGCAAGGCAGTACAACATAAATTTATGATTACAGCAGGATTGGATTGTCATTTGAAGGCCAGGGATTTGCTTTGTGCATTCCAGTTAAAGAATGAGTGTGGTGATAATGGAATTACAGTAATCCCATGGGCTCCCGAAAGTCAGCGGTACTCGTCAGCAACACCTCAATGGTGGTCCCTAGATTTGGATGAAGAGCCCCCGCTTCATATCATCTTAGCATATGATCGGAGAGGTAATAATATAGAGCTGGAAACCTATTTCAAAACCCACGAAGGAGGCTCCTCAAAACCTGATCCTGTAGCACAGGGGCATCCCATTTGCACACAGATCTTGACTGCGAACTACAACAGTTTATAATCAGCTGCTAATTTGACCCTTCAACAAGGTATAACAGTGTATAGCTCTCACTCAGTTGCTGCCTTACTACGACAACTGCACACCCAACACCTGACCATGGCTCGACAACACAGGTATGAAATATACCTGTTAAATAATCCTAAATTACAGTTTAAATATTGCACCATTATTAATCCGGCCTCAATCCTCACTGAACCACCAGAGGAACAAATAAAATTAGGACATGACGGCCTGTTTTTCATCAGGGAGGTTACTTCTGTCAGAGAAAATTTTCAGGATGTCCCTATGGCAGATCCTGATATCTATATAATTAAAACTCAAATCTTGACCACTTCCTCTATGCACTGCATATTGATTTTAGAAAAACCGCTTCCACTTACGGCTGTGATTTTTGGCCATCTTAGAGTCCTCCTCCGCTGCGCAAGACAAGATTTCCCATCGAAGAAAAATAAAAGACTTATTAATGTTTAAAAAATGTTGAGATTACCTCTCCTGTCAATCACTCCATGAAGGCCACTCCCCTTCTGATGGGAGGGGGGAGGGACTATAAACCCAAAATGGTATGAAACTGCACTTGAGTTTGGTGGCCTTGCACCCTGCTTGAAGTGGTATAAAACTGCACTTGAATTTGGTGGCCTTGCACCCTGCTTGATGTGGTATGAAACTTCACTTAAATTTGGTGGCCTTGCACCCTTCTTGAAATGGTAGGCAACTGCACTTGAATTTGGTGGCCTTGCATCCTGGTTGAAATGGAATTTCAAGGAATAGCCATGAGTCAACTGCCAGCCCACCAGCCGTGAATGAGTGAGCTGCCAGCACACCAGGCTTCAGAGATGCCAACCCTAAATTTAGTTCACAGTAACATTTAACCCATTTGTCCGTAACAAATGGGGTTAAATGCATTTCTCTCCGTAACATACTCACCTGGGGTTGTTGCGGCGGCTATGCGCCTGCGCACTGGTGCAGATCAGCGGGCTGCCGGCGGGCGGGTGCGGCACATGCGCACTTGGCAAGGTTGCCGGCGGGTCTGCGCCTGCGCACTGGGTGGGGGTGGGGGGGAGGCCCGGTGATGGGGCTGCCGCGAGCGGCCGGCTGGCGGCAAGAAAGTGCCGCTGATCGCGCGGGCCGGCGCCGCCAAAGGGCTCTGGGCCGGGCGTGGCGTGGCTTCGAAATGGCGCCAGGCCCGGCAACCCTCCCCCACTGCGCACGCTGCGGGCCACTGGGGCCGGCAACCCTCCCCCACTGCGCACACGGCCACTCCCCCGGGCCCGGCAACCCTCCCCCACTGCGCACGCGCGGCCACTGTCAAGCCACGGCAACCCTCCCCCACTGCGCACGCGCGGCCACTGGGGCCCGGCAACCCTCCCCCTGCGCACGCGCGGCCACTGGGGCCCGGCAACCTCCCCCACTGCGCAGGCGCGGACACTAGGGCCCGGCAAAGTGCCGCTGATCGCGCGGGCCGGCAAACACCGGGGACACATGGCGCCGGTGTTCACCACGGGAGGAACACCGGCGCGCGGCGAGTGTTCCGTAACAGCATGTTTGGCTGCCGGAACACCGTAAAAAAGTTTATTTCGCCGGGATAAAATACGGCGAATCCGGGACACTTGGCATCTCTGCACCAGGCTGAGTGACTGAGCCGCCAGCCCAAGAATCCATTCGGCCCACAATGTCCATACTAGCCCTCTGGAAACCAGTCCCTTCAGCCCCAACAATGTATAAGATTGTGGAAGCAGCTTGGTTGCACAATTGATTGTATGTCAGGATTGTGGGTTACTCCAGCAGGACAGACATGTATGCCGGATACACTTGCAGTATGGGTTATAGAATGCATGTACTTTGCAACTCACTGTGGTGCTAGAGCAATTGGCGATGCTCTTTCGGCTACTTGGTGACATCCAAAATTACAGACTTTGGCTGATAAAGTTAGGAAAGGTGCCAAGGATATTTGCCAACAACATAATCCTGGGAAAGGTGTAAGTTGTGAGAATGGGAAAACACCTTTACCCATGGGTCCCTTTGAGACCCTCCAGATGGATAACATTGAGTTGGAAAGGTGCCTAGGATATAGGTATGTACTTGTGATTGTCGACGTATTCAGTAAATGGATTGAGGCACACCCAACACTTGACAACAAAACCTCTACTGTAGTCAAGGTGCTTATGCGAGAAATCATCCCCAGATTTGGCATTCTAATTCGGCTAAGTTCTGATAATAGTCCTCATTTCATAGGACAGATAAATAAAGAATTTTGTGAACTGGGCATTCAGCAGCCGTTACACTGTGCCTATCGACCACAGGCTGTGGACTTGTCAAAAGAGCGAAACAGGCCCTAAAAATGAAAATGGCTAAATTAAAGGCTGAGATAGGAACTAATTGGCTTAAATTGCTCCCTATAGCATAGTCTCAGATGTGAACTACACCTGCGAGGTCATTAAGCCCAGCAGACATTATATATGGATGTCCATTTAGAACTCCATGGAACCAAAGTACTCCGAAGGTTGTCAATTTCCATCATATGACTACAGAGATGACCAAGTATGTTCTATCTTTGATTAAAGTACTAAGAGATTTACATTCCAGGATGCGAGCAGCATACATTGAATTACCTCCCTTGGCTTCTTCTTTTAAGGTCAAGCCTGGTGATTTAGTGATGGTGAAGAATTGGGTGAGGAAAGGTTTGGAGGCTTTGTGAGAGGGACCTTATCAGGTTCTCCTGACGGCCCCAACTGCTGCTAAGGTGGAAGGAAGGAATGTGTGAGTCCATCTTTACCATTGTAAAATTATTAGTAAAAAGACTTAAGCTGCTAACTTCTTTTCCTTAAGGAATCTCTTAATACCGGAACATTATTGATGATCAAGAGCGAAGTAAGTTGATATGATGGCCCAAGAGAATTCATGCCATGCAAACTCGGGAGGTGGAGACTCGTCAGTCAGAAGTCTTCGAATCTATGCCCATGAAAAGTCGGGAAGTGACCTAGAATTCTGACACAACTACATCATCAACACCGTCGTACTGCTGAGCTGTGAACAGTTGGCATTTTACCCAGTCTATAAAATTGTTTTATTTATCATAGAATGATAAAAGGGGGTAATGTGTGCATGCAGGGGTTTGGGTACTGGGAAAAATGGCAGATGCCTGTGAAACCTGCTTCACTATGGGTGACATCATTTTCAGGGGCTGGAGACCCATGTGACATAGATGGCTCCAGGGAGTCTGAGGTCTGGGAAGGGGCTGCAGGTTTCTGTCCAGTTGGCCGACATGTTGCCACAATGTCTGGGATTCTGCAGGTGCAGTAATGCCTTGATGCTATAGGCATGCTTGTGATTGGTTGGGGAGATGTTATGTCTTAACTGTGTTTCGGTACCTTCCCGCCGGTACTTGTGATTGGTCCACAAGAGTGGCCTCACCAAAGATGTTTCTTTATCTAATGGTAATGTTTCTTTACTTAATGGAAATGTTTCTCCCTAAGTGCTATGTGTTGAAACTATGTTATGTACTGTTATATGATTGGGCCAGAGAGTTGTCATACTATGTATTTTGCAGCCGGTATTGGTAATTGGCTTGTAGGGGTTGCCTCCCCCCAAGTACCTCTGTGTCCTTAGTTCGAAGGGATCTAAATGGGGAGGGGGGGTAGTTCGTTGGGGTGTGCCGATTGTCTTAAGTTTGTTCTATTTTCGCGAGACTATATTGGGCTCGAGTGAGCGGTTCCGAGGATCGGCCCCGTGGTATTGTATACAATAAAATACAGTTAAATTCCAGTGTTCGTATTCGGAGTTTGACTGAACCAGACCAGGGGGGTGAGACTAGATCCGTAATTAACAGGATCACGATGAACGTGACGGAAATGTTGGAGCATGATGTGTTGCATCTAGCCGAAGCATCACTTCTGTCATTCGGTAAGTCAGGAGCTCCATCTGGACGCACTTCCCACACGTACAGTTGTCAGGGAAAGTGGAGGTTTCCCTGACTTCATATATCCGGCAGGAGGAGCACACTAATGTCCTAACTGCTATCACGGCGACACTTAAACTAAAGAAGTATTTTAAAAAAACCTTAACTTTTTACCCAGGATGAGGTGTTCCACACCAGGTCATCACAAATGGCCTCATTCTTCAGAGAACGGGGATTCCCCTCCCCCACTATTGAAGAGGCTCGCACCAGGGTCTCCTCCATACCCCGCAACACTGCCTTCTCTCCCCATTCCCCCACTTGCAAACAGGGCAGAGTCCCCCTGGTCCTCACCTTTCACCCCATATACAACACATAGTCCTCCGCCAGTTTCGCCACCTCCAACGTGACCCCTCCACTCGCCACATCTTCCCATCTCCCCCCCTGTCAGCCTTCCGCAATGACCGCTCCCTCCGCAACTCCCTTGTCAATTCTTCCCTTCCCTCCCGCTCTACCCCTTCCCCGGGCACTTTCCCTTGCAACCGCAAGAAATGCTACACTTGTCCCTTCACCTCCCCCCTCTACTCCTTTCAGGGACCCAAGCAGTCTTTCCAGGTCTGACAGAGGTTCACCTGCACCTCCTCCAACCTCATCTACTGCATCCGCTGCTCCAGATGCCAGATGATCTATATCGGTGAGACCAAGTGGAGGCTTGGCGATCGTTTTGCCGAACACTTCCGCTCGGTCCGCAAAAACCAACCCGACCTCCCGGTGGCTCAGCACTTCAACTCCCCCTCCCATTCCGTATCCGACCTCTCGGTCCTGGGCCTCCTCCACGGCCAGAGTGAGCAACACCGCAAGTTGGAGGAACAGCACCTCATATTCCGCTTGGGGAGTCTGCATCCTTTGGGCTTGAACATTGAATTTTCTCAATTCTGTTAACCCTTGCTGTCTCCTCCCCTTCCCACCTCTCCCTCAGCCTTCGGGCCCTGGCATTCCCTCTATCTCTATCTCCCTCCCCCACCCTAGTCGCACTAGCTTCTCATTTTCACACCACAAACAGCTTACAATGGCTTGTTCCCTTTATCATCGATACTTTTTTGCATATCTTTCATTCATTGTTCTTTATCTCTCCACATCACCGTCTATATCTCTCGTTTCCCTGATCCCTGACCAGTCTGAAGAAGGGTCTCGACCCGAAACGTCGCCTATCTCCTTCGCTCCTTAGATGCTGCTGCACCCGCTGAGTTTCTCCAGCCTTTTGTGTAACCCTTAACTTATCTTGCTTTCCCCCTCTCATCAGCCTCCTCGCTTAAGCCTCACAAATTAACTCCTCACTGCCTGCCCTCAAACACAGCACTTGCACCTGAACAGTCTCTCTCATCATGCCTACTCATGAATGGGTTTTTTTGTGCACTATTGTTTTTTTTAATTAAAAAAATATTTTTTGTGTGTGTATACATATATCATCTCTCTCTCTCTCTCTCTCTCTCTCTCTCTATATCTCTCTCTATCTCTCTATATATATATATATATATATATATATATATATATATTTGTGAACTATATATCTATCTATCTGTATGGACTTTTTTCTCTCTCTCGTTATTATATTGCTTACAGTGTACTATGTTTACATATTCTGTTGTGCTGCAAGTATTTCATCGTTCTATCTGGGACACATGACAATAAAACACTTTTGATTTGACTCTTGTATGGCCGCTTCGCATGTGCCAGTCTTCCCTTTACATACACTAGGGGCTGTCATTCTGGGATGCTAACGGCTACTTTTTAACATTCACATGCTGCTGCTCCTCTCGGCATTCTCAAGTGAAAACTGATGCCATTCATGCTTGTTGGAGGCATGGTTACCTGAGAGTGATGTCAGGCTATTTTCAACCTTGTAAACAAAATCAATTTATGGACATTTGTGAAAATGGTGTCTATTTGTTCCCTGTGGATGTCCAGAACACAACAAAATTACATTTACTGTCTGAAGAAGGGTCTCGACCCGAAACGTCGCCTATCTCCTTCGCTCCTTAGATGCTGCTGCACCCGCTGAGTTTCTCCAGCTTTTTGTGTACCCTCGATTCTCCAGCATCTGCAGTTCCTTCTTTAATACATTTACTGTACTATCTGCACAGTAAAGCTCCCACCCTACTTGCTAATATCTAATTAAAAACAGGTCATGTCAAATGTATAAGAAAGAACTGCAGATGTTGGTTTAAATCGAAGATAGACACAAAATGCTGGAGTAACTCAGTGGGACAGGCAGCATCTCTGGAGAGAAGGAATGCATGACTGATGTCAGGGGAGTGGGCGGTACAGAAATAAAATGTAGTCATAGATAGTAAGACTGGTGGGAGAACTGGGAAGGGGAGGGATGTGGAGAGAGGGAAAGCAAGGGTAATTCGGTTAGAGAAGTCAATGTTCACACCACTGGGATGTAAGATACCCAAGCAAAATATGAAGTGGTGCTCCTCCAATTTGCGCTGGGTCTCACTCTGACAATGGAGGAGGCCCAGGACAGAAAGATCAATATGGGAATGGGAGGGGGAAGTTAAAGTGTTGAGCCACGGGAGATCAGGTTGGTTTAGGTGGACTAAGCGGAGGTGTTTAGCGAAACGATCACCGAGTCTGTGCATGGTCTCGTCGATATACAGGAGTCCACACCTGGAACAGCGGATACAGTAGATGAGGTTGGAGGAGGTGCAAGTGACCCTCTGCCTCACCTGAAAATAATGGTGGAGTCCTTGGATGGATCGCGGGGGGAGGTATAGGGACAGGTGTTGCATCTCCTGCGGTTGCAGGGGAAAGTACCCGGGGAGGGGGTGGTTTGGGTGAGGACGAGTTGACCAGGGTGTTGCGAAGGGAATGGTCTCTGCGGAAAGGGGTGGAGATGGGAAGATGTGGTTAGTAGTGGGATCCCGTTGGAGGTGGCGAAAATGTCGGAGGATTATGTGCTGTATGTGATGGCTGATGGGGTAGAAAGTGAGATCAGGGGGGTCTCTGACCTTGTTACAAATGGGGGGAAGGGGGAGTAAGGGCAGAGCTGCAGGATATCGAGGAGACCCTAGTGAGGGCTTCATCTATAATGGAAGAGGGGGACCCCCATGCCCTAAAGAATGAGGACATCTTCGACGACCTGGTATGGAACACCTCATCCTGGGCACAGATGCAGCGTGAACGGAGGAATTGGGAGTAGGGGATAGTCTTTACAGGATGCAGGGTGGGAAGATGTGTAGTCAAGATAGCTATGGGAGTCAGTGAGTTTATAAATGTCAGTCAATAGTCTGTCTCGTGATGGAGACGGTGAGATCAAAAAACGACAGAGAGATGTCGGAGATGTCTTAGAATAAAGGGGTCATTTAGGACTGAGGTGAGAAAAAAAGTTTTCACCCAGAGAGTTGTGAATTTATGGAATTCCCTGCCACAGAGGGCAGTGAAGGTCAAGTCATTGGATGGATTTAAGAGAGAGTTAAGATAGAGCTCTGGGGACTAGTGAAGTCGGGGGATATGGGGAGAAGGCAAGCACGGGTTATTGATAGCAGACGATCAGCCATGATCACAATGAATGGCGGTGCTGGCTCGAAGGGCTGAATGGCCTCCTCCTGCATCTATGTTTCTATGTCAAATGTATATGACATAATCTGCAGATTTCATGTCTTTTATGTGGATGTCCTCATGCGTAGAACATTTTTTCTAATTGCTTGTATATAAACAAACACTTTTTGGGTTTTTTAAATACAAATGGTTTATTGAGCTGTATAGAATATAGTCATGAAGATTTGGTCTGGTAATGTGACACCATTATCTGTCTCTCCCTCTCATACCCGGTTCTGCTTGGTTGTGAGCTGTACAATTTATCAGTGTTGGAAAGAACTGCAGATGCTGATTTAAATGGGAGGTAGACACAAAGTGCTGGAATAATTCAGCGGGACAGGCAGCATCTCTGGAGAGAAGGAATTGGTGACGTTTCAAGTCGAGACCCTTCTTCAGACTAATTCAGAATAAATTAGAAGTTATCAGTCTCTCTTCACTTTCGTCTTGATTGCACTGTCTGCCCCTTTGACTGCAGGTCCAGATCACAATCCACTCTGTCTCTCTCATGTTCTATTTCAGGGGTTCTCAACCAGGGGGGAATTCCCCCCATGGGGGGGAATTTCAGTTTTCAGGGGGGAATTGGGACCACAGATTAGCAAATTCAAACTGTTAGAAATAAAGGATTTTCAGTATTATATGCATATTATTTGGAATGCACTTTTTGAGGCAGACAATCTTGGAAAGGGGGGGGATGACATTCTGACATATGGTGAAAGGGGTGCATGGGGCAAACAAGGTTGAGAACCGCTGTTCTATGTAATCCCCACAATCTCTTTTCCTTGCCCCTCAGCCACTCCCTTCCCTACCACTCTTCCTTTCCATGCATACATCTCTTCTGACCTCTTTCATACATCTCTTCCTGACTCTTCCTGTCCCACTGCTCTCTCTGACTTTGCCTAGTTTCCACAAGTTTGCTTTGATTTGGTTCCTCATTCAGTCCCCCATTTTTGTCTGATGCCTCACTCCATTGTGGTGTTGCTTCTCTTTCTCTTTGCCTCTGTGCTTCCTTCTCTCCGTCCCAGGCTCCCAATCTCTTTTTGCTTGGATGCTTCACAATCTTCCAGTCAATCAAGTTTGCTTGTGTGCAAACTGCACTTGGGTATCTCTCTGTAGCTCCAACACTTTTCTCACACTTGTTGCCTTGGTCCCCTCTCCTTCCGATACATTCTCACTTATTTCTACTGTTTACTCTCATTGGCCAACTGTCACACACCCAAGATAAACACCAAAAGCTGGAGTAACTCAGTGGGTCAGACAGCATCTCTGGAGAGAAGGAATAGGTGACGTTTCAGATCGGGACCCTTCTTCCGACCGAGTCTGGGGAAAGAGAAACGAGAGATATAGACAGTGATGTAGAGAGAGACAGAACAAATCAATGAAATGCAAAAATGTAATGATGAGAAAGGATGCAGGCCATTGTTAGCTGTGGCCTGATGAAAACAAGAACAGACAATGAGGCTCAACAAGCCAACTTTGACGCTAGTACGGATGGAGAGAGAGGGGGTAATGCAAGGGTTACTTGAAGTAAGAGAAATCAATATTCATACCACTGGGTTGTAAGCTGCCCAAGCAAAATATGAGATGCTGTTCCTCCAATTTGCATTTGGTCTCACTTTGACATTGAAGGAGGCCGAGTACAGAAAGGTCAGTGTGGGAATGGAAATTAAAGTGTTTGGCAACCGGGAGATTAGCTAAGTCCAGGCAGACTGGGCACCTGATACACACACACAATTCCCTCCCCTTCTATGCCCTCTTCTTCCTCCCCCTAGCCTCTGTTCCTTTCCTACCATCCTTCTCCCTTCAATTCCCATTTCTGCCCCTCAGCCACTCCCTTCCCTACCACTCTTCCTTTCTCTGCCTTCTTTTCATGCCCGCTCCTCTTTCCATGCCTTTTCATACATCTCTTCTGACCTCTTTCCGTCCTCTGCAGCCTATCCAGCCATTCCCCTTTCTTCTCATCTATCCAGCACACTCCCCTTTCCCCACTCTATCCACCTTACTCTATCTCTGCCCTCTCTCCCCACATTCTCCCATTTCATCCTCTCCTTTGCCCCCTTTTACTCCATCGTCTTCTCCACCCACTTTTCTCCCAATCGTCTGCAACCAGCTTTCCACCATCTTTGGCTTCTCTTCCCATGTGGATTTCTTCCAGCTCACCTCTTTCCATCCCCTCTCTTCACCTCCTTTACGGGGATCATGACAGAAGGCTCCTCGTGGCGATCCCCGGAAATGACGACACGATGCACTCAGTGACATGTCGGGCTACCCATCCTGTCAACATGTTGGATGATGACGGAAGACAACAGCGAGCTATGTGTTGTCTGACACACGAGCGAACAAACCTCCTTTACCCCATCCCTTAACTCCATCCCCTTTAACCCCAATCCATTTTCCCCTCCCTTGGCCCTCTTTTACCACTTCACACTCATGTCCATACCCTTTTCCCATCCAACTTCCCTGCCGTCTCTTTACCCCAATCAGATTTCCAGTTCTCTTGCCCCTTTCACATTCCACTCCCAGCCCTCTTTACCCCCACCATTTTCCCGCACCATCTGTACTCCATGCCTTTTCCCCACCCCTTCTTTAACCCAAGCCTTTTTTGTCTCATTATCCCTCCCCTCTCTCCCACCCCCCCACAAACCCACATTCCTGCCCTCTCTTTACTCCTATCCCCACTCCATCTGGAATTCAAAACCCTTTCTCGCCTCTTTACCCCAACCTCTTTTCTTGTGCCCTCTTAACTTCCCGAACCCCTTTCCACCTTCCCAAATCACATTTCCCAACCATCTCTTCATCCCATACCTTTTTCCATCCCCTTACCCCACTCCCCTCTTCCTTCCGACCCCACTTCCCTGTCGTTTACTCCAACCCACTTCCCCATCCCTTTGCCCAATCACTTTCCCGTCCCCTTACCTCAACCCCTTTCTTTCACCTCACCTATTTTTCTTCCCCACCCCTTTCCCACTTCCCCATGCCCTTTACCCTCTTGCCGACCACTTCCCTGTCCCCTCTTCTCCCTTTCCTGAAACCTCTTTCCCAGTTCCACCTTACACCGTACCTTGACCCTTGCGATTTTCTCCTGCCTGTCCGAGATATATTTTCTCGGGGTGCTAGCTAATGCTGAAGAATTGTTCCGACTGCCGTTCTGTGAATTTTTTTTTTAATCCTCGGGACAATTTCAGCTCTGGAACTGGAATTTCAGCTCTGAAATAAAATAAAAATCCGCTTCTAACGCCGTCAACGCCAACAACGGGACGGATTTCACGTATGGGATAGCTAAAGGTAAGCCGTTTATTTTACATATAAACGCGCTTCTTAGGATTACCTTAATCCAAATTTTATGTTGCGAAAATTTGATTAAGGCCCCATACGAACTGGCAGTGTTTTTCCTGCCGATATGGGGTTTAAATTCACCGCAAACCGCAACGTTCCAATCGATCGCGTTCCACAAAATCCCACTTGCAAGATGATTTAAATGGCCATTAATTTACAGGAATTAAACACAAAATTCCTTCCATTTCGCCTATAAATTCATGACAATGAGATTTAAAAATCATGTTATATTGTGAATTCTTGTGTGAATGTTATTTGGACACAGGCTATTTAAAAATGTTAATCTTTTCTTAAGAAATGGATAGATGTTTAGATCTAGTAATTGAATTTTGTAATTAGTTACAATTAGGTAACTAACTAATTATATGCTTTGATTTCAGGTATCCAAGTAAGATCGTTTCATATTTGTTTCAGAATGCTTCAATCTATAATAACTGAAAATTTATTTCAGTTCTCTTAATTTTTAAGAAAGTTATGGGCTTGTGTTAAGTCAATGGAAAAGCAATAGGGAACAAGATGCTAATTTCCGAGTATGAAAATGGCCATAACTTATTTAATACTGAAGATATGAAAGTGAATTAGGTGTGAAATTAAACTTATTTTTATGCTTTATCTGATGGGATAAATTACAGACTTGATTTTTTAAATCTCAAAATTTTGTAACATTGCTACCACAAGCCCTCTACCCGTTCCCTCTTTTCCAACCCCTCACCTCACTGCCTGTCCCCTTTCCCCAACTGTCCCCAAACCCTTTCCCTCCCACCCCTCTCCTACCCCTTTTCTTCCAGCCTCTCTCCCACCCTCTTTTCCTCCAGCCTCTCTCCCTGCCCCCTTAACCCCTCCCTGCCTTCTTCTCCCCCAACCCCTCACCCTTCAAACCCGCTCCATGCCCCCTTTATACCCTCAACCCCTGTCCCCAAACTCCTCTCCGTCTCCCTTCCGCCCAACCCCACTCCCACCCACTCCTGCTTCCCCTCTCCGTCCCCGTCATCCCAAACCTTCTCTGTCCCCTTATCCCCCCAACCCCTCTCCTCTCCCTGTTCCCCCCCTCCTCCCCTGTCGCCTTTTCCCAACCCTTTCTCCGTCCCCCTCTTCCCCCAGACCCTTCTCCTCCCGACCTTTCTCCCTGTCCTCCTTCCCCAAGACTCTCCCCATTTTAACTCCCTTGGCTATTCACTCTCCCCCCTCACTGTCTCTCTCACCCCCCCCCCCTCCTCACTGTCTCTTCCCCTGCACCTCAGTCTCTCACCTTGCTCCTCACTCTCTCCTCCTGCTCCTCATTCTTCTCGCCTGCTCCTCCCTGTCTCCCCTCCCTCTCCCCCTGCTCCTCACTCCCCTCCCTCCCCCTCTCCCCTGCTCCTCACTCCCCTCCCCTCTCCTCACTCCCCTCCCTCCCCTCTCCCCTGCTCTCTCCCCTCCCTCCCTCTCCCCTGCTCCTCACTCCCCCTCCATCCCCTCTCCCCTGCCCCTCACTCCCTTCTCCCCTGCTCCTCACTCCCCTCCCTCCCCTCTCCCCTGCTCCTCACTCCCCCCTCCTCCTCTTGCTCCTCACTCCCCCTCTCTCCCCTCCCCCTCTCCGCCCCCTGCTCCTCTCTCCCCCTCCCTCCTCCTCTCCCCCCCCTGCTCCTCACTCCCCCCTCTCTCCCTCTCCCCCTGCTCCTCACTCCCCCCTCTCTCCCGTGTCCCCCTCTCTGCCCCTATAATCTTTGCTCCTCACAGTCTCTGCCGGCGGCGCTCGGTACAAATTCTAGAAAGCCATCCCAGGCTGCCGTGCGCGCCAACATGGAGGACCTGGCGGTGGAAGTGCGCGGCTCCAACGGAGCTTTCTACAAGGTAAACGGCGCCCGGTCGGTCGGTCGCACCCTAACACCCTCGCTCTTCTTCCATAGTCTCCATCCAAACGCGGTGTCGTGTTCTGGTGAAACCCAGTGGAAAGAGACATGAAAGAGATAGCGTGTCCGCGGCCTCACCTCCCCGGGAACTCGTGTGATCAGTGATCAGGCCTGGCGGTGAACATTGTTATTAGGCCCTGCTTTCATGTTTCATCGTAATCGTATTATTTACCGTGTTTTCTACCCACAATGTAATGCCACTTGTGATCAATAAAAACAAGTGTGGACAGGACTTTGCAGAAACCTGTTTGATGTTTTAATGAAGTAATTCCTTCGTTTGTTGACATCCGTGGTGTATTTCACGTTTTCTTCTGTTCATGTCCTAAAAGTTGATCTTTTATTTAAAAAAAACGCTATCTTCTCATCCAGCAACTATTTTATGTACGTCACCCGCGGACATGCCTTGCCGGCTGTTACTTGTCTGTCATGTTTTATCAAGTTTACTAATGCTCTTGGAGTCCAGTTTCAGGTTATTTTTAACTCGCGAACATGTGTTGGAGGCTGAAGCGTGTTGTTTTTGGCCATAAAAGTGCATAAGAACTTCAAATTAAATGCGAGCTTTAAGCGTGGTACTTGAGGATGGGATACCTGGTGTACATATAATATAATAGATACGTAAATAAATAACAAAGAATTTTTTTTCTTGGTGGGGAAAACATGGAGGAAGTGTTTTGCCATTTCTGCCCCCCCCCCCCCCCCCCTTCGAATCCCTTTGACGCGGCTTTTATGTTTCAAACGTCAACTGTCTAAACAATGAATCTTCATATTTGCTGAATTTGATCGGTGGAAACAAATGGAGGATGAAAGTGGCGGTGGAACAAATTTAATGAGGCAAACGTGCTTCTAGGATCGCAATCTCGAATTGCCAAGGCTGGGTTAATTATTTGATTTCGAGCCTTTCTTTGAATAAAAATGTTCTTTCTGTTTTTTATAGATTCCTTAGAAGACAACTTATTTCCAAATGTTTTGTGAATGAAACGCTTCCAATGTTTTCATTTTGTGTTCAGATGCTTGCCCTTTATTTGACACTATTTACTTCTTGATTCTAGATTGCATCGTACGTTTTTAATGTGGTCGCTGACTGTTAAGGCTTTTTGCTTCTCTGGAACTAAATTTTGGTTATCACAGTTGAAGGGTTCCAACTCCCTCTCTGTCACTATTTAGGATAGAGCATGAAGAACGTAACTATGGGTATGTAGTAATGAACGATAAGGATACCGGGAAAGCTTCCCAAAAGTCTTTGAACTCTGGTGTGATCCGATGATCATTTTTATCAGCTAGCACCAGTCCCCCTTTCTTCAGAAAAATAGGGTCTCCATCACCTCAGATGCCTGGAATATTAGTCTAGAGAAATGTCTGACCACTTTTTTCACCCACATGGTTTATTTTCAATGTGTCTTTATGCTTTCAGTTAATCTTGGATATGTCATTTTGAATTAATATCAGACCTAAAAATTACTGTTTTGCCCCTCAAATTATGGTTTGGGGCTTTTTGTTCAGTTTCTCAAATTGTATATGGAATATTTGTGTTCACAGCTGCAGTAGTGCTTTGCATCTAATGATTAAACTGGTGTACTGAAATTAAACATTTTAAGTGAGTAAATCTTGATGTTTTATGAGAATGTAAAATTGGTACCAGCAACATTTTGACTGGTACCAATTCAACAATTTACTGCTCATGGCTGACTGCAGTAAATTGTTAACATGAGGGTAACTTCTAAAATATTGGCTTAACTTATTTGCTTCTTCAATACCATGATATTTAAATAACAATTTTCCCTCCCATGTAATTCTTAGGTCTTGTTTATGCTTATGAATATGGTCATTTAAAAAAAAACTTGATGTGAAAATAAGATTGCTTTCATTGTGGTACTCAAAGTATGGAGCGTTGCAGTTGAAATGGGTCATGTGGTAATGTTTGAAGAAATTATTGTCATTGGTAAAAAGGCTTTGCTGGGATAATCGTGATTTTTATTTTTTTATAAATATAAAAGCTGAGTTATTCCAACACTTTTGTCTTTTTGTGCAAACCGGGAAAAGAAAGATTTGTTTTATAATAGGAGTACATCTTTACATGGATTTAAAAAGTCTGGTACAGATACTTTTGAAAGTTTTGCCATAATCTTTGTTTATGATCAGCCATGATCACATTGAATGGCGGTGCTGACTCGAAGGGCCGAATGGCCTACTCCTGCACCTATTGTCTATTTACAAATCTGACCATCAAAATAATCAAGATGTGGTTTGAAAGTTGAGCTTATAAACTTCTGTGCTCAATAAAATAATTGGATATACAAGCCTTTTAAGCACTGAATTTTAAAGTTGAATGGGATGTTGAAAGCCAGAAGTTTTCAAAACTTTAGCGAAATGGATTTAGCTCTTGGGGCTAAAGGAAACAAGGGGGAGAAAAGCAGGAACGGGGTACTAATTTTAGATGATCAGCCACGATCATATTGAGTGGCGGTGCTGGCTTGTATGGCCTACTCCTGCACCTATTTTTTTTCCTATGTTTCTATATTACTTCTAAATTATGGATTTTCAACCAGCACACATAAAGCTTTACAACATAGAACATAGAAAAATAGGTGCAGGAGTAGGCCATTCGGCCCTTCGAGCCTGCACCGCCATTCAATATGATCATGGCTGATCATCCAACTCGGTATCCCGTACCTGCCTTCTCTCCATACCCCCGATCCCTTTAGCCACAAGAGCCACATCCAACTCCCTCTTGAATATAGCCAATGAACTGGCCTCAACGACCTTCTGTGGCAGAGAATTCCAGAGACTCATTACTCTCTGTGTAAACAGATTTGTTCCCTGTCCAGTACTGGTAAAGACTGAATTATATTGTAGTTTTTATTTCGAAGTGATACCAATATGTGAAATGAGACCAATGGTGACTTTAACTATTTGTTATAAGATCTAATTCCTATAATCGTTGTATAGCATGAAATACGTGGGGGAAAAAAAGTAACTTTCACTTAATGCGATTCAAGATTCAAGAGATATTTATTGTCACATGCACCAATTGGTACAGTGAAATTTGGGGTCAACATACAGCCATACGAATAAAAAAAGCACAGAACACGATAGTCTTTAACATAAACATCCTCACACAGTGAAATCAAAGTTTCCCACGGTGAGGGAAGGCACCAAAGTTCAGTCATCCTCCTCTTTGATCTTCACCCGTGGTCGGGGCCTCCCGAGCCCCCTGCAGTCGCCGCAACAGCGGCCTGATGTTCAGGCCCTCTCGCCGGATTGATGAAACTCCAACGTCAGAACGGAAGAACACCCTCAGCGGCTTGGACATCCGAATCGGCCACATCTTACCAATGACCGCCAAGACTCCGTGATGTTGAAGTCAGCGCCGCCTGCGGCTGGAAGCTCCGCAAACCACAGCTCCACAATGTTTGAAGCAGTAGGCCCAACACTCCGGAGCTTCAAACGGCGATCCCGGTAAGGCATTGCCCGCTCCGCGATGGAATCCAGTGCTGCGCCGCTGCTGAAGCTTGGGTCCGGTCTCCGGCACGAGAGGCCGCGTCAATCCAGTTGGTAGGCCGCGAGGGGAGGGGAGGGGGGGGGGGGCGAAGATGTGACTCAGAGAATAGTCGCATCCTCGCCAGGAAGTGACTAAGAAACAGTTCGCCCATCACCCTGCCCACCTCCCCCACATAAAAGTACTAAAGAAACCTCTAAAACATACTTTTTACACAGACTAAAAATAAAGAAGATGGAAAAACAGACAGACTGTAGGCAGAGGCTGCCATCATGCGGCACCGCTAGTGGCCATTGAAGATTATGGTGACATTGGATGTTTCATACCACAATTTGCTGAATGCATTTGATCTAACACATTCTCAAATTTCTTAATAATGTATGTCAGAATGTACTTACCATGTACAAATCTGTCTGATATTGTATGGGAATATTCTCAAATCGGCAAAGACAGAAACGAATGTTTTATTTCAAATTTGAAAATAAAATATTTTATAAGACATTTGAAATATGTTGATACTAAATTTATTGAATTCGGCAAAGGATAGTTTCATAGCATTTTCAGGGCTGAACTTGGTGGTGGCGTCTGAGCATCTTCCCCCCCCCCCGCAGCAAGCCATGGCCTGCCGGGTCCTTTCACACGGCGGCAGGTCAAGCCTGCTGAGGCACATCCCGGGAACCTTTTGCCACCGGGCATCCCTGGGAGTCTTCTGAACTATGAAACTGCTGTGCTACAATGCTGAGAACAATATTCTGCACTCTGTGCCCTGTTGCTTTTCTTACAGTACTTCAATTTGTCTTGATTGTATTTATGTAATTATCTGATCTGATAGGATAGTATGCAATATGAAGCTTTTCACTTGTGTACAGATGATAAAAGATAAACCTAAATCTATCACCGTTGAATTCCCTATACATTTTCAAACCCTCTGTAGTTAAATATCTACCAATCTGAATATAATGAACCACTGTGCATTTCCTGCTTTCCTCAGGTATAAGGTAATGGATACTCAATAGTTGGGCATGTTCATAAATTTATGACATCTGCGGTAAAGAATTGCAATATTTCTTACATAGAGAAAAAAGAACAAGAGTGGTCAACTTTAGTCCCTGAAACTTTTTTCACAATCCCTTTTGCACCTTTCAAAAACAAATATATTAGGCTGTGAGCTTTTTCGTTCGTGACCCAACTCACGGAACTACCTACATTTTTAACATATTGTATAAAAATATATAAATCATACCTGAAACCCGTCAAGACCAAAACCT
Organism: Okamejei kenojei; assembly: GCA_035221665.1. Taxonomy (NCBI): domain Eukaryota; kingdom Metazoa; phylum Chordata; class Chondrichthyes; order Rajiformes; family Rajidae; genus Okamejei; species Okamejei kenojei. Next base: position 68,702,558 of record CM069144.1, on the reverse strand, counting down.
GCACGTTTTTTTTAATATGAGAAAAACCTCACATTTTCCTAGTAATTGTCCAATCAATGAGTTTATCATTGAGGTCGGACGCAAATTGACCAATCCCACGCTTTGTTTTATAGTCACTAGGCAGCGAGGACCCAGGGGTCATGCCTGGGCAAGCCAAGGAATAAAGGTAATGCTAACCATGCTGAGGATTTATCTTTATAAAGCAAATGTAGAGCTTGGGTTTAGGATTGGGGTTCAGTGTCAGTCCGGTCATCTGTCGGTAGCAGATGGATGCTGTGGAGGATCAGTCTGTCTGAGGAGTTGTAGTCGGTCAGGCCGGGCCGCCGGTGACGGCCGCCGGGTGAGAGGCGTGGGCACGGAGCTGCTGGGCTGAGGGCAGTGCTGGATGATCCAGAAGGGCACTGGCTGAGGTGGACGTGCTGCGGGGCCACACGTACAGAGCCCGCAGCCGGTCCCATGGCGGCTCCAGCTCCAGCCGCGGGCATCTCTGGAAGGGGGGCGAGTTGGGGTTAGGCATTTTCCTGTCAGTGGAAGATGCCTTGGCTTCCCCCAGCCTGGCACTGCCCCAGTCCCACTATGGCTGTAACCCCCCACTCTGCACACTGGGAGTCAGTGGGGTTCAGTAAACGGGGGAACCCACAGGAACTGGCATTAACTCACCCATTAATTAGGCTGGTTCAGACCGCAGCACGGAATTAGGCTCCCCATGGTATAATATGAGCATTGGACACCAGAAGGCGCTTTTTCGATAACATTTTCTAATTAGTTTAATTAATTAATATGCAACTTTTGGCACTGACGAGTTATGACTTCCTTCTCAATTATATTTTATCTAAACCTGTGCAAAATTTCATGTAGTTCTGAGACATGGGTCACGAAAGTTAAATTCTAGACACATTTTCAATGCTCGCCCCACAGCCTATATGAATCTTGTATTTAAAATGTAATCATTGTAATTTCTATTCACAGTACAGGGCTCGAAATTAGTGGTTGCCCGGGTGCCAATTGCAACTTACAGTCCCGCCGGGCAACCTAAAAGCCATGCCATTTTGCCCAGCTTGGCAAGCATCCGGGACACCCGCCCGCCATCCGTGTCCGGGTCTTGGCTCTCCGCTCGGCGCTAGCTCTCAGCTCTCCATCAGCGCTCGGGTCTTGGGTCTCTGCTCGGGTCTTGGGTCTCCGCTCGGCACGGCCGGCCGCCTTATACATGCGCACTGCCACGGCCAGCACATCATCGGCTGTGGTTGTGCGCATCATTGGCCCTGCACATGCGCACTGCCACGGCAACTGGTTGGTGTTGGCCACTTTCTCCCTCTCTTTGCATTGTGGGAGTTCTGGCTGCCATTGCTGTCTGGTCTTGCCTCACCTTGAAAAACAACGCAGAATCACTCCCTGGAGCTGTAGTAACTCCCTGGAGTAATTCTGGTTTCCTGGTCCTCCAAAAATATTCAAAATGGAATTTAAACTGGTGGATATATATACTATTGAATATGTATATAGACACACTGAACTTTTATCTCCTGTTCTGTATCATGTTTACATATTCTATTGTGCTGCAGCAAGCAAGCAAGAATTTTATTGCCCTATCTGGGATACATGACAATAAAACTCTCTTGACTCTTGCCTTGGACTTAAACAAAAATGGGTTCTTGGGAGGAGAAAAAAGCTACCTTAAATTTAGTTGCGTCTGGTTGGTACCTATGGTAGGGTGAAGACTAGTCCATGCTTTAATTGTGCGGGGGAACTCCATGGAGCAGCCAGCATCTCTGGATAGAAAAAAATGGTGACGTTTCGGGTAGAAACCCTTCTTTACATTTCCTCTGGTTTTAGTGTTTTTAGTTTAATTTAAAGATACAACGTGGAAACAGGCCCTTTGGCCCACCGAGTCCACGCCGACCACTGATCTAGTTCTATCCCACACATCAGCGACGTAAGTCAAGAGTGTTTTATTCTCTCACGTTCCACTTAGAACAATGAAATCCTTACTTGCAGCAGCACAACAGAATATGTAAACATAGTACTCTGTAAACAATGTTATAAACAAGAAAACAAAACTCCATACAGGCAACACCCATATTCGGGATCAATTCTTGGTCTCTGGAAATTTTAGGCAGCAGATTTATGGCCAAAGTACTGCCCCAATAGCCTTGAACTGAATTAAAACATACAGTAGCTGTAAAGGGGAACATTGCGTCACTTAGAGATTTAAGACTGAAAATGGATCGTTTTTTTAGTAACCAAATTTATCAACGTATACTTTTTTGTGTGTTGGAAAATAAAATATCGTGGCACAGCTGGTGGACTTGCTGCCTCACACGCCAGAAATCTATGTTCGATCCTGTTCTCAGGCACTGTCTGTGTTGAATTTGCACATTCTCCCTGCAAGCATGTGGGTTTCCTCCCACATCCCAAAGACGCATTGGCTTTGTAGGTTGTCTCTGTAAAATTGCCCCTAATGTGCAGGGAGTGGGTGAGGAAAGTGGGATAACAGAACTTGTGTGAATGGGTAGACAAAAATGCTGGAGAAACTCAGCAGGTGAGGCAGCATCTATGGAGCGAAGGAAATGGGTGACGTTTTGGGTCGAGACCCTTCTTCAGGCTGATGTTGGGAGGGGTGGGGGGGCGGGAAAAAGAAAGGAAGAGGTGGAGACAGTAGGCTGTGGGAGAGCTGGGAATGGGAGGGGAAGGAGGGAGAAAGCAAGGACTACCTGAAATTGGAGAAGCCAATGTTCATACCGCTGGGGTGTAAACTGCACAAGCAAAATATGAGGTGCTGTTCCTCCAATTTGCCTGGCCATGGAGGAGGCCCAGGACAGAAAGATCAGATTCGGAATGGGAGGGGGAATTGAAGTGCTGAGCCACCGGGAGATCAAGTTGGTTATTGCTAACTGAGTGGAGGTGTTGTGCAAAGCGATCGCCAAGCCTGCGCTTGGTCTCACAGAGGTTGATCATACACTGAATAACCATATTTTTGTTTAGAAGTGGAAAGAGATAATAGAAATTGCATTAATTGCAACGTGTAATAAGAGATGAGATATTGTATTGTAATTTTGCTGCATGTCATTGTGGTATATATCATGTCTTGATTGGTGAATATGTTTCATTTGTGACTTTATTTGAAGCAGAAATAATATGTGAATGCTTCATTGACCATAATTCTGACTGGTAACTACGCACTTTGTCCGAGCACATTATCGCAAGCGTCACGCAAGCCATCTTAAATGACCACCTAAACTGTCATTTGGCAACCTAAAAAGCTGCCGAGGTTGCCCGGCTGGCACAGGGAAAAAAAGTTAAGCGAGAGCCCTGCGAGTAGTATTTCACATTTTTACTATCCTCTGGTTGCAGAATTGTCTCCTATCTTTACTTGGGCTCAATCCTCAACATGTAGGAATAGTTCCTTTTAAAACCTCGAACTTTATTCTAATGATTTACAATAACCTCTCTCCCCCTGCCCCCTAATAGTCTGAAAAAGGGCTTTGACTCGAAATGCCACCTACCCGTGTTCACCAGGGATGCTGTCTGACCTGCTGTGTTACACTTTATTTCCTTTTAAATTTTAACTTTTTTGTCAGGAGTGGCAACTACACTGAAAATATATTTTTCTTTAATAAATAAGGATTTGTAAGATTAATTTTCTTTGATCCTAGAATATGTACAATCAGGTTTGTTAAGACAGAAAATTAATTGAAAAGATTATATCAGATACTGACCTTATTCCTCTTCCTCAGACTTGCATGTACAATAATATAAACATTGCTTCCTCCACAGAATTTTGAACTTGGAAATATGATCTCCATTGCCTTCTTCCGCATGGATATTGTTCAGAAATGCATACGGAACATGTTAAAATGAAAAGTGCCAGGTGTAAAGAGAAATCATCTATGAGTACAGTGAAATATAGAAAATAGATGCAGGAGTAGGCCATTCGGCCCTTCGAGCCTGCACCGCCATTCAATATGATCATGGCTGTTCATCCAACTCAGTAACCTGTATCTGCCTTCTCTCCATACCCCCTGATCCCTTTAGCCACAAGGGCCACATCTAACTCCCTATTAAATATAGCCAATGAACTGGCCTCAACAACCTTTTGTGGCAGAGAATTCCAGATTCACCATTCTCTGTGTGAAAAATGATTTTCTCATCTCGGTCCTAAAAGATTTCCCCCTTATCCTTAAACTGTGACCCCTTGTTCTGGAGTTCCCCAACATCGGGAACAATCTTCCTGCATCTTGCCTGTCCAATCCATTAAGAATTTTGTAAGTCTCTATAAGATTCCCCCCTCAATCTTCTAAATTCCAGCGAGTACAAGCCGAGTCTATCCAGTCTTTCTTCATATGGAAGTCCTGCCATCCCAGGAATCGGTCTGTTGAACCTTCTCTGTACTGCCTCTATGGCAAGAATGTCTTTCCTCAGATTAGGAGACCAAAACTGTACGCAATGCTCCAGGTGTGGCCTCACCAAGACCCTGTACAACTGCAGTAGAATCTCCCTGCTCTTGTACTCAAATCCTTTTGCTACGAATGCCAACATACCATTCGCTTTCTTCACAGCCTGCTGCACCTGCATACCTACTTTCAATGACTGGTGTACCATGACTCCCAGGTCTCATTGCATCTCCCCCTTTCCTAATCGGCCACCATTCAGATAATAGTCTACTCTCCTGTTTTTGCCACCGAAGTAGATAACCTCACATTTATCCACATTATACTGCATCTCCAATGCATTTGCCCAATCACCCAACCTATCCAAGTCACCTTGCAGCCTCGTAGCATCCTCCTCACAGCTAACATTGCCCCCCAGCTTCGTGTCATCCCCGAACTTGGAGATGTTGCATTCAATTCCCTCATCCAGATAATATATATTGTAAATAGCTGGGGTCCCAGCACTGAGCCTTGCGGTGCCCCACTAGTCACTGCCTGCCATTCTGAAAATGACCCGTTTACTCCTACTATTTGCTTCCTGTCTGCCAGCCAGTTCTCTATCCACATCAATACTGAACCCCCAATACCGTGTGCTTTAAGTTTGTATACTAATCTCTTATGTGGGACCTTGTTGAAAGAAAAGCTTTGTGTGCCACCCAGTCAAATTATGCCACACAAGTGTATTCAAGCCATACACAAATAAGGCAGGTAGTGCAAAGTGAGAAATACCATAGTGCAGATCATTGTGTTACATTGTTATAGTCTGAAAGAAAAAATGAAGATATAGAAAATGTGCAAATCCTCAATACGGTAGATTGGAAGGTCGGTGATACACCCGTTTATGGGAAGACCGGTCAGTAGTCAGATCGTAGGTTGGTGTGTGAATTCTCAGGTCTAGGAGTTTGGAAATTAGTTGGGATTATGGTGTTGAAGGCAGAGGTTTAGTCAATGAATGGAAGTCTAATATAGGTGTCCTTGATATCTAGATGTTCCAGTGATGAATGTAAGGCCAGGAAAATGTATGCCACAAACATTTTGCAATGGTAGGCAAACTGCAGTGGATCAAATGAAGCAATACATTTTAAAGAATGATGAAACTTTTACTCCAACTTCCTCTCCTTGCGTATGGCATTCACAGCCTAAAGTTGTAGGACAACTTGTTCTATTTGATCTTATTTGATTGTGCATGCCAGGTTGATTGCATTCATTGAAACAGGGCGGACCACGTGAAGGTTGCAATCTCCCACCCCTGTACTCCATCAGATTTTAAAATCATTCAAGAGTATTCATCAGATGTACCGGATGTAAACCGGAACAATTAAACGCCATACATATTGTTTTGTGTTATTCACTCCCTTTAGAAAATGAACTATGTGTGGAAAATAATTTGCAATACTATGGATACAATGCAGTGAATGGGATAAATGAGTTCTCCAATGATCTTGCATTGATTAATTATTTGCTAATATCCATTACAAGGCCACAGTTTCTCAATATGTTCTTGACTACAACTTTCTGGAAGGACTCTTCCATTCTCCCATCTGTAAGGTCGTGGTGGTGGCGGCAATAGTTCTTTTGCTAGGTGGCAAGGATGGTCAACAGTTAAAGGTGCCTCATAACTCTAGGAGTTGGATCCTGAGTTTTGGTCATGTCTTGGCAATTTGCACTTTCTCCTGGTGACCATCTGGGTACTCTGATTTCATTCATAAGTTAAAGGAGCCAATGTCTATTGTAAATTATCCCTTGGTGTAGGTAAGTGATTAAATAGTTAAAGAGCATGTGTGAGAGAGAGCAAGTTGCAATAAGATCATGTGATAGGAACAGAATTAGGCCATTCGGCCCATCAAGTCTACTCCGCCATTCAATCATGGCTGATCTATCTCTCCCTCCTAACTCCATTCTCCTACCTTCTCCCCATAAACCCTGACAACTGTACAAATCAAGAATCTACCGACCTCTGCCATAAAAATATCCATTGACTTGGCCTCCACAGCCTTCTGTGGCAAAGAATTCCACAGATTCACCACTCTCTGATGAATGAAATTCCTCCATCTCCTCCCTAAAGGAACGTCATTTAATTCTGAGGCTCTGACCTCTAGTCCTGGCCTCTTCCACTAGTAGAAATGTCCTCTCCACATCCACTCTAACCAAGCCTTTCACTATTCTGTACGTTTCAATGATGCTCCCCCTCATTCTGAACTCCAGCGAGTACAGGCTCAGTACCATCAAACGCTCATCATATTATCCCACTCATTCCTATGATCATTGTTGGAAACCTCCTCTGGACCCTCTCCGGAGCCAGCAAATCCATCCTCAGATATGGTGCCCAAAATTGCTCACAATACTCCAAATGCAGCCTGATCAGTGCCTTAAAGAGCCTCAGCAATACATCCTTGTTTTTGTATCCTAGCCCTCTTGAAATAAATACTAGCAATTTACAGATTAACATTTTGGGAATCCTGCACCAGGACTCAGAAGTCCCTTTGCACCTCCGATTTCTGGATTCTCTCCCTATTTAGAAAATAGTCTATGCCTTTATTCCTACTACCAAAATGCATTACTCCATGCTTTTTTTGTTTTTGTTTATTTTTGTTAGAAGTAAGTACAGTAGTCTGGTACTTGAGTACCTAATACATAAATACATATTTTAATTCTTGTACAACTTCATACTTTTGGTTCAATAATAAAAGAACAGTGAAAGAAAAAAGAAATAAGAGTGTCGGAATAGATAGACAAGCGAGTAGATACAGAAAACAAAAGAAATAAAGGACAGAGGTGAGAAGTTAAAAGATTGAAAGAAAAGGAAAAATTAAACAAAAAGAGATTATTAGAGATCTACCTATCTCATATTTTTGCCCATCCGTCATCCAGTTCTAAACCATTTAATTTCTAAGGTTATGTTATGTTGCACCATATGCTTGTAAAAAGTTGATAAACGGAGACCAAATCTTTAAGAATTGGTCTACTTTGCCTAGTAAGAAGAATCTCATTTCTTCAAGATGTAGCGTTTCAGACATGTTTGAGATCCACATTTTGAATGTTGGCGTGGTTGCGTTTTTCCAAAATTTAAGTATAAGTTTTTTCGCTGTTATTAGACCATAATTAAGAAAAGCTTCTTGGAATATAGTTAGTTGACTTCCCTCTTCCATTGATCCAAAGATAATCAATTCGGTATTGGGGTTCAATTTTGTGTTAAATAGTTTTGTAAAATACTCCACGCTTTTCTACGCTATATTCCAATTTTCCACTTCTCTGCCCACTCTCCCAACCTATCCAAGTCCTTCTGCAGAGTCCCTGATTTCTCTACATTATCTGCCCCTCCACCTATTTTTGTATCATCTGTAAACTTGGCCACAAAGCCTTCAATCCCCTCATCCAAATCATTAATATACAACATGAAGATACACCCTAGAATAGTTTTTGATTCGTCAGATTTAGCGCCATTTCTAAAGTTCCGAAGTCCAGTCTCCGCGCATGGTCTTAGGGAATAGCGCTCGATCAAGGCGCACCCCAGGTTGCTGCAGGGCCTCCAGACGTCACCTTAGTCTGGATTGTCTTGCGAACCGACGCCTTCTCCTAGCGCGGCCACCTTTATGCCCCGGGGGGGGGGGGAGCTTCCCGCCATCAACCATGACGGCGTGGAGGATCAGACCCCGGTTCATTTTCCTACCGGCCTTGCTTCTTGCACCCATCGTTGCCGGCTCCCTCTGGTTCTTCGGGGGATGAACAGCGGCTGGGTTTTTGTTTGATATGTGGTGCTCACAATGTGATGATCTCACCCATTGCAGAAACCAAACGCAGATTGGACGACTGCTTCACAAAGTATCCTACTCAGGATTTAGGTGTGATTCTGATCTCTTTGCCTGTCACTTTGTCCCACTCCCACACTGATCTGTCTTGTTCTCTCAACTTGTTCCTGCGAATTCCAACATAAGCTCAAGCAATGAGTATCTAATTTTCTAACTGAATTCAACAATTTCAGATAACCTTTCTTTCGACACCAAGTGCTGGAGTAATTCAGCGGGTCAGGCAGCATCACCAGGGAACGTGGATAGTTGACGTTTTGGGTTGGGATCCTTCTTCAGAGTCACTACTCCAACTCTTTTTTATAAACCAGCATCTGTTCCTTGTGTCTCAACCTTTCTTTCGAGTTTCTATTGGAACAGTCCAGCTCTGATGAAAGGTCATTTCTCTAATGTTATGTCTGTTTCTTTCTGACTTGCATAGTACTTCCAGCCTCTCTTGCTTTTATCTCAGATTGCCAGTATTTTGTGATTTTCATTTGTCTTTCAGAGGTTTGTGACAATCTTGGCTAGTTCCAGACAGGGCTGTTTCCAGGCACCATGTACTTACAGTGGGAAACATTTTCTCCAATTATCCCATTTGGTAATGTGGCTAATAGAGAGCTTCCACTGTCACTTCTATTTGCCAACTGTGCACAGTAAAACTAATGATCTAACACCCTTAGGGCTTTGGTGTAAGACTGGGATTTTTATGATCTTTACGCAGTAGTACATTAAATTGAACGGTGAACTGGTTAGTTTATAAAGAGATCCAGTTGAGTTTAAACAGTAAGGCAAATCATAGGAGTTCCAACAAATTGGGGAATGGAATACAGTAACCCTTGATTTAACAAACCCCTTTATGATGGATTTTGGTTATAATGGACAGATCTGCCGACACCAACTCAAGCTTTCACAGAGTCACAAGTCTCTCACAGCCCTGGGTCTCCACCTCCGGCTCGCAACGTGCACCAGCGAACACTTTTTCATTCACTGCATGGTCCAGTTGAAAGCAGCAGAGAGTAGAATATAACTAAAATGGAACTTAATTGTACATCCGTTTTTGTGATTGTGAAAAGTATTAAAGTGGATTTAAAATATGGTATCAATTTTTTGAGGAATCATTGACTTTTTATAATCAATCCAGTTGATTTAACTAATTGTTTTCTTTTCATATGACTTGGATGGCAAGGTATGATGTGTAATGCACTGATTTTGTTGTATATTTTGATTTTAGGCATTTGTTAAAGATGTATTTGAAGATTCGCTTTCCATTACCTTCGAGAATAAGTAAGTAATTTTGATTCATATAGTAAAACTTAAATGCACCATATATTTGTGAGCCAGTTCAGATCTCAACCATTTACTTTAGGACCCAGCCAATGCAATACATGAATGAATGCTTCAAATAATCCATCAGTTTTGTTGTCTTTCCTGCCCACCTCTTTTCTCTGTCACTGTTTTTGCACCAACGATGCAGATGGAAAATTTGAAATAAGATATTTACAGGATGCCACTTTGGATGTATAACTATTAATTGTTAGCACCAGCTTTGTATTACTTTGCAATGTTTTAGTGAGACTCTTTTTAACCTGTAGCTTCATGTATTTCGTTTTGATCCTAAAGTGATGAAAAATAAATAAATTGAAATGTAATTGTATTTTACAATCTGACCTTATTTAATATCGGTATCTTTTCCTAATGAGAACTCTTTTCCCTTTAATAGTTGGCAACCGGCACGTCAGATTCCTTTCTGTGATGTGAGATTGCCACCCCCATCTGATGTCAAAAAGGACATAAGTGAAGGGGATGAGGTTGAGGTATGTTTTTCAAAAGTATAACTACAAAGCCATCTTGAACAAAAACATTAATGATTTTTCACTGCTTTGCCATTGAAAATGAACAATCTTAATGTCAGTAATACAAAAATAAATGATTTTTGTATCTTAAAAACCTTTTAAATTCAGCTTAGAAATATCAATAACATTTACAAGCATAGAACATTATTCAGCAGTGAGATAGACACAAAAAGCTGGAGTAACTCAACGGGACAGACAGCATTTCTGGTGAGAAAGAATGGGTGACGTTTCGGGTCGAGACCCTTCTTCAGAATCTGCTGTCCTTGTGTCTGTTTCGTTCCTTCCCTTGCTACCGAAATAGAGTTTGGTTCCACCTTGTACTAAAGTTATACAAATCAGGAAATAATCCCTTTTGAAAAGATTGATTTGCTCAAAGTACAATGTTCCCTTTTATAAATAAATAAACTACCTGCTCTTTTAACTTTTTGCTAAAAATGTTTATGGCTTTTCCATGATGCCCAACCACACATTAGCTGTCAAGAGATTTCTTGAAGCACAATTCAAGAGTATTTGAGGTATAGAACATGGTATGATGTGTGCCTCAAAAAAAGGATGATTATGCATTAGTGTTTATTTGTAAAGATGTGCTAACTGCCGCTTATGAGAATTCCATTCAACATGAATTTCCAACAGCAAAACTCTTCACGTGGTTTAATTTTGGCAGAAACAGCTAAGCATAATTAACAGTGCTTTGCATATCTTTGGTCTGAGTGCATGATGGAGTGGACATCGTAGCACACTGGGCACTTGGTTTCTCAGGAAGTTATATGGAGACATATTCCACTTTTGATTGGCTGCTCTGCCCATACCCCAACTCTATCTTGGTTAAATAATCAGTTTGATATAATATAAAAATGCAGATGTCATTTCTGAAAATACATGTTAAAACATTTTTAAAAGCTGATGTGAATGTGCTTGGTTAATATACCTTTTGTCAATGCCAGGCTGTTTCCCATGTAGCTATCCAGTTTAGTTAATTGTTGACAAGCAGTTTTTTTGCAACTGAGAGGCTTGTGAGGCAATTTCTGATTACAGCTTAGGATTTAGTCTTTTCATTTGTCTCTGTCCCCTTCAGAGTGGGGTACTGCAAGGCTGATGCTGGGACTGCAGCTATTTACAAACATTAATGATTTAGATAAAGGGATTAAAAGTAACATTAGCAAATTTGTAGATGACACAAAGCTGGGTGGCAGTGTTGAACTGCGACGAGGATGCAGGGGGACTTGGACAGGTTGGGTGAGTGGGCATGTGCTTGGCAGATGCAGTTTAATGAGGTTAAATGTCAGGTTTTCCACGTTGGTGGCATGAACAGGAAGGCAGATTATTATCCGAATGGTGTCAAGTTAAGAAAAGGGGAAGTACAACAAGATCTGGGTTTCCTTGTACATCAGACACTGAAAGTAAGCATGCAGGGAGAGCAGGCTGTGAAGAAACCTAATGGCATGTTGGCCTTCATAACAAGAGGAGTTGAGTATCTGATCAAGGAGGTCCTTCTGCAGTTGAACAGGGCCCAGGTGAGACCACACATAGAGCATTGTGTGCAGTTTTGGTCTCCAAATTTGAGGAAGGACATTCTTGCTATTGAGGGAGTGCAGCGTAGGTTCACGAGGTTAATTCCCGGGGTGGTGGGACTGTCATATGTTGTAAGAATGGAGCTACTGGGCTTGTGTACACTGGAATTTAGAAGGATGAGAGGGGATCAAATTGAAACATAAAATATTATTAAGGGATTGATCACGCGAGAGGCAGGAAACATGTTGGAGGAGTCCAGAACATGGAGCAGGCCACAGTTTAAGAATAAGGGATAGGGCATTTAGAACGGAGTTAAGGAAAAAACTTTTCACCCTGAGAGTTGTGAATCTGTGGAATTCTGTGCCTCCAGAAGGCAGTGGAGGCCAATTCTCTGGATGCTTCCAGAGAGTTAGATAGAGCCTTAAAGATAGCGGAGTGGAGGGATATGGGGAGAAGGCAGGAACGGGGTACTGATTGTGGATGATCAGCCATGATCACAGTGAATGGCGGTACTGGCTCGAAGGGGCGAATGGCCTACTCCTGCACCTATTGTCTAATGCCTATTGACAGTGATTTGTAATAAATTTGACTAAAAGCAGTAATTAGCTTTGAGTTTACTTGGTGCATCTTTTATAAGCACCATCAATATTTGTAACAATTACAGATTGTGCTCTATCTTACAGTGCCCCCCATAACAAGGCTCTCGCTTAACTTTTTTTCCCTGTTGCCAGCCGGGCAATCTTGACAGCTTTTTAGGTTGCCAAATGACAGTTTAGGTGGTCATTGAAGACGGTTTGCATGACGCGTGCGATAATGTGCGCGGACGAAGTGCGTAGTTACCAGTCGGAATTATGCTCAATGAAGCATTCACATAGTATGTTCAAGAAGGAACTGCAGATGCTGGAAAATCAAAGGTAGACAAAAGTGCTGGAGAAACTCAGCGGGTGCAGCAGCATCTATAGAGTGAAGGAAATAGGCAATGTTTCAGGCCGAAACCCATCAGTCTGAAGAAGGGTTTTGGCCCGAAATGTTGCCTAGTTTCTTCGCTCCATAGATGCTGCCGCATCCGCTGAGTTTCTCCAGCACTTTTGTCTACATTCACATATTTCTGCTTCAAATAACTTCAAACTAAACATATTCACCAACCAAGATGTGATATATACCACAATTACATGCAGCAAAATTATAATACAATATCTCAACTCTTTTTACACATTGCAATTAATGCAATTTCTATTAGTTCTTTCCACTTCCAAACAAAAATGTGGTTGGATTATTCAGCATATGGTCAACCTGTGTCAATAAATCCTGGACCATGGTAAAATATATGCTTAATCATACACACCACAGATTGATGCAAGCATGTTTTCTGTGAAGGACAGAAAATTACCATGACATGGCCATAGCATAGGTCGTTATTGCTATTGGCACAGAAACACTCTGGCTTCCCACATAATTTATCCATAACAAAATATACAGGTTGCAAGGACATGTCTAAAGGCATTTTATGATAATAGCTGTTAAAACCGACTATACCCATCTGACAGGTTAAACATTACACTAACTGACAAGGGATGGCCAAAGGACATAACTGCAGCAAATGTTCTTTTGGTAGTATGTTTAAAGATGTCAAAACAAATAATAACATTGGGAATTAAAACACATTTGATTACATTCCGTTATCAAACATAATCAATGTTCGCTCTGAAGACCATGAAGCACAATAGGGTCAGGGGGTGTGTGAATCAGTGCGGGGTGGATAGATGGCGGGGGGTTGAGAAGGCAATCGGTGCGGAATGGATGGATTGAGGCAGGTGAATTAGTACGTGTTGGTTGGAGTATGTAAAATTGTGAGGGGAGAGCACGGGGGATGTCAGTGGTGTTGAATGGGGGGATCAGTACGGGATGGTTGGGGGGGGGGGGGGGGTCAGTATAGGATGGATGGGGGTTCAGTACAGGATGAATGGGGGGTACACAAAAATGCTGGAGAAATTCAGCGGGCGAGACGGCATCGATGGAGCTAAGGAAATAGGCAACGTTTCGGGTCGAGACTCTTCTTCAGACTGTTCCCCCCCCATTCTTCTTGAATGGGGGGATCAGCACAGGATGGATGGGGGGGGGAATCAGCACAGGATGAATGGGGGGGAACAGTACAGGATTAATGGGGGGGGGGGGGTCAGGACAGTGTGGATCGGAGGGTCTATGCAGGATGAATGGGGGATCATTACAGGATGAATGAGGGGATCAGTACGGGATGAATGAGGGGATCAGTACAGGATGTATGAGAGGATCAGTATAGGAATAATGGGGTATCAGTACGGGATGCATGAGGGGATCAGTACAGGATGCATGAGGGGATCAGTGCAGGATGCATGAGGGGATCAGTGCAGGGTGAATGGTATATCAGTAAAAGATGAATGGGGAGATCACTACAGGATGGATAGGGGGATTGGTGCAGGGTAAATGGAGGGCGGGTCAGTACCGGATGAATGGGTGGATCGGTGCACTATGAATGGGGGGAGAAGTGCAGGATGGATGGGAAGGGAGGGTCAGTACAGGATGAATTGGGGAACCAGTGTAGGATGGATGGGGGGAGGGGGGTGACAGGAGAATCAATGCGAGGTGGGTAGGATGATGAATAGATTGGGGAGGGGGGTAGATGGGGAGGGGAGCACAGGGGATGTCAGTGAGGACTGAATAGAGGAGGGAATGGGGATCAGTGTGGGATGGAGAGGAGGGGTCCCAGGATAAGAGGGTGGAGGGGGCGAGAGAGAGAGAGAGAGTGAGTCCTCGGACAGCATCGCCCCGCTCCCTTGGCCGTCCCCGTCCAACGCCAAAGTGCCGCCGCCAAAGGGGGAGGTGGTTGGGAACTCCTCGCAACCACCTCCTCTCCTCCGCCAGCCGATGGGTAGGTGTGGGGCCGAGCGGTGCAGCTCAAAGATAGTCAATTTTATTTACTAAGTTTAAATTTGATCCATTATCACTGGATCCTGAAGATCTCACTACAACTGAGGCATGTAGCATTGGGGGTAGCATACTAGCAGAGATTGAGAATTGGCTAATGGACTGAAAGCAAACTGGAAATAAACTTCATTTTTTTGGTTAGGAGGCTGTGATCAGTGGAGTGTGGCAGCGATTAGTTTTTGTGTCCCTCCTGTTCATAAACTATACCACTGATTTAAATGAATTTTTAGAGCAAGGATAATGTATCCACACTTCCTAGTGATACCAAGCCTTGATGGAATTAAGGGCTGTGATACTTCAAAGGAATATAGATTGGTGGTGACTGAGTATATTCTAGCACTTCAACCTTTATTAATACATTTTACCCAAAGAGATGCTGCCCTTTCCTGATAATGAGGATGGCACACTTGTGCTACAGAATGATATTAGCTCAACTGGTAAAGTGGGCAGGGGAGTGGCGGGTGCTGTTTGCATGTACCCTTAGCAAATATGGAAAGTATGAAAAAAAATGCCCATGTTATGTCAATTGCAATTAGTTTTCTTATGGTTGGTTTCTTTCAATTAATTTCAGTTGCAGATTTGCAATTTTAGCATTTAACATGAGTGAACGTTGTGTACAGTATCATAATTTTAAAAGTTTAATTGAATCATTAATTCCAGTATTTTTTTCTCTGCCTTATCCCTCTCAGGTTTACTCAAGAGCAAATGAACACGAACCCTGTGGCTGGTGGCTTGCCAAGGTTCGGATGATGAAAGGAGATGTAAGTGAAAAATGCCCGAAGTTTAAGATAATTGGATTTTAATTTTTGTTTTTGCAGATATGGGTTGGAAATTGAGCTAGTTACCAAACTATGAAGCAGTTTGATGGTGTGACTTGGCAAATACTTTATTTTCCATTTTGTGGAATCTCTTGCTGGAAGCAGCAATAGGCATACGTAAAAGTGAAGTGCTAATTTACTGAAACTGCAACACCATGCCAAGTGATCCAACCATTAATAGGTCAGCTCAGTCATCTTGCATCTGGTTTCCGAATAGTGCTGGATTGTTAAATGTGTAACCATGAGGTGGCTCCTAGAACACCCCTGTCAGCCATATTCAGCCAAAAGTATTGACTGGATGATCTGTCTTGGTTTCCTCTTGAGATTCCCACCATCACAGAAACACCTGAACCTATCACCTCTACCATCCGAGGGTAGGAGATGCATAGGAGCACTTCACTGCAGCACAGTGACACAGCGATAGAGCTGTTGCCTCACAGCGCCAGATACCTGGGTCCATCCTGCCCACGGGTGCTGTCTGTGTGGAGTTTGTACGTTCTCCACAGGACCGTGTGGGTTTTCTCCGGGTACTCCAGTTTCCTCCCACACTCCAAAGATACGCAAGTTTGTAGGTTAATTGACTTCTGTAAATTGCCCACAGAGTGTAGGATGCAAAATGTGATAACATGGGCCTATTGTACTGGTGATCGATATTTGCCATGGACTTGGTGGGCCGAAGAGCGAGTTTCCACATTGTATCTCTAAACTAAACTAAACTTGCAAGTTCCCCTCCAAGTCACACACCTTCTTTGGAAGTGCATTATCGCTTCATCTTTCCTCCCTGTGGCTAAATTCAGGAACTCCCTGTGCAGGAATGACTTGGGAGCATCTTCAGCAGAAGACTTCAAAGGTTCAAGAGAGATGGTTCACCAACACCAAGTCAAGATCACAAGATGCCCAAATCCGTAGAAGTGAATTAAAAATGTTGCATAGAATGGACATAAGATGTTGCATAGAGCTTCTACAATTTGTACATTAAAACAAAAAGTTTGATTAAGTGTGATAGTATGCTGCTTTTTTGCTTGGAGGTTTTCTTTGGAAAGTGAATTACATATAAAATTTAATCTGTACAACTGAATGCAAATTTAACAGCCACATTTTTACTTTTTGCAAAATATCCGCTTCCATTTGGAAGTGGCTTTTGATTTAAAAATAAAATGTAACCATGCAGCTTTGGTATATTTGTCTGTAGTGACCATTTCTTTAGCAGGCGAATTCATTACCTTTCGTATTTTTTCAACTACATTTTTTTTTAAACCATGTTATGTGTTGTAATGTTTGATGCTTTGTTTTTGTGTAGTTCTATGTCATTGAATATGCTGCCTGTGACGCTACGTACAATGAAATTGTTACTTTTGAGCGATTACGTCCGATGAATCTGAATAAGGCAATTACAAAGAACACATTCTTTAAATGCACAGTTGATGTTCCAGATGATTTAAAGGAAGCGTAAGTAGAAAGGAATACCTTAACCATTTTTATTTACCTTGCATACCTTGCTTTTTCCTCATTATGATGGTGGATCTGGTGGTGGCCCAGTTATTTGGCATCTTTCATGCAAGTATTCCAGAATATCGATAAGCAATGAAGGACATTGGCTAACCACTGAATGTGAATATGGTTGTGCTGTAGTTGTATCAATTGCCATTGACAAAGATAACTGGACAAACAAGGTAGAGGAAAAATATTCCAGTAATTATACATTAGTCGGCTAAGAAACGAAATGGCACAGTTTTAAAGCATGTCCTTCAATAGAGACCCGAGGAGTTCATGTGTACAGATCATAATAAGGCATTGAGATTATGCTGGGAGTACTAGGTACCAGGGAAAGTTGTTAATGCTTTTATGAATAAAGGTAGCGAATGCATGCATTAAAATTGTGGTCTTTAGTATGTTGATTGCCCTTGGTGACAGTATTTCTAGAGTTTAGTACATACTTTGCAGATAACTAAAGACCATTGGCATTCTTCCAGTTAATTAAGTGGGAAGTCTAGTGAGACTGCAGTTCTACAGGATCTAAAGGAAAATTAATGGGAGGGGTAGTAGATTTAAAAATGTATAGAATTGTCAAAGTAAATGGAAAACTTCCTGTACCATTGAAATTGACAGTCAAAGGACTATTTAAAATAATTGACAGGAAAAGAGTTATATTTATGTGAAGTATGATCATGTATGCATGGCCAGAAGCAGTGGTAATTAACATGACAGTTCATTTTATAATTGTACTTGTAAAGAAAATATTTGGAAAGTTGATGCAGATGTGCTGGGCTGAATTGCCACCTGTTCTGTCTGATTCGATGCTCCAGCTTGAAACTAGTATTTGCAGAGCTTTGTTACCATTCCTGCATCAAATTATTATTTTATTACAATTTCCATATTTCTTTTAAAGCATTTCTTGCAATTTTTAAAATCTTTTAATTGCGGATTGAAGTATTTTATCCAGTGTTAACACGTTTCTTTTATCTTATGCAGCTGTGCATATGAAAGCGCACATAAAGATTTTAAGAAGGCAACCGAGGCGGATTGCGTTTTCTATGATGCTGACACTGGTCACTTATTGGTTTTGGTAAGAATCGAGGACATGCTCGCATTTAAATCTCAAAATTTTAAAGCATGTCCTTCATGTGTACAGATCATAATAGGGCATTGAGATTATGTAGGCATACTATCTCTAGTTTTGGTTTCCTTATCTTAGAAAACATTCTCTTTATTTTATGGGAATGGCATGTACTTGCACTCATCTCTGTTGGGAAGAGAGGACAAATGTATGAAAAATTGAATAGATTTACAAGAATTCAGAACAATGACATTGAATGTTTTTAAATTCTAAATGAGTGCTTAGCAGAATAGATACTGAGATGCTGTTTTTCTATGTTTTTGAGATGTTAGGAATTTGTAATAATAATGGGATGAGAAAATTAATATTTCTGAATGTAAGGAGGTTTTTACATTCAGGGTTATGAATCTTTGGAGGTCCCAATTCCAGTGAGATGGGGATCTTCATTATTAGTAACTTTTAAGGCCTGAGGTTCTGAACATTTAGAATGGAGTTTGGAGAACTGAAGAAAGTTGAGTTGAGATAAAGTATTAGTAACAATCTTATTCTATATCATCAAGAAAGGTGGTTCCTCTCTAAAATGAGTGAGACTTGCTATTTTTGGAGGAGGTTGTCCTCACACATCAATCTTGAGAGGTGAGGAACTTGCTGCAGGCTTCAAGGCAGCCAACGATTGCCTTTCTCCTCTTCTTGGCTGAACCTTATCTTAATCTCCCACTTGGAACCCAGAGTTTGGAAACTATTTTCAAAAGTCAATCCTCTGGGAATGTGGTGTTGTAACAAAGCCTGGATGAGTATATTGTTCTTGCAAGATTATATCAATATATTTTTATCCCCTGTATTGAATGGTATTCTGTGAGGAATAATCTGCAACAAAGCTTTGCTCTTCATCCATAGAGCCTTTCAAAATCTGGTTGACATTGAGAATGTGGCTGACAGTATTTAGTTCCACTTGTCAACACACACGGTAACTGCAACCACTCCTAATAGAGGCTTGCACTCACTGCTTGTTGAGATGTCGCCTGATTTATTCCTCATCTTGCTGCTAAATGGTTCCATGTCATACCCCAACTTGCAAAACATTAGCCTTTACAGGCAGTGCCTGTGCATTGACATCTGGGCAATGCAGGGCTACAAGACTACGAGTAAAGGGTAGGGATTTATGCCAATTTCTTCTTATCGTAACTCGGCCAGTAAATAGTATGATTGCTTTTAGTGCAGATTCCATTAATTTGCTTGTTCCTGAGATTGTATCCTGTGCATTGAGTAAGGTGCCAGTCTCGTCTTTTAGCCTCATAACACCACTCCATTGTTAGAAAAAAACACAAACATGGGTGTATTGTTACTTTCAAGGCTTACTATTTGCAGCTTGTAATGAAGTAAGTCATTTCAAAGTTGAATTGCCATGACAACCCTATTTGTAATATTTGAAAAAGCCAGCCCCTACATCGGTGTCTTTTGGGCTAATGTAACAAATGCAATAATGAATAGTGTAGCCAAGAAGTTCTGGCACAAATTCCATGGATCTATGAAAAATCTCTGAAAAGGTATTGTGAAATTGGCAAACAAGGCTGGATTTGTTAATGTGAGCCAGGATGCTGTGGAAGGGTTACTGGAATTGTATGGAAATAACATCACAAATAGGAGTTTGTTGGAACTTGAGCAACCGATATCAAGCCAAACGAAAAGTTACTGACATAACAAGCGGTTTTGGTAGTAGTAATGTTATGACAAAGCTTTAAGAGGCATTCAGCTATATCAAGATAATGATATCATCAGTCTGAAGAAGGGTCTTGACCCGAAACGTCACCTATTCCTTCGCTCCATAGATGCTGCCTCATCCGCTGAATTTCCCCGGCATTTTTGTCTACCTTTCATCTTGAAATATGATCGCAATATGGAGTTTAGTATTATATGGGGCTATGTGATGGAAGGCACAATCCACTTCAATTGTGAGCTTTAATTTTAAAAGAGCAACTCCTTGCTGGTGCCACTATCGTACAATTATCATTGCCATCTCCATACCTGCCAACCATTCCCATGACAATGATTTGGGCGGAATTCTTCCGATTTTTCCATCCCAATTCCGAATTCCGATTTTTTTCCTCAATATTCCGAAAAAAAATTGGAATTCGGAATTGGATGGAAGCGTGCATGCGAACCCATGGCGGCGGCGAGGAGACAGCGAGAGAGCGCACCGCGCCTGCGCCGCTTATGGGGGCACGCACGGGTGTACGTCAGCACGCAGCCGCATGACCCCGCCCCACCACGGTGGCGTTCGGCGTCACTTGCCCCCCCCCCGCACTGACGTCACTTTCCCGCCCTCACTGACGTCACGTACCCCGCCCCTCACTGACGTCACGCACCCCGCCCCTTACTGACGTCACGTACCCTGCCCCTTACTGACGTCACGTGCCCCGCCCCTTACTGACGTCACGTGCCCCGCCCTCACTGACGTCAGACTAATAGGATTCCGATTTTTCATTCTCACAAGTTGGCAGGTATGCATCTCTGCCTCTTAACTCGCTACCATCTCAACATGCAAAAACATTATTATCACTGGTTCAAAGAAAAAATTTGCTTTCACTGACTGAGGATGAAGAGTTCTAAAGATAGACTGATAGATGAAGTGAAATTGGATTCTGTCTAAAAGGGACAAACCCATGACAATGATTCTTAGTTCTATATTCTCCATTTAGACAATGTTTCCATCCTATCAAGATCCCCAGGATATTGCACGTTAAACCTGTTGAAATGGTACAGATATGTTTCTATTATTTTTAACTGCTGAGCTTGGAGATTGTAACCAGAATTTTTACATTAAAACTAATGCCACTGCCTATTAAATTTTAATATTTTCCTTAACATTACTTTGTCCTATAACATAACCATGAGGTAAACAATCTCTTAGCACTAATGAAAGTAAGTTCCAATCTATTCTTTGATTTATAAAGTTTGTAAAAAAAATATGAAGAAGCCTTGCTGAATGCTTTTATTGCTGGTTGTATGCATAAGATATAACTTTTCTTTTAAAATCCAGTCTACCAAAGAGTCTACAGTGAAGAGAGTTAGCATCCTTAGTGATATGCACTTGCGTAGCATTCGTACAAAACTCATGCTTGTGTCCAGAAATGAAGAGGCAACTAAGCATTTAGAGGTGACTAAAACTTTTTTTATTCCATTCTAACAACAACTTTTGAAAGACTGAAGATGACTTTAATCAATTGTTTTATTTCTAGAGAAATCCCCAATCCTTCCACTATAATCATTTTTAGCCTGAAACATTTGAGTACTTCTGAAGTAAGATTCTTGTGATTTGTAACATAAATAGACATGGTATTTTGTATTATGCTGAATGTTCCATGAAGGATGTTCAATTCTTTATAAATGTTAATCATTTGAAAGTTTGGAGTTTTATTCAGTTTGGGATGTTGTCATCAATTGTAAAATTATTGACTGCCACAATTAAAATAGTGCTGAATAATTTGAACAGAAAACTGAATGAAACATTTTGCCACAATTATCATGGCCATGTGATCAAGTTAAAATATGCTGCCATTCAATCTCCCGTATTCCTTCCCACTGATATCCCTCTCTCTGGCTTTACATTTCACTCTTTTCTTCTTATCTGACACCTTTTTTTCCCCACCATCTGCCAATCATACCTCCCTCACCCCTATCACATGCCAGGCTTTGTTCCGCCTCCACCTTCTTTTCCAGATTTCCCCCCCCCCACTATGAGTCTGAAGAAGGGTCTCGACCCGAAACATCACCCATTCCTTGTCTCCAGAGATGCTGCCTATTCCGCTGAGTTATTCCGGCATTTTGTGTCGACCCAAACATTCCCTCAATAAATACTGTCTGACCTGCTGATCTATTCCCGCAGTTTGTGGGGTTTTTTCAACATTCCATGATCCGCAATTATTTGTGTCTGCCATTCATCCTGTTGTGAAATAATTGCTTTTGGATCATTTGAGAGTACTTTATACTTGATAGTCATGAAGGTTTTATTGTCATATGGTGTGAAACGGAACAATGACATTCTCACCCAGCAGCACAACAGCTATGTAAATATATATATATATCGTTTTAGGTCATGACCCATCTTCAGACTGAGAGTCATTGGAGAGGGAAACTAGAGGTATAAAATGGTACAGCACAAATCGGAACCGGCACCGATGACTTAAGAAAGATAGAGCCCACAGTGGTCCATTGTTGGTGGTGGAAGAGGTGATAATGCAGGGCAACAAACAGTGAAACTAACAAGACAACTAGGGTGGGGTACGGACAACCCTCCCCCCAAACATATAATGTTACTATGTAAACATAGTATTCAATACACACTGTAATAAACAACAAATAATATAGTGCAAAGAAAGAAACAACGCACCTAAGTCCCTAATGCAATCAAGAACTGATTGTATGTAGGAGATCTTGACATTCAGAAATATTTTTGGTCAGTTGATAGCCTTCAGGTGATGGCTTATAACCTGAGAGACCATCACCAGCAGGAGGAGGAGCAGCAGCTGTGGATGCAACAAATGCAAATTAACCACGGAGACTGCAATTGTTTTTATCCCTACTATGAGTTTGATACAATGTGTGTAATGTCACTATGATTGGAGACTCAACATTACCATTATAATTGTTGGAGATTTTAATTGTTAACAGCAATTGTAATTGCTACCAACAGGATCATTAGCATTCAAGTCTACCTTTTTAAATGAATGCCAAGTATTTTTTACATGCAAAATAATTTCTTTTTAAGAAGCATTTTTGTAAAATCAGTTTGAACAGTTTATTTTGTGATCTATTAAGATGCCTGATCTGCAGGTAACTGAAATAATCACAGCTTTTGTTTGTTTTTAACAAACTGCCAGAGTACCAAACAGCTAGCAGCTGCATTCCAAGAGGAATTTACTGTCAGAGAGGATCTAATGGGACTAGCAATTGGAACACATGGTTCCAATATCCAGCAAGCAAGAAAGGTGTCTGGTGTTACAGCAATTGAACTTGATGAAGAAACTGGGACGTTCAGGATTTATGGAGAGGTACGTCTGCAGGCAATTTTAATAAATCTTTTGTGTTCATTAATGCTCTGACAGCTAACAAAGTGATAGGAACTGTGTTGAACATGTTTTCTTCCAAAGAATTTTAGTATGTCTACTAACATTGATATATAATAGTTGGCACAGTTTAATGGAAACTTGGAATAAAACTTCAATAATTTTGTACTAAATTCAAAGACATTTTTTTAATAGATAATATCAATCACTTTGGCTAAAAAGAGAGACACTTGCATCTTGCTCTTGTGTTGTTTGTATTACTTGGGTCTGCTAAACCCCCCTTGGGCCGACTGGACTTTGAATAAAGGTGCCAATAATATCGGCGCCTGCATCTGTAATATATGCAAAAAGAATTTCTCTGGCAAATAAAGCACTATTGAGACCAAGATACTTTCTCAAAGAAAAAGGTAGATTAAATGCAGAGCCACATTATATACTTCAATTTGCCTTTGTCACCTCCAAGAGAAAAGTATGAATTTTAATCATAATTAAGTAATGCATTTAAATTACCAGCAAAAACTTTGCACTTAGGTCTACATGATATCTCCAAGGTCTTGTATCAAATGAAATAATACTGTGAATGTACAAAGTAACTGACTTGTCAATAGTGTCAATTTCCCATGTGGAAATCTGTGGGAAGTTTACTTTTATTCTCTTGCATAGCATAAAATAGCCAACCTTATTCCAATGAGTAGTTGCAACTTAGAAACATGACGGTGCCTCAAATGTAGTTTAGTTTATTATTATCACGTGTACTGAGTACAATGAAAAGCTTTTGTTTGCACGCTATTCTGTCGACCAAAAGACTATGCATGATAACAATTCAACTGTCCGCAGTATACAGATAAAGGATAAAGAGTACAAAATTTAATTTGAGATAACATCTGATTAAAGATGGCTCGAAGGTCTTCTGAGGAAGTAGAGGCGATGGTGTGTTTTCTTGGTCTTAAACCCCTGTCTCACGGTGCAAGTTGGCCCACGAGTGACCCCGAGTTTTCACTCGTGGTGATCACGTAGCGGGAACGTCGGAACTCGCACGAGCAACTTAGCGACTCGTGACGCTAACGGCAGGTACTCGGAAAACATGTTTGATTTTTTCCACGAGTCAAATTAACTGTTCAAGTTAAAAATGGAAACATTTAAACTCGTTGTAATAACGTAGTGGCCCGTGCGTTTACCTTAGTGACTCGCAGTCTACCGTGGCACCGTCAATGGAAACTTTTCATTTCCCAGGTGGGAATGGAGTTACCCGAGGCCAGACTCCAATAGTAGCAGCGTTGAAAGTGACAGCAGAAGGCAGGAGCAGAACCTTCATTTGAATTTCAACTGAGGTTAAATGGATTGTCATCCATGATCATAAAAAGTCGCATATTGGATGTAGTGGGTTTATTTACGGGTGACTGGCTACCGATGACTGTGACTGTGATCTGGAAAGGGGGGGGGGGGGGCACTATTCACTTTCCCACAAGCATTTACCAAGATTGTGTAATATTTTGTTGACCTCATGTACATGCTTTCAATATTCATTTTACACCAAGTATTGCGACTTTGTCAAGACCCTTCTGGAAGTCCGTATTCAGGTTGTTAAGGTTTGCCCTCAGCATTCATTGCTTTCAGAAAGATGCTTGCTGCTGACAAACTCGCCCCATTGATGCACAACCACCCGATACAAACAACATTCGGTTTAGATTTATTACTTTCATGTGTAAAGTTATGTTTTGCACGCTATGCAGCCAAATCAGATCATACTATACATAAATAGAAGTAAACTAAATTCAAGTACATAGATCGGGACAGAAACAAAATGCAGATCTTGTCGTTCTCAATATTTTAGCGCTGAATTTCAGAGACAAAGTCCAATGGACACAATGAGGTAGAGAGAATTGGACGGTCCCCCAACTTATGGAAGGACCATTCAGAAGCCTGATAACAGAGGGAAACAATGCATTCCTGATTCTACTGCTGCGCGCTTTTAAGCTTCTGTTTCTTCTTCCGATGGGAGCGGGGAGCGGAAGGAATGGCCCGGTAGGAAAGGTCTTTAGTTAAGTTGGCTGCTTTCCCGAAGCAGCATGAAATGCAGTTGTAGTCAATGGTGGGGAGTTTGGTCTGTGTGGTGAGACGAAGAGATGTAGAGTGGGGGTAGAGTTGGGGAAGTACCACTAGTTCCCCACAGATACAGCCTCTGCTCCTGTCCCTCTGCCCCTGTTCTACCCGTGCTTCCTACACACCCTGGCTCTTCTGTACTGTTCTGTTTTCATTATTGCTTCATACTGCACAGAAACGGGCCCTTCAAGTTGGGAACTACAGTTAGTTTGGAAATTTGCAAGCAGACAAAAATGCTTCCATGTAGCCTTCCAGCAGTGACGAGACACCATGATCTCATGTTCAACCCGATCACCGGAGCCCAACTGTCACTATAATGACCATAGAAATTGACAAACAATCACTTCCATTGATATTTGAACAACAAAACTCTATTAAACAATGTAACACACAACCTTTAGTATTTTAGCTTGCAGTAACATAAATAAATTTATAGTTATTCAAAAGACCATGTTTGTAAAATCACACAGGAAAATAACTTGATTATTGCAAGCGTGAAACACCTTTTCCCCATTGCTACGATTTTTTCTATAACATGATTTTCTATTAAAAAAAACGACGTTACTTCGCAAAGCAACGATCGTGTTATAGCAGAATTACTGTCCTTGTTGAATGTGAGTGTCTCTGTCTCCATCTTCTCTTCAAGCCTTTAACCTATTCCTGTTGGACCCAATACCCGTGTTCGTTCTCTCACGCTGGGTTCGGCTTCCCGAACAATATTCCAATCGCTGCGTGCGGCTCCTACGCTCCCGTCAAACTCACCTACTTCTGATGCCCGCACTCCCTCTAAAGTTCTCGGGTTCAATAGACTCTTCTAAGCCTCGGTTAATGAAGGCAAGGATTCCATAAACGTTGCAACCCACCATGAGCAAATCATCAAGTGCTTGGTGAACAAGAGCTCAGTGGGTCAGGCAATGGAGTGCGACATTTCAGGCCGCGACCTTTCTTCGGAATGACCATTCTTCACCATCGGTCTGAAGAAGGGTCCCAATAGGAAACGTCCCCCTCCATTCTCTCCACGGAAGCTGCCTGACCACCTGAGTTCCGCCAGTGCTTCGTGTTTTGCCCAAGATGGCAATAGTTGCAGCTTTTTGTATCACCATCTTCCTAACCACCACATCTAACTGTCCTAAGTAGAAACAAATAACTGCAGATGCTGGTTTATACCAAAGATAGACACAAAGTGCCGGAGTAACTACGCGGATCAGGCAGCATTTCTGGGGAGATGTTTCGGATCGGGACCCTTCTAACGAAACAACACCCACCCTTTTTCTCCACAGATGCTGCCTGACCCACTGAGTTACTCCGGCACTTGTATCTATCTTTGGTATGATCCAGCATCTGCAGTTATCTTTTATCCAGCTGCGATGTTGCCTTCAAGCGATTTTTTTTCACTTGTACAACAACGTTCCTTGTTACGATATTCCCAATGTTGCTAACACTCATTGCACATGTCCTAATTTATCAGCCCTCCTAAAGTGCAACACCTCAGACCTATCAGCATTATATTTCACTTGCCCCTCCAAATATGACAAACCTTCGCCCGCTGGTCACACCCTCACACACTTACCTTCATTCACTGTTGGCTCAAGAGTAACGGGAGAGGAACTTGGTAACTCGGGAGAGGAAGTTGGAACATCGCAGCAATGACATACCCGTGGAAACTCGGTTGAACACTTGATCATAAACTTGAAATCTCGTACACAACCACGAGTCTTTTTTTTCTTTCACTTGGGGTCACTCGTGGGATGACTCGCACCGTGAGACAGGGCCATAAGATTGATGTGGCTGGTCCAGGACAAATTGTGGGTGATATTTCTTCCTAGGAACTTTAAGTTTTCAACTGTCTCTATTTTGGATGAGGATGATTTGTCATTTATCATCACTGATTGTGGTCTGTTAGCCCGGAAGTTGAGGATCCTGTAGCAGAGGGGTGTGCTGACGTCCAAGTTCCACTAGTTTGGAGATGAGCTAAATTGGGCTAATGGTATTGATAGCAGAGCTATAGTCTATGAATAGGAGGCTGATGTGGATATTATTCTTATCCAGGTGTTCCAGGGATGAGTGTAGGGCCAGGGAGATGGCAGCGGTCGTGGACCTGTTGTGGCAAAAAGTGAACTGCAGTGGATCAAGGCTGCTTTTAGGCTGGATTTAATGTGCCATAACCAGCTATTCAATGGTATTCATGCCATTTTACACCTTTAGACATGCCCTGGCAAAAATGTTTGCTGTAGCACATGGCATCATCATTTGGGATTCTTTCTATCTTTTCATAATATTTGATATCCTGTTTTTATTGAGGACAGAGATCTGAGATTTTGCAGAAATACAAAATGATTTAAAAAGAACATCCATTTTTAATGTTTTTTATTAAAGGAAATACTGATATAGTTATTAGAAATGTCTACTCTTGATTTGTTTTGACTGGTGCTTATCTGTTGGGCAACAATCCGAGAATATCCTAGTGAACATAAGCTTCTATGTTCAATAAAGCAATTTCCAATAATGTTGCAATTTGAGAGAAGAGATGGAACTGGAAGTCTTGCTTGGGATTGACATCAATTTCAGTTGGTTCATTAGTGTTCTTAATAAGCGAGCGGTATTCCGACTGCACATGCCCATAGGTCACTCTCGATAAACATTCTCGGCAGCTGTGCTGCTGCGTGTGTGCAGGCCTGTGTTTCGTCCGTGGACGGGCCCGGGTGTCCGGTGCTGCAGGCGCTGTTGAGTTGCTGCTGGGCCGTCCCCGTCCCCTCCCGGGTGTCCCATCCCTGTCCGGGGGCAGCCAGAGGCGGTTCGTCCGCGCTTGCGGCACCGGGGACCCAGGTTCGATCCTGGCTGTGGATGAGGAACGGGTCTGTGTGCTCGCAGCAGCACAGCTGCCGAGAATGACTCTCCGCTGGTCCAGTCTCTCATATAACCATATAACAATTACAGCACGGAAACAGGCCCTCTCGGCCCTTCCAGTCCGTGCCGACCATTTGTTTTCCCCTAGTCCCATCTACCTGCACTCAGACCATACCCCTCCATTCCCTTCACGTCCATATACCTATCCGCTTTACTTTTAAATGTTAAAATCGATCCTGCCTCCACCACTTCTGCTGGAAGCTCATTCCACACAGCCACCACCCTCTGAGTAAAGAAGTTCCCCCTCACGTTACCCCTAAACTTCTGTCCCTTAATTCTCATGTCATGCCCTCTTGTTTGAATCTTCCCTACCCTCAATGGGAAAAACGTATCCACGTCAACTCTGTCTATCCCTTTCATCATTTTAAAGACCTCAATCAAGTCCCCCCTTAACCTTCTGCGTTCCAAAGAATAAAGACCTAACTTGTTCAACCTTTCTCTGTAACATAGTTGCTCTCCCCGTGTCTCCCGCTCGAATCTGCTCCCTCTCACTCGCTGTTACCCCATGCTCTCCTGCTACTTGGCACCCCCATTCCTCAGATTAAATCTATTTTTACACATAAATTATGAATAAAGATAGGAATTTATACGCAGTTTATACAGTCAGCACTAGGTTCGCTTTTCCTTTATCGCGAATGACCTTTGACAAATCCCATGATTCCATGCATTTTTCAGAATACCAAACTTGTTTATTCTTGCAGCAACTAGTGCAGCTTGGTGTTCGATCACTTGGCTGTCTTATGTTCTTTGTAAGCTTGTGGGCTTGCTTTGTCTGCTTTTTTCACACATATGGTCTCTGTTGAATTCTCTGCCACAGAAGGCAATGGAGGCCAATTCACTGGATGTTTTCAAGAGATAATTAGATTTAGCTCTTAGGGCTAAGGGAATCGAGGGATATGGGGGAAAAAAACAGAATGGGGTACTGATTTTGGATGATCAGTCATGATCATATTAAATGCCGGTGCTGGCTCAAAGGGCCGAATGGCCTACTCCTGCACCCATTTTCTATATTTCTAGCCACTGAGAAATTTAAGATCTGTGGAACACTGTGTCCAGGTTCTCGTTTGATTGAGGCATTGTGACTTAGATTCTATTCTTTCATTTCCAAAATTGAAATCATAAATTCACCATCTAATCCATTGGATAAGAACTCTAGTTTTTATTGAGGATTGTGAAATGTCATTGGTATCACAATGACATATGCATTAGTTTAATTTAGAGATACAGCGTGGAAAAAGGCCCTTCGGCCCACTGAGTCTGCACCGACCAGTGATCCCCCGCATTAACACTGTCCTACACACTCGGGACAATGTTTACATTTATATGAAGCCAATTAACCTACAAACCTGTAGGTCTTTGGAGTGTGGGAGGAAACTGAAGTTCTCGGTGAAAACCCACACAGGTCACAGGGAGAACGTACAAACTCCGTACAGTCGGGATCCAGCACGGGTCTCTGGCGCTGTAAGATCTCAAAAGCAGCAGCTTTACTGCTGTGCCACCGTTTAAAAAAAATGTGATTTTAAAAAAAAAGTTCCTAATGCATTTTTTATAGGTTGAGAGATAATTCAATTGTCCACGTAAATCAGATGAAACTGGGCTGATTAATATCCCACAATAGAATTCACTGTATAATTCAGTCGTAGTCCATTGTCTTTGTGCAAATGGAGCAGCTCTTGGGGAATGGGACTTATGAAGTGCTGGCCCTGCAAGGCTAGAAAAATATTTACAATTTATCATACATTTGATAATTATAAAGATTGTGTGTACTTATCAAGTATAATATATTTCCCCAAATTTGTTTATAACGTTCAATTAATAAATATGATTTATTATTGTGAGTTATTATTGTGAGTGCCGTCCTAATTTTTCCCTGAATTTGCACCAAAACACATTGCATGTACATTACATATTTTGCAAATAGCTAAGTTAAAATCTCCATTAAAATAATATTTTAGAAAGAGATCTTGCAAGCTCATGTTTTATTGTATCCCTGGTGAGAAGTAAGCTGGTTTGATATTTTTGGTGGTTAATATTTGTCTAAATATGGGGGGAGAGGGGGGTTTGAATCATCACCATAAAACAAAATGCTGGCAAGTGAGAATACCACACGCAATATTTAACATTCAGTGTAACATTAAGATTTTGATCTGTTTACAGACTGAAGAAGCAGTTCAGAAAGCTAGAAATTATCTTGAGTTTGTGGAGGATTCTGTTCAGGTTCCCAGAGAATTAGTAGGTAAGTGTTGCATTAAAAAAATTACTCTTATGCATGTTTGAGATCAGTGGGTTTCATTGGCACTACATTAATGTAAAAACATATAATGAATGTTAAGGAAACAAATTTAATATCAAAATAGTTTAACCCAAACTATGAATTGTGTGACCATTTATATAAACTCTTGTCAGAATATACATAGACAATAGGTGCAGGAGTAGGCTATTCGGCCCTTCGAGCCAGCACCGCCATTCAATATGATCATGGCTGATCATCCACAATCAGTACCCTGTTCCTGCCTTCTCCCCATACCCCTTAATTCCGCTAACCCGGAGAGCTCTATCTAACTCTCTTTTGACTGCATCCAGTGAATCAGCTTCCACTGCCTTCTAAGGCAGAAAATTCCACAAATTCACAGCTCTCTGTGTGAAAACGTTTTTCCTCATCTCAGTTGTAAATGGCACATCCCTTATTCTTAAACTGTGGCCCATTAGTATGTCTTAATTCTGCTCACTAAGGCAGAAATATTGGAAGTCATTCAAGAAAGTTAATAACATTGGATACTTGATTTTTCAAAATCAAAGGCTAGAAATAGGAGCCTTCCATTTTGGTCAATGTTCTTGTAGCAGATATTGTACTGCAAATTGGTATAAAATGGTATAATCGCCATTTAAAAGCAAAATTGTACAGTGCGAATGGATAAAAGTTAGTTGAAATTTGGAAGTTAATCTGATGTGCTAACCAACATAACATTGACTACAGGGTTGGAAAGTTGTCAACTGAAGCTATGGCGGGTAATAACATATTTCTGGATAGATGAGTTAACATTAGGTCAAATGGCTTTCTTGCTCATAATTTGAAATTTAATGCAAAATAACAGTCAAATATAGAGCATTGTATTAGTGTGTTTTTTAAATTATTTCACCAAGCACAAGGGGGGGGGGGGTTGTTTGTTACTGATTGTCCATTATAACTGAGTAAAGTAATGTAGTTGAACCAAAAAAACAGCACAATGGTTAATACACAAAAAGACACAAAGTGCTGGAGTAACTCAGCAGACCAGGCAGCATCTCTAAAGAATATGGAGAGGTGTCATTAGGACCCTTCTTCAGACTGATTCAGTTTGCTGAATTACTCCTGCACTTTCATCTTAAAATTATGCGCTGATGCCACTGACCTGTACTAACATGCCATTCGTGACTATCTACAGCAGGGTTGGCTGAGAGGGCTATCATTGCGCTCACGTTTTAGCCCCTGGCTGGCAGCGCTTACTTTAGACCGTGGGTGGACGGGAGGGAGGAGGGAAGGAGGCGGATTTTGTAGATGGTGGCTGTGGGTGGGGGGGGGGGGAAGAAAAATAACAGGCCAAGTGGATGGAGCAGCGGAAGAAGTAGGCAGTGTTGATGGGGGGCTGAGTGGACAGAGCGATGGGAGGAGTGTGGAGCAGGGAGCAGACAAGGAGATGGGCTGACAGGTAGGAGCAGCAGCTGGTGGGAGGGGAGGGAGTCCTGTTGGTGGCAGCGGCCTGAAGAAGGCTCTGTCGCAAGGGGTTACAACGTGAGCTGCAACAACAGCCATGTCAATGTGCGGTGGGTGAAGAAGGGCTCGCTGATACACCTCGCGAGTCGGGGTTAGCATTGAGAGCCAGGGCTGTAAGCGTCGAGATGGGGGTTGCATCGGCAGATCTGTTGTGTAAAACCAAAATGTTATAAGGGGGTTTGTTGAAGTGAGCGTTCACTGTATCTTTCTTGAAATTCACTCCATCAATGGGTTTGTAATACACATGACTTGCAAAATATCTTCATTTGGTCTTTTCCCTAGCATTGCTAATTTTTTTTTATTGCAGGAAAAGTAATTGGTAAAAATGGTAAAGTTATTCAGGAGATAGTAGACAAATCGGGCGTAGTTAGAGTGCGAATTGAAGGCGATAACGACAGCAGGCAACCAAGAGAAGAGGTAATCCATTGAAATGTTGCTCACATATATTTTATGCAGAATGTTATACTGCTACTACCTGCTGTATACATTTTTAAAATTATTTTTGTGAATCCACCCACATTTATCTTTTGACATTTTTCTTTATTTCAGATTTTCAGCATCTGAATTTTCTTTTGGTCTCCCTTATGAAACATTGCTAAAAATTAAAATGTTTTAAAGCTATATTTCTCCTTGGGTTATTCTGTGATAATACAGAAACTAATTCACTGTTTAATTGTGTTAAATAGGATGAAGAACCAGTCGCTAACACATTGGTTTATCATTGCATTATTAAACATTTAAATTTAAGTCCCATTGCCAAAATGTTAATTCCTGGTCTGTAGCACTAAACCTAGGCTGTTGAAAGGCTGGAAGTAGATACTGAAGTCAATGACATCAAGTTCAGTAGACAAGACGGGCAGGGAGTGAGGAATGATAACAATACATTTATTTCAATCCAAGAGGTCAAACAGACAAGGCTAATAAACTAGGGGCATTGACAGGTATGTGAAAATTGGATATTATACCATTACAGAAACCATGTTGAGGGAGTGACAAGACTGGCAGTTTAATGATCCAGGGTACTAGCACGATAAATGAGGGGGGGGGGGGGGGGGAATTCATTCATTGATTACAAAGAGACCATCCCGCAGTGGATGATGACATTACTGAAGGGTTGTTCAGAGAGGCTATATGGGCGGAGCTACGAAATGAAAAGGGGATGACCACCTTGTTGGGATTATACTATAGTAAGTAGTACTATACTAAATAGTCAATGGGAATTGGAAGAACAAATATGTTGAGAGTTGTTTAAGAAGGAACTGCAGTTGATGGAAAATCGAAGGTGGACAAAAATGCTGGAGAAACTCAGCTGGTGAAGCAACATCTACG
Source organism: Okamejei kenojei (assembly GCA_035221665.1). Taxonomy (NCBI): domain Eukaryota; kingdom Metazoa; phylum Chordata; class Chondrichthyes; order Rajiformes; family Rajidae; genus Okamejei; species Okamejei kenojei. The sequence goes on along the minus strand of CM069144.1, from coordinate 68,669,483 downwards.
GAGCGAAGGAAATGGGCAACGTTTCGGGCCGAAATCCTCCTTCAGACTATGTTGAGAGATTGCTGCGAGTTGCGATAATAATAATAGCGTCGTCATAGTAGAAGAGTTTAACTTTCCTAATATAGACTGGTATTGCCATGTTCAAGAACTTAGCAATGGAACTGAACGAACACGAAAACCATCCAGGTATTCCTCAACCAGAAGACTTGGATGAACCAGAAGGTCCACATTCCTTTGAGGACCTGATCTCGGGCATTCAAGTCTGGTGAAGCAGCATTGTACAAGAAGTCCAGGGCTTAGGGCCGTCAGAAAGGCTAAAAGGAACTTTCGCTCTAAACTGGAGGATGAGGCAGATGTTTGGCAGCTCTGCGGTAGGGCTTGCATGTTATAACTTCATGCAAGGCAAAACCAGGGAGCAGCTCGAGCAACAGTGATGCATCACTCCCAGATGAGCAGAGAACACTGATTAACCTGCCCGGGCCCCCATAGCCCCCCCCATACGTCAGTCTGCTCATAGACCACAGCTTGGCGTTTAACACCACCATCCTCTCCAAACTGGTTACCAAGCTCAGGAAACTGGGTCTATGCGCATGTCACTACTTCCTCGTCAACAAGACCACAATCTATGAATTGGCAACAACATTTCCCCCTTGATCGTCATCAGCACTGAGGCAGCTCAAGACTGTGTACTCAGGCCCCTGTTCTACTTGCTCTATGCTCATAACTGTGTAGCCGGACACAGTTCCAACTTGATCTTCAAATTTGCTGACAACATCAGTTGTTGGATGAATTACAAATGATGATGAGTCAGAGTACAGGTGGGAGATAGACTGACTGAACAAATGGTGCCAGAACAGCATAGACACAAAATGCTGGAGTAACTCAACGGGACAGGCACCATCTTTGGAGAGAAGGAATGGGTGACGTTTCAGGTCGAGACCCTTCTCCAGAGCAGCAACCCTCTTAACAACAGTAAAACCAAGGAACTGATTGTTGACTTGGAAGAGGAATGTCGTGGATCCACAAACCTGTCTTCATCAACGGGACAGTGGTGGCGAGAGTCAAAAACCTCAAATTCTTGGTAGTGCATATCTTTGAAGACCTGATCTGGAACCAGCACACTGATACAATCATAAAGAAAGCCCATCAATGCCTCTACTTCCTTAGATGATTAAGGTGATTCAGTATATCAACAATAATCATTTGAACTTCTACAAATGTACTGTAGAGAGCATATTGACTGGTTGCATCACAGCCTGGTTCAGCAATTTGAACGTCCAGAAACGAAGAAGATTGCAAAAAGTGGTGTCAGCCGCCCAGCCCATCACGTGTACTGACCTCCCCACCATTGAAGGGATCTACAGGAGTTGCTGCCTCAGATGGCAGCCAGCATTATCAGAGACCCACAACAGACTGGCCACACTTTCATTTCAATATTTCAATGTTGAAATTTGCACTTATTTAATGTGGAAAGATGGTCAAGAATTCTGACAAAAATTTACAGCAGCAAAGGAGGAGAAAATGGGGATGACTTGAATGTTATTTAGAAACACTGTAAAGAAGTTGGGGAGTTGGAAGATGTAGAATTAGAATTATAGAGCTTTTCACAGCTGGAATTTTGGTAGAATAAGGAATGTGTGATGCTTGAGATAATTTGGCAGCAATGCAGAATTGTTGAGTTGTAGAGCTGAAGGGGTTTTGAAGATATTAGAGTAAAATGACTGAAACCATTTTAATAGAAGGTAGGGAGTCATTTATGCTATAATTTAGGATACATGACAGGAAGGGATAGTGAACAGTTGGGGCTGCAGGAATGGGATCAAGGAAGATGTAATATCTGAAGGTAACTTACTTCCAATTATGCAGGAAGGAACTGCAGATGCTGGTTTAAACTGAAGAAAGACAAAAAGTTGGAGTAAATCAGAGGCAGCATCTCTGGAGCGAAGGAATGGGTGACATTTCGGGTCGAGATCCTTCTTCGCTCCAGAGATGCTGCCTATCCCCTGAGTTACTCCAACTTTTTGTGTCTTTCTTCCAATTATGTTAACTACAATGGGAGTACGTTCATTCTAAAAATGTTGATCATTTAAATTAAAAGTTCCATTTTCTTTGAAAGGATTGTAATGGTGGATTTATTTTCTAAAATTTCCACAGGGAATGGTTCCATTTACTTTTGTTGGAACGAAGGAAAGCATTGGAAATGTACAGGTTCTTTTGGAGTATCATATCTCTTACCTGAAGGTATTCATATTTGTGGTCTTGTTATGGTAGTGTTTCAGCCTCAATAAACCATATTGGTTTAAAGCATGGTGGAGGGGAAGAGTTAGTGGTGGTTTATTATTCAAATAGCGGAATAATAAACCAATCCCAAGTCACTGTCATCAAACACTGCTATCCTTTCCCCGAACCTAGAATGCTGCATTCAGTTGTCACCCATTCCTTCTCTCCAGAGATGCTGCCTGTCCCACTGAGTTATTCACTGAGTCTCTCTCTTTCTCCCTCTTTCTTTCTCTCTCTCTCTTTCTCTCTCTTTCTCTCTCTCTGGGACATCTGGCCGCCATTGCTGTCCGGTCGCTCGACTGCTGCAAACCAATGCAGAATCACTCCCTGGAGCTGGAGGCAATTAAACACACCACAGCAATTACAAACACCTGTGAAACAATGGGAGGACTATGTATAAACACAGCTGTCATTTCTACATGATGAAACCAAAATGTATTTTAAAAAAACCTTTAATAAAATCTGACAATGTGCACTTTGACCACATCTTTTTTTCTATTACAAATCTCAAATTGTGGAGACATAGAAAATAGGTGCAGGAATAGGCCATTCGGCACTTCGAGCCTGTACCGCCATTAAATATGATCATGGCTGATCACATTGAATGGTGGAGTACAGAGGCAAATAAATAAATGATGGATCCTTGTCCCAAACATTATGGAGGGCACTGTACATTGTTCTTAGAAACTGTTCTAATAATTAAAATGGACAATTTTTTAGTCACTTAAAATTGAAGTACAGCACAAAGAAAGTTTTGATTGGGTTTCAGCTGAATGCGAAAATGGGTCATCAATCAAACACCAAGTGCAGGCCAATAATTTAAACTCTTGATTGTTCTTAAAAAATGCTAACTTTCACAGTAGATCTACTCACCGTCCCTTCAGTAGTACTATATAGTTGATCATCCTTTTAATTATAGTAATTTGGTATTAATCCAAAATTATTCTCTGTTGCTTTCAGGGATAATCTTAATAATTTGCTTTGTTTTTGCATGTTTTAGGAAGTAGAACAGCTGAGAATGGACCGGTTGCAAATCGATGAGCAACTCCGGCAGATTGGTATGGGGTATAGGCCAGTGGCAAGTCGACCAGAGAAAGATAAGGGCTACATCACTGATGAGAGTACTGCTTCCTCACTGCGCGGTGGCAGATCCTATCGTGGCCGTGGTCGTCGAGGACCAAATTACACATCAGGTTATGGTAATTTAATTACATTTTAATACCAATTGATGCTCAGATACTTCAGACTATATATTTGTAGAATATTTCATTTCTTTTAAACAGAGTCTCTGTAGAATTAATTTTCATGCAGAGTGAATACCAAGTTAGGAAAGAGCAGAATCTCACGGCTAGTAATTTCTGGATTACTCCCAGTGCCACATACTACTGAGGGCAGAAATGGAAGGGTGGGCCAGATGAATATGTGGCTGAGGAGCTGATGGTAAGGAAACAGATTCTTGGAACATTGTGATCCAATATGGGGCAGAGAGGACCCTGTGCAAGAGGAACAGGCGGCACCTGAAATGAAGGGGAACTAATATCCTGGCGAGCAAATTTGCTTGTGCTACTCAAGAGGGTTTAAACTGGATTGGCAGAGCGAGAGGGTCCCAGAGCAGAAATGAGACAGATGAGATGTTGGGGGCATATACTGTTATCAGAGAACAAGTTTAGTAGACAGGACAATGTGCAGTATGGCATGGAATGAGGAAAATCTGTGGTTTAAACTGCAGAAACAAGGAACTGCATATGCTGGTTAAACACAAAATGGACACAAGGTGCTGAACTAACTCAGCGAGTCAGGCAACATCGCGGGAGAACATGGATGGGTAACGTTTCGGATCAAGACCCTTCTTCAGATATATTGTACAGGAGGGGGCGAAGAAAGCTGTAAAAGGGGAGGAGCAGACATAAGTTGGCAGGCAATAGGTCAACATGGCGGGGGGGGGGGTTGATAATAGATGGTTGGAACAAATGCCAGAGATAAGTAAAGAAGGAAAGTGTGCCACGGGTTTACAGTTGTAGATTGTAAAGCTGAAGGGAGGGGGGGGGGAAAGAATAGTTAGGAGTCCAGGTGGGGCACAGGGGACAGAAGGGTGAAAAAGAGAGGTGGGGGTGGGGAAGTGCACAAGGAAAGTGGGGTGGTTCGTGAGAGGTTACCTAAAATTAGAGAATGGTCATATCATTGGGTGATAAGCTACCCAAGTGCTGTTCCTCCAGTTTGCTAGGGTCCTCACTCTAGTAATGGAGGTGGCCCAGGACAGAAAGGTCAGTGTGGAAATGGGAAGGGAAGTTAAAATGGGATATCTAGGAGGCGTTGACCTTTAATAAGGTAGGACATGTAACTGAAGTGTTAATGGAGGAGCATTTTGGAACTAGTGACCATAATAGTCCTAGTTTTTAAAATAATTATGGAGAAAGATACAACTGGTCCGCAAATTGAAGACCTAAGTTGACACAAGGCCAATTTTGGAGGCAATAGGCGGGTACTTGCAGCGGTCAACAGAGTTTGACTGCAGGTAAAGGGATGTCTGGAAAGTGGGAGTCTTTTAAAAGTGTGATAACAAGAGTTCAGAAACAGCAGTTTCCTGTTAGCTTAAATGGCAAGTTTAGGGAACTTTGGCTGATGACCGATATTGAAGTCCTGGACAGAAAAAGAGAGGCATATATCAGTTTAGACAGAAATGCACGAAATGCTGGAGTAACTCAGCGAGACAGGCGGCACCTCTGGAGAGAAGGAACTTACTCCATCCATTTATATACTGACGAGAAAACTGAGGGGGACCAGCCCCCAAAACCAGCATAAGCTAAAGATGGCTGCAATACAGGCCTTTCAGAGCATCACCGGAGAAGACACCCAGCAACTGGTGATGTCCATGAATCGTAGACTTCAAGCTGTCATTGCATGCAAAGAATATGCAACAGAATATTAAACATGACTAGTTTCATTCACTTGACATTGCTGTGTCCCAAACATTATGGTGCCCTGAAATGTGGGGATTATGTATAAACGCTGCTGTAATTTCTACATGGTGAAACCAAAATGCATAAAAATACCCTTTATTAAAATCTGACAATGTGCACTTTAACCGCTGTTGTTTTTTTTCCTATTACAAATCTCAAATTGTGGAGCACAAGAGGCAAATAAATAAATTATGGGTCTTTGTCCCAAACATTATGTCATTGGTAGCAATGTACACCACTTCTGGCTGCTCACTCTTCCCCTTGGGAATGTTGTGCAACCTGGTCACTTAGTATTCAAGACCAAAATTAATAGATCTTTAGATATGAAACAAATTGGTGTGAGAAAATGTCACTGGGGTATAAGATTCTAATGAATGGCAGAACAGGTACAATGGGCTAAGTGCTTCTATTTCTATTTTAAGCCTTTAATCTCATTTGCCCTGCCCTTCTTATGAACCAATTGCTTGTGTGGCAAGTTATTAGAAATGTAGACATTAAATCCGCAAGCTTAACATTGCCAATGAAGTCCACTTGCTTGGATGCCTCTTTATGGCAAAATAATGTTATTTTTAGGAGGAGCAGCAGGATGAAGATTTCCTTTCCACATGTGAATAACTGGAAACTATGTTCTAGAAACATTGAAAATAGGTGCAGGAGGAAGCCAATTGGGCCCTTCGAGCCAGCACTGCCATTCATTGTGATCATGGCTGATCGTCCCCTATCAATAACCCGTGCCTGCCTTCTCCCAATATCCCATGATTCCACTAGCTCCTAGACCTCTATCGAACTCTCTCTTAAATCCATCCAGTGACTTGACCTCCACTGCCCTCGGTGGCAGGCAATTTCACAAATTCACAACTCTCTGGGTGAGAAAGTTTTTTCTCGCCTCAGTCTTAAATGACCTCCACTTTATTCTAAGACTGTGGCCCCTGGTTCTGGACTCGCCCAACATTGGGAACATTTTTCCTGCATCTAGCTTGTCCAGTCCTTTTATAATTTTATATGTTTCTATAACATCCCCCCTTTCCTTGATCATTGTGTGCTTTGATCTGTTGTTTTCACACTTTACCCTTCCATATCTCTAGTGTCCCTCTCCCCTGACTCTGTCTGAAGACGGGGCTCGACCCAAAACGTCACCCATTCCTTTTCTCCAGAGATGATGCCTGTCCCGCTGAGTTCCCCCAGCTTTTTGTCTCTGTCTTTGGTTTAAACAGCATCTGCAGTTCCTTCTTACACATGAGGTCATGTGATAGGAGCAGAATTAGGCCATTCGGTCCATCAAGTCTACGCCGCCATTCAATCATGGCTGGTCGACAAAAGTGCTGGAGAAACTCAGCGGGTGCAGCAGCATCTATGGAACGAAGGAAATGGGCAACGTTTCGGGCCAAAGGGCCTGTTTCCGCCTTGTATCTCCAAAGTAAGCTAAACCTTTCTTCAGAGGTAGACAAAAATGCTGGAGCAGCTCAGCGGGTGAGGCAGCATGAAGGAAATAGGCAATGTTTCCTATTTCCTTCGCTCCATAGATGCTGCTGCACCCGCTGAGTTTCTCCAGCATTTTTGTCTACCTTCGATTTTCCAGCATCTGCAGTTCCTTCTTAAACAATCATGGCTGATCTATTTCTCCCTCCCAACCTCATTCGCCTGGCCTGGCCATTCGCGGGTGCAGGCAGTGGGCAGTCGACGGCCGCACAGAGTCAGCTGCCCGCCCCTTTCCCGGGGTTACGTCCGTGCCCACGTATCCCTGGAGAGGGAACACGCGGTGTCCATGGGGACTCTGGAGGCCGTCCGTGAGCGCTGGTCGCCGCGGGAGGTCAAATGTATTGATAAAAATGTTAATATTTTAATTTGATAACTTTATTTGTAAAATGCCAATATAGGCATTCATTGATCCTGTTACTACTTTGCATTTTTCTTTGTTCTGAATAAAAGCATTTTTTATGGGGGGAAAAATAAAACCCATTCTCCTGCCTTCTCCCCGTAACCCCCTGACACCCGGTGTGTCTGACACGTTCCCCATATGGTGGGCGGAGGGAGGGTGGGCGTTCTGATGAGAGAGTTTGAACCGATAGGTCAACACTAGAATGTGAAATCTCATAGAGAGCGATAACCTGTTGCCATATGAAAATTGGTGTTGTTTTGAATTTATGGCTCAAAATGTCTCCTCCCCTTCCCACCTCTCCCTCAGCCCTCGGGCTCCTCCTTTTTCCTTTCTTCTCCCCGCCCCACCTCCCCCCCACCTCCCATCAGTCTAAGAAGGGTTTTGGCCTGAAATGTTGCCTATCTCCTTCGCTCCTTAGATGCTGCTGCACCCACTGAGTTTCTCCAGCCTTTTGTGTACCCAACATGATAAACATGTCGTCGTAACAACCTCGTCTTAACAAGGGTGGTGTTACATGCTGATCAGAGTGAGGAAGTAAAATGAGTATCTGTCCTGGAAAGGAAAGAATGGGAAACTAGTATTGTTACCTTGGGAAAGGATGACTTGAAGGAAATTATCAAGAGGAGATAAAAGAACAGAAAAGCGTTGGTTGAATAGTTTTTGCCATTGAACTCCAACATGTTATCCTTTAAAGCTGTGCTCCTGAAAGTTATTGAGATTGTTGGTCAGCTCCATGCAAAGATTGCCCTGGTAAAGCATTAAGGTGTGGATGTCAGACATTACAGCAGTTCTTGCCAGCACCTGTGAACCTGTCCATTAAGGTTGTGGAGTGAGGGTAGGGTTTTGAGATTTGGCCGGTTGAATGTGCACCTTGTGGTTACTGGCTTCTTTATGTCTTGCATTTTTCATGGAACTGCTTGCTTCCCTCTTTTAGCTTGGATAATCAAGTGTAATTGTATGTTTTCCTCATACGCTTCAGAATCAATTTCAATGAGTTCCTGCAGGTGGTGCTAAAATGAGACTAATTTTTGACTGTCCATTTGTGCAGTGTATCTGCCCCTAGTTTAAATTTCCTTTGTTTTGTTCTTTCATGTTAAATAGTCTATTCCGTGATTATGTTCAATGGAACCTTGCTATTTCTTAAATTTTCTATCACCATTTTTCTCTTTTACCTGCCTATTTGCTTAATCTCCTTTGCTCCTCTTAACCGACTCTCATCTGTGAATGGAAGTTTGTTTTAGTCTTTTTTCTCCCGTATTATTCCATTGTTACATATTTTATCTTGTTATGATATACTCTTTTATGCATGTGTCATTTTTTCTACACGTTACAATTTTCTTCCTCAAATGTTTCTCAGTCCTACATGTTTATCTCACCACTCAATCTTTTATTTGAAAATTGACTGATCCTAAAACTCTTGTCTCCATCATAATTGTAATTCAAGTTTTAAATTGTCACTGCCAAGAAAGATGTTGCATCACCTACCAGTTTCTTGATTTCATGAAATTCCAATATTCTGATGGGAGTCACATCTTCAATCTATTCATATTGTGTGACATAGAAAATAAGTGCAGGAGGAGGCCATTCGGCCCTTCGAGCCAGCACCGCCATTCATTGTGATCATGGCTGATCGTCCCCAATCAATAACTCGTGCCAGCCTTCTCCCCATATCCCTTGATTCCACTAGCACAGATTTCATTAGGAGGTTAAGAAAATTGATTTATGGGCTACAGCTGGGTATCTTGACTGTGCCATTTTGGTTATTTCAGTAAAAGAACCCTTGGATGCAATGGAAATAATATCGGCTTGATGATTAGAATATGATAATTGAAAGCAAAGTTTATGGGAATGGGAACTCTATTGGGCCATCCATCTGTTGTTCCAGGGATGAGGTCCAAACAGAAATTGGGAGCAGGGACCTGAGAGCACATCAGTATGATGTTTAGTGATTTGGGTGGTAGGAAGGTGAAGTGAATTGTGAAATACAAGGCATCAAGAGGTAGCTGATGCAGTTCTGTTCAGAATCAAGATCAAAAATGAAATGTAATAAATATTAAATAGTAAATATTAATTGAGTGAAGGAGCAAAGGCAGCTAATTGTATTGACCCGGGCCATTAAAAACAGTAATGCAAGCAGAAAATGTCATAAGGAAAATGAGGACTGAGGCTTTGTATCTAGCTCAGAATACAAAATCGTGGAGGTAATATTAAATTTGCACAACACATTGATGCTTTCTTACCTGAAACATAAAAATGCATTGGAAAGCTAAGGAGATTCATTGGAATGATTGGCAATTTTAAATAAAATCTTCGCAAACAGACTCCTCTGACAGAATAGAGAAAATTGAGTGGTACAGTTCTTTAAGATCCTACCACTTGTAGCCATGGTTGGATTCCATTGTTCAACTTTGTGAAAATGAGAATACATTTCGGACTAAATAATTCAAAAAGAAACAGTTGATTCTTTTAACTTTAATTAGATATCTGGGGCTAATTGTATGTGGACTATGGCTTCATTACATCAACAATGTGTATTTATTTGTTGCTCAGGTACAAACTCTGAATTGTCAAATGCTTCGGAGACTGAATCTGAACGAAGAGATGAACTAAGTGACTGGTCACAGGCTGCTGAAGATGATCGGGATTCAAGACCACATCGTGATAGTCGAAGGCGGCCTGGAACAGGTAGAGGTCGGAGTGGAGGGCAATCCAGCAGAGGGCATGGGGGAGCGCGTGGTGGCAACTCGTCAATTAGTTCAGGTAAGATTTTTAAATAGGCCTTCAAAGTGGTAGAGTCAGAACATGATGCTTTATATTCCATAGTTTTATTACAACCATGACCTGTTTTAGGTAACACATAAATAACTACGTGATTATAGAACATAATTAGTTCAGTTTGAAGGAGAGAGGAAGTAGCGTTTTACTGCTTATTTTAAAATTGGGCCGAAGGGCCTGTTTCCACACAGTATCACTCTATGACTATATATTTGCAAAAGTTAGTAAGAGTAATTGGAGACATGCTGAATTTCCTTGACCTTCTACGGAAGTAGAGGTGCCGATTTGCTTTCTTGGCCATGGCATTAATGTGGTTGGACCAGGACAGATTGGTGATATCTACACCCAGGAACTTTGGTGCTCTCAACAATTCCATTTCAGCATCATTAATGCAGATTTGGACATGTATTCCACCCTACCTCTTGAGGTTAATGACTAGGTCCTTCATTTTGATGGCACTGAGGGACAGGGTGTTGCCTTGCCACCATGCTACAAAAATCTCTTGCTCCTTCCTGGATTCCAGCATGTCATTTACCTCAACCTTCATTGATATAAGAAAAGCAAACTCAATTTTTCTAGTTACTGTTCATAATGGTCCTGTCTGTGGTATCATTCCAGTAAATGACCACTCTTTTCCCTTGAAGATCTTGTCATTCTTCCTAAAAGTAAAGTGTTCATCATTGGGTATGATATTCGATCTGAAGCCGAACAAGTGATTCCCGACAAAGGAGGACATACGGTGCTCGGGTAACTCAGCAGGTCATGTTCTGGAGAACATGGATAGGTAACATTTTAGTTGAGGGCCCCTCTCAGATATTGTTGGGGAGGGTGGGGGAAGGAAAGCAGGGAGAGAGGAGAGGCAAGATAATAGATGGTAGCTAATAGGTGAACATGTGCGGGGGGGGGGGGGGGGGGGGGGGGGTGTGATAGGCAGATGGTTCGAACAATGCCCAAAGATCAAAACAAAGGTGTGGGACAAAAAGGTTGAATAGTTGGGAATTTGTGAAGCCAAAGGAAGAAATGTGGTTAGAGAGGGAGGGGGAAATGGGTGCGGAGTCCAGGTGGGGCACAGGGGAGGGGGGGAAAGAAAGGTGGGATATGGGGGAGAAAGGGGGTGGGGAGGAGGAGGGTTCTTGGAGATTACCTAAAATTTGAGAATTCAATGTAAATACCGTTGTGATGTAAACTACCCAAGTGAAATACGAGGTGCAGTTCCTCTAGCTTGCGTGTGGCCTAGCTCTGGCAGTGGAGGAGGCCTTGGACAGCAAGGTAAGTTTAAGAAGGGGAGTTAAAATGGTTGGCAACTAGGAGATCCATAAGGCATTAGCAGACTGAGTGCAAGTGTTTGGCGAAACGCTTGGTCTCGTTGATGTGCAGGAACCCTCAACAGGAACATCGGATACAAAAGTTGAGGTTAGAGGAGGTGCACGTCAACCTTTATCTCACCTGGAAGGACTGCTAGGGTCCCCGGGGGTATGCTAGAGGGTATAAAGACAGATATTACATCTCCTGCAGTTGCAGAGGAACGTACCGGAAGAGGGGAGGGTCTACCTGGAGAGGGGCTGGTTTTGGTGGGAAGGGGTGAGTGCACCAAGGAGTTACGGAGGGAGCTGTTTCTCTGGGGGCTGGGGATGGAAGGATGTGACTAGTGATGAGATTACGTTGGAGGTGACGAAAATGTCGGAGAATGATGTGTTGGGTGTAGCTGGTGGGTGAAAGGTGAGGTCCACTGGAGCTCCCCCCTCCCCACCATCCCTGTTCTCACTGGCGGGTGGCGAAGGTGGGGGGGGGGAGCAAGAACAGACTGCAATACACTGAGAAGACATGGGTGGGGTATCTATTAAAGACAGCATGGGGAAATCATGTTTACTAAAGAAAGAGGACATCTTGGGTGTCCTAGAATAGTAAGTCTCATTTTTGGAGCAGAGGCGTAGAGTGCATGGAATATTGTCTTTGCAAGACTGGTAGGAGGAAGTTAGTAATTCGATAGTCTGTCGCTTGTGATGGAGGTGAGAGATCAAGAAAGGGGAGTGAGGTGGCAGAGAGAGTCCAGGTAAATTTGAGGACAGGGTGGAAATTATAGCAATGTTATAAAATTTTGAGATTTTAAAAATCAAGTCTGCAATTTATCCCGTCAGATAAAGCATAAAAAGAAGTTTAATTTGACACCTAGTTCACTTTCATATCTTCAGTATTAAAAAAGTTATGGCCATTTTCATACTCGGAAATTTCCATTGACTTAACTCAAAAGCTGTGATCTAGGACAGTCAAAAGCCCATAACTTTCTTAAAAATTAAGAGAATGAAATTTTCAATTATTATAGATTGAAGCATTCTGAAACAATTTAAACAATCTTTCTTGGATGACCTGAAATTAAAGCATATAATTAGTTAGTTACCTAATTGTAGCTAATTACAAAATTCAATTACTAAGTCTAAATATCTATCCATTTCTTAAGAAAAGATAGACATTTTTAAATTGCCTAAGTGTCCAAATAACATTCGCACAATAATTCACAATATAACATGATTTTTAAATCTAATTTTCATGAATTTATAGGCCAAATGGAAGGAATTTAGTGTTTAATTCCCGTAAATTAATGGCCATTTAAATCACCTTGCGAGTGAGTTTTAGTGGAACGCGGTGGATTGGAACGTTGCGGTTTGCGGTGAATTTAACCCACAGTCGGCAGGAAAAATACTGCCGGTTCGTATATATTTTTTGTCCCCTTTTTGTAACATGAAAATTTGATTAAAGGCTTCCTAAGAAGCACTTTTTAATGTAAAAATAAACTGTACCTTTTTTTTTATCCCCTACGTAAAATCTTCCCGTTGTCGGTGTTCACGGCTTTAGAAGATGATTTTTAGATTACTCTAGCTAATAAATGATCTAGCGTAGTTTAAAAATACCTTTATAAAACAAATGTTGGAGAGATTCCTCTTCTGCAACAAAATCCCCTGAGATGGATCGATTTGAACTGTCTGGAGAAAAACGGAACTTTAAACACGCCCCCCTCTGAAAGGCGCCAAAGTCGCGCACACGGAGAGTGGCAGAACTGCAGCGACGCTCAAGGTAAGTTTTGTAACTTACCTAGAAATTAGTGCTGAAGTTTATTAAATCAGCGAGTTCTTGCACGGGTGCAGGGGCAGCCCCGATGCAGTCGCTGATGTAGCAGGGAAAGAATACTGGATGGTGCCAGTGTGTACCCGGAACAAGCACTTTTGACGTAATCAACAAATGGCAGGTATAGCTGGGGGTCATGCGAGTGACCTTGGCTTCACCGTTAATTTGAAGAAAGTGAGAGGGTTCAAACATTCTCTGCATGCTAGGTAAAGATCTCAATAATATGCTTGTTTCACATGATGCTCTCTTTCATTGAAGTATAAATTGTCTTAGTGGATTACAGGATTATGGTTTGATGGTGTACATTATAAGATGTTATTTGGAACTGTTGGTCTCTTGGGTGTGCCATTTGCACAGGTTTCTTTTACTCTCCCAAAACAATTGTTTTGCATCATTTTATTGATAATGATCCTACTCGAGTTTTTTAACATGTAATATACGTTCCTAATAACTTGCTTGAACGTGTGCACAATTAAATTGTAAATCACCTGCTGGTGACTACTTCAGGCACTAAAGAAATAGAAATATTATGTACATTTAGATATTTGAAAATAAACAATAATATTTATTTTTCACTCAGTGTTCAAGGATCCAGATAGCAATCCTTACAGTTTGCTAGATATTGCTGATAACACGGAAACAGACCAAACAGCAGACACTGATGGTAGTGAATCTCACAGCAGCTCAACCCGTCGCAGGAGATCACGCAGGCGAAGAACTGATGACGATGCTACTATGATTGATGGAATGACAGAATCAGACAGTGCTTCAGTTAATGAAAATGGTGTAGGTATGTAAATGCCCAACTTACTTGGAAGATTATTTGCCCAGTTCTTATTTACGTGCTGGCCTAGGTTACATACACCTGACTTATGGACATCCCTACTTATGTGTGATCTCCCATAATATTTTGAATTCAAAAGTCTACATAGATAATGATCATTCCTATAAATGGCAGTAGTTTCTCTCTCCATTTGTTGTAATTGTTTTAGTCAATCTTGTGTGAGATTGATGCTATTTATTGCATTGCTGTGGAGGTATGGTTCCCAATATCGAGTGACTTTTGTGTATTTTCTGACGTGGACAAAATCAACTTTTGGATGTCTGTTAAAACAGAACCGATTCGTTAACTGGGGACGGCCTGTAACTTGAATTAACCCCATGCATAGGACTGCTATAGTAAATAAATTATTAAAGAGAAAGCCTCCCTCACCGTTTACATTTACAGATGATAATGAGAGGAAACCACAGCGGCGTAATCGCAGCCGCAGGCGTCGTTTACGTGGTGATATTGAAAGCTCTCTGAGCAGAGACAACCAGCCAGGTAACGCCCATAACAAGCATGCTAGGGTGTTTAGAGTATTAACATTTTTAACTTTGTGTCACTGTTGCACATTATCTAATTAATTAAATTTAAACAGCATGTCTTCATGGGCCTGCTGCTTGTAAATGTTAAAGTTGCTTTGAAAGTCTTAATAGATTTGAATTTTTTTAAAAGTTTTTAATGTTGATTAAATGGCAATTTAAAAACGTAGCACCTTAGTGCAATAGTGTATATTGATGAAAGATATCTAGGATTTTGGCTTTAACTGGTGTTTTTCTAGGAAGTTCCCCACATTATGAAAAATCTAAGATTCCGGGTGATGGGTCAGATCTTGGCTTTCTGGGCCTGAATAGTGTAAACCAAAACAATCCCAGGTCTGAATTTAGTTCATCCCATTTAAAGTGAACATTTCAGTATCCCATATTAAAATATCCCATCAGTTTGAAGTATTACAATTTACTCCAGTGCTTGGTTTGAAAGATAAAAATTAAAATAGCCATCCAGCATGCATATTAGCTTTCCGTTTCATCATGCCATCCTTTTTTGCTAATGGAATTGACTATTCCATTTTTTTTCTAAATATGATTTTTTGGGATCTGGGCACTTGCTGCTGAACTCAGCATATACTGTCCCCCACTAATTGTCCTAGAGGTGATAAATGTACATTAATGAGGTACCTGCTGCTGAGCACCTTGTTAGACTATTTTGGAGTCTGGAGTTATATATTGGCCAGATTGATTGGGTATGGATGGCAGATTTCCTTCCTCTCAGGCCACTGGTGAACTAAATTTTAATGTTTGTTTTGGTATTAACTAAGACTATTCTTTCCAGGTTCCACGTTATTAACTCAATTCCCTGTTGGGATTTCAACTTGGTCTCCCGATTGTTAGTGTTTTATCTTTGGAATATTAATCATGTAATTTAACCATTGCACCACCTTTGAACACCTTTGTGGTCTAATTCTTGATTCGTCATGATATACAATATCTATGAAATGGAAATGATGCTGGTAGGTGTATTATGTCCGTACCAGCTATCTAAATGGTAGCACTAATCTTCTCTTGACCCATACACTGTAAACCTTTCCACTTTAGTAGAAACACCTGATTGAAACATCTGATTGAAACACCTTTTCTGTTTCCCTTTTATCAAATCATTTAAGCAATGTTCGAATTTTCTTTGCTGTTCAAAGAATAATGTAAGATTTTCTACTATCTATGTGTAAAACTTGTCCCTCGCCTCTGATATTCTGAACAATGCGTCTGGAACATCTTCAGTCTAAAAATCAGTCCTAATTCTTGGTGCCCGGCTGAGTATAACTTAGTTTAAGTTATTTTAGTATAAATTCCTTTTTAATGCACTTTGCATGCTTTTTTTCCTAGATTTATGTTTGTGAACACTCATTTGTGAACCCTACTTAATTTATACTAAATGATACAATAACTTTCCCCTTTCAAGTATGAATCATGTTGACCTCTGATTTTAAGCTGCTATTTGAGTGTCCTAATTACTAACGTGTTTTCCTGAGATGTGCTGTTCTCATTAACCTCATCTCTGTTTATTATGCAGTAATTTATAAGATAACAATAGTAATATTGCTGTTCTTTGAACTACAAAATGTAATTTGGTCATTTTTCACAATGTTTCTTTATTCTAAAACTGAAAATTTGCACATGCATGGGGCCCAGCTGTGCCTGCCTTTTTTTGTTGGTTACATTGACCAGTTCTTGTTTCAAATATACACTGGCAACAACCCTCAACTCTTTCTTTGCTACATCAACAACAACATTGGGGCTGCCTCCTTCACCTGTGCAGAAATTTACCATGAACTTCCACCCTGCATTCAAATTCACTTGGACCTCTGACACCTCTCTCCCCTTTACTGCTCTGTCTCCATCACAGGGGACAAACTATTTATTGATTGATGTCTACTACAAACTCACTAATTTCTGCAGTTATCTGTATGATACCTCCTCTCCCCTTGCCTCTTGCAAAGAAGCCATCCCCAACTCAATTTCTCAGTCTCTGCCACATGCTCCCAAGGTGAGGCTTTCCATTTTAGAACATCTGACGTCTTTCTCTAGCAAATCTGACCTTTTTATACTTGCAGTCATAGATGGATCCACTTTCCTGTGTCCCATTCTACTCTCGCTATCCCTGCTCCTAGGTGGAACAAGGATAGAGTTCCCCTGATCTTCGCCTTTCACCACAACAGCCTCCATATCCTACACATCATTATCCAATATATATGCCGCCTTTAACTTGATCCCATCACCAGTCACATCTTCCCATCCCCACCTCTTTCCACCTTCTGCAGAGATCATTTCCTCCGCAATTAATTTCTACTGCAACCACAGGAGATGTAACACCTGTTCCTACAGTTCCTCTCTCGCATCCATCCAGGGACCACTAGTTGTCCTGGGTGAGATGGAGGTTCACATGCAACTCCTCTAACCACATCTACTTTTGGTTTTCCCAATTTGGGCTCCTTTACATCAGCGAGACCAAAGTAGATTAGGTGACTTTCGCCGAACAAGTGCTCGGTTCATTGGATCTCCCGGTTGCTAACCATTTTAATTCCGCTTCTCTTTCCCATACTGACCTTTCTGTCCTGGGCCGCCTCCATTGCCAGAATGAGGTCATACGCAAACTGGAGGAACAGCACCTTATATTCTGCTTTGATAGCTTACAACTTAATGTATGAACATTGAATTCTCCAATTTTAGTTAACTAACCTACAATCACCCCGCCTTCTATCCTTTCTTCCCCTCTCCTTTGTTTCCCCTTCTCATCCCTGTGTCCCTTATCGGATTAGCACCCATTTGTCAACAATTCGTAACACTTCTGTCCTTATCACCTATGTTTTGTCTTATCATCTATGGCCTTTGTCTAACCATCTGCCAGTCAACCCCTCACCCCCCCTCACCTGCGTCCACCTATCACTTGCCAGGCTTTGTACTACACCCACTTCTATTCCAGGTTTTTCTCTCTTCTTCCCTCCCCCACCACAGCACATTAGTCTGAAGAAGGGTTTAAGCCCGAAATGCCACCCATTCCTTCTCTCCAGAGATGCTGCCTGTCCCACTGAATTACTCCAGCTTTTTGTGTCTATTTTCGGTTTAATCCAGCATCTGCAGTTCCTTCCTACACATTTAGTCTGAAGAAGGATCTCAATTTGAACTATCACCTATTCATGCTTTGTTGAAAGGTGAAATTAAATCACCTGTTAGTACTTTGCTTACAACATTAATATCTATTTTGAATTCTACAAACTAAGGTCAGCAACTAGAATAACACTAGCAAGTTTGCGGATGACACAAAGCTGGGTGGCAGTGTGAACTGTGAAGAGGATGTTAGGAGGTTGCAGGATGACCTGGACAGGTTGAGTGAGTGGGCAGATGCGTGGCAGATGCATTATAATATAGATAAATGTGAGGCAAAAACAAGGGGGCAGATTATTATTTCAATGGGGTTAGGTTAGGTAAGGGGGAGGTGCATTGAGACCTGGGCGTCCTTGTACACCGGTCACTGAAAGTTGGGTTACAGGTACAGCAGGCACTGAAGAAAGCTAATGGAATGTTGGCCTTCATAACAAGAGGATTTCAGTATAGGAGTAAAGAGGTTCTTCTGCAGTTGTATAGGGCTCTGGTGAGACCACATCTGGAGTATTGTGTCCAGTTTTGGCCTCCTAATTTGAGGAAGGACATCCTTGTGATTGAGGCAGTGCAGCGCAAGTTCACGAGATTGATCCCTGGGATGGCGGGACTGTCATATGAGGAAAGATTGAAAAGACTAGGCTTGTATTCACTGGAGTTTAGAAGGATGAGGGGGAATCTTATAGAAACATATAAAATTATAAAAGGACTGGACAAGCTAGATGCAGGAAAAATGTTCCCAATGTTGGGCGAGTCCAGAACCAGGGACCACAGTCTTAGAGTAAAGGGGAGGTCATTTAAGACTGAGGAGAGAAAAAATGTTTTCACCCAGAGAGTTGTGAATTTATGGAATTCCCTGCCACAGAGGGCAGTGGAGGCCAAATCACTGGATGGATTTAAGAGAGTTAGATAGAGGTCTAGGGGCTAGTGGAGTCAAGGGATATGGGAAGAAGGCAGGCATGGGTTATTGATAGGGGACGATCAGCCATGATCACAATGAATTGCGATGCTGACTCGAAGGGCCGAATGACCGCCTCCTGCACCTATTTTCTATGTTTCTATGTTACAGCCAAGATTCAATGGATTAAGCTATGCTGGTGACCCTATCAAATGAATTGGGCTGTATTAGATGCTGCAGACATGGCTGGCTTAAAGCAGAAGGACCTGGTGAAATGTGGTTTCTTCTATCCTTTTTACTCAGAATATACCGACTCTCCATTTGATTAGTTGCAAACCTTCTGGTAAATTTATGGCAGATAGCACCATGTTTAAAAGGTACTTATAATATAATTAATTAAAAGCTAGAGTAGAACATTTTTTATGCACTGCACTTCACAAAAGATGCATTGATCCTTGGTGGATGAATGGTATTGATTTTGTCAACAATATTGGTGTTTGAATGAAATTGGGGACAAATTGCTTGAAACCATGCTTCTGTTTACTTGCACATTGATGGCTGAGGGTGATCTAAGATACTTAAAATTAGAGCAGGATTGGAGAATGCACTTTTTATTGTGGAATATAGAAGCAGTTGGAGGCAATCCTAGCGAATTAGAGAAAATCTCAAATGTAATAGTTAAATATTCAAAGACTGCATAATGGATGAATTACATTTTAGGGAACCGAACAATATTGTTCAAAGGTGAGTAGACAGTTGAGGTACAAATTGTAAATGAAAAGTTAGAACAAGTGGAGGGGGTCATCTTTTCTTTGTTGTATTTACACATGCAAGTTTTAATTGTTTATTTATTACAAATAAATAGTAAGATCTTTCTGATGCCTTTATTCACTCAGGTGACTGTTTTCTCTCAGATTGTTATCAGTCTTACTGGTAAGAGTTGGTAGGAATAAGGGCTTAAGGGATAAAAATAGTTTTGATAGCAATTGAAAAAGGCTTGTAATTGTTTGCAAGAAAATACCTGTATTATCTGACTCGGGATGAGGAATTATTTCCACACTTTGGCCATGATCTAAACTGCTATTGAATAGCATCCAAAGGAGCTATATGAATTACTAGAAGGGTGCCATATGTGCCATAGTGGTCATGATTGAGGATATCGAATAAATTAAAGGACACTCAACTAAATCACAGGCAAAGTGCATTTGTGCACATCAAGCATACATAATTCAACTGGAATCTACGTTGCACTAATGTGCATTCTCAGTTTTGTGTTCTTGGTGCTTCTGTTTTCATAATTTAATGCAGATTGATGAAAATCCCAAATTAAGTAACGTTTATTATTGTCAGATATTTCACTGTTGTGCATCCTTGTAACCAGTTTTGTCGTGTCAGTACATTGATATTTGTTATTATTTGTTGAATATGTAGTTTTGTTACAGGGCAAGGAATTCCATAACACGGTTCAGTATTTCATCAATGCTCAGCGTCATGGATGTAGTTATTCTACCTCAAAAATAGAGTTACTTTATAGGTTTTGGGGAATGGGAACTAAAGGCACATGGGCCTACAAGTCATGTTGCAATTTGGCAGTTATTCAAATCCATCCTTGACAAGTTGCGATATGAACAAATAATTTGCATGTAGGAATACTGTGCAACTTTTCTTAATTCACCTGCTCTTAAATTGTGCTTTTCACACGCCCCTCCTACCATCCAGCAATTGTTTTGAATGTGTACCATCTGGAAGTCACATCCATATACGGGTGCTGAAGCCTTCCATGGTAAAGCATTTGTTTCTTTGTCTTGCAGTTTAAATAATTAGGATTTACCTTTTCCTTAACTAACTGCATACCGCTCTGATCACCTCTTATTTACCATCTATTCAGGCTGAAAACTTGATCCATTATTTTCTCATCTTTAACAGTCAGAAATAGCTTTGTGGCTCTTCACTGTACTGACTCCAGCAATTGAATGTTTCTCTTGTGGAATAGGATTAGATATTCAAAATGCAATTTGCCCAGAACATGTGTATTTTTTGTCACTGACTTTCTGGCTTTATATTTCACATCATTGCCTTTGATTGTCCCTATCTGCAAAGTATAAGAGTCGTATGTTCTTGCCCTCATGCTGTACTTGTCAACATTGTACGTCATCTGTTGTTTCTTGCGCTTGCATATATGAAAGTTGGTGGGGGTTGGATTTCTGCCAGAGTCGAATAGATATTTCCCAGAATTGGTGCAGACATATAACGGGCTGCTGGAGGAAATGGTAAAGGCAGGAACAATTATCATATACTTATTAAAAGTCTGATCTTGTATGTGTGTATATATGTGTGTGTACATGTGGTTGTCTTTACATCTTAGCAAAAACACGCGGTAACGATTACATTTTTACATATTCCGATTGACATTTTTCCCGTCGGGGCCGGGAATACCCTATCTGAACATTTTATGCTTTATTTCTCAAATTATTCTCTACTCAATACCGATTAAAAGTCTAAAAAAGTCAAAAGACTTTAAAATTAAAACCACCAGCTTCAACTGATGACGCTCGGCCTCAATGAAGATTTCATCCTATATTTGACATGTTATTCGCGATTAAAGCTTTAAAAATGCCGACTTTCACAAGATTTTTACACATTTTGATTCACATTTTCCCCCTCTAGGCAGAGATCACTTTCACTGAACATTTTATGCTTTATTTCTCGACTTATTACTGATTAAAGTTTTTTTTTAAATCAAAATACCTTGAATTTCAACACGACCAGCTTCAACTGATGACAATGGCAGCTTCAACTGATGACGTCTCAATGGATAGACTAGCAGGGGGAGGGCGATTTGCTATTGCAACATGCAGGGCAAATGCAATTGTTTTTTTTTTTAAAAAGAGCACTGCTGAGGGAGGCAAGGGGAGTGCTGGACCCTTACGTTCGGGAACGGCTTGAGTTGGTGGACCACGCCTCCCATAGGGGGAACGGGTGCGTTGGGGGAATAGACGCAATGGGTCTGCACTTAGTCTAGTAGAAGAGATACAAAAGAGTTTATTGTCATGTGTCCCGGATAGGTCACTGAAATTCTTGCTTTGCATCAGCACAACAGAATATAGAAGGCATGAATACAGAACAGATCAGTGTGTCCATATACCATTATATAAATATATACACACATGAATAACTAAAACAGATAAAGTACAAATAAACAGATAATGGGCTATTGATGTTCAGAGTTTTGTTTGAGTTGAGTTTAATAGCCTGATGACAGCCTGACATATGAGTTTATGTTGTCCCAAGTGGTCCAGAGCAGAGTGGAGAGCCAGCGAGATCGCACTGTTGATCTGTTGTGGCGGTAAGCGAACTGCAGTGGATCCAGGTTTTTGTTGAGGTAGGAGTTGATTTGCGCCATGATCAACCTCTCAAAGCACTTCATCACCACCGACATTAGTGCCACTGGTCGATAGTCGTTGAGGCACGTCACCCTGCTCTTCTTGGACACCAGTATAATTGATGTCCTTTTAAAGCAGGTGGGAACCTCAGACCTCCGAAGTGAGAGGTTAAAAATTTCCGTAAGAACTTCAGCCACTTGGTCCGCACAGGTTTTTAGAACACGACCGGGTATACCATCAGGACCAGGCGCTTTTAGACGGTTCACCCCTCTGAAGGATTTCCTGACGGCGGCCTCTGACTGCGACTGAAATACCATCCCAGCGAATGGGGGCTCGAGAAGGCACATCGGTGTTCTCCCTATCAAAGCGTGCGTAAAACGCATTGAGCTCGTCAGGGAGTGATGCTACTCTGACATTCAAACTACCTCCTGATTTCGCATTGTAGGAGGTGATTGCATTCAGGCCCCGCCACGGCTGCCGAACATCTGTCTCATCCTCCAGCTTGGAGCAGAAGTCCCTTTTGGCCTTTTTGATGGCCTTACCAAGGTCGTATCTGGACTTCTTGTAGACCACTGTATCATCAGACATGAATGCCCGGTGTCTGGTCTTCAGGAGAGTGCGGATCTCAAAGTTCATCCAAGGCTTCTAATTGGGAAACACCCTGAAGGTTTTTGAAGGGATGCAGTCCTCCACACATTTCTTTATGAATTCTGTAACGACTGTGGCGTATCCGTTCAGGTCCGTTGCCGAGTCCCTGAACATTGCCCAGTATACAGACTCCAAACAGTCCTGGAGTTGTTCCTCTGCCCCCCCCCCCCGACCAGCTCTGTACAGTCCTCACCTTTGGGGGTGCGTTCTTCAATTGCTCCCTTTAGGCAGGAAGAAGCAGCACCGCGGTACGGTCGGGTTTACTGAAGTGAGGGCGAGGGATAGAGTGATAGGCATTCTTGATGGTGGTGTAGCAGTGGTCGAGGGTGTTTGGTCCTCTGGTGCAGCAGGAGATGTAATGTATAAAGGTCATCCAGCCAAGTACATGAATATGAAAGATTTAGAGGGATTTAGGCAAAACGCAGCAAATATCTCAGGTTGGCAGCTTGGTTGGCTTAGACTTGTTGAGCTGATCAGCCTATTTCTGTGCTCTGTGACTATTTTGAGGGGCCTCTTGGAGTTACTAAATTGTGAATATTTCTTTGATTATTCACATTTTGCTCCGTGTTTAACAAGCTTCAAGAAATCCTGCAAATGCGCGTGTTTGTAGTGATTCATGGTTGTGTTTCAGAAAGAAATTTGAAATGTTGGTGTTTTATTTACTAAATTATTTTGATTACATTTACTTAGATTAGTTTTACAGATTTAAATAATTTATAAGCAGTAAATGAATCATTAAGAAATTGATAGGATTGGTATTTTCCAAGTAAGTCAACTTTAAACTTTATCTGCATGGTAAAAATTATGTTGCTAAGTAGCAGATTCAGCTCCACCTGTGATGCAAGATGTACGTAATTCAAAATCATAAATAGCATGAACATTCTATACATTTAATACCAAGTGGCACAATTAGCTAATTGTTATTTCTTATGGTTGTAATGCTTATGGTCTTTTAGTGCTAAATAGTTTACCAAATGAATTAACCGGTGTTATTAATTAGTGCCCTGACTCAAAGACATTGGTGGAGAGGGAAACATCTGAAATACAAAGCTGAAGACCTTTAATGAAAAAAATGTTTTGTTGTTTGCACATCTGAAAATTACTTACTTGTGTCTACAGAAATATTCTACAAAATAAATTTCATGATTGGACAATGTCATTTTAAGTAAAAAATTCCCGTTAGCCTTCTTCCAACCTTGACATTAACTTTGTTATTGAAAAGATTTGTCTGTTATTGTCTTAAGTCCCTGAAAAAGCTAAATTGAAGCAAAATTGGCCAATTTTGGGGGCATCATTGAAGAGGGGGAATAGAAAATAGAAACTACGCACATATTTTGATTAATGCACAGAATTGCACGATTACATGTGGGGGTGTCTGTGGGTGAGCGAGGGGGTGGAATACGGAGTAGGGAATATGGAATAGGGATTAAAATGGAAAGTGGGATTATCATGGGAAGATGGTAGATAAAAACAGCCTGCTTCTTTACTATAGTAATCCTACCCAAGTTGCTTTTGATTTAGTGATTCTTTCCAGGCAGACATGACCATGATTGACCTACAGGAAGTATTGTTAACTGATTTAAATGCTGTAGGGCAGATTCTCGGGATAAATTAAATCTAAACTGTCAAAGTAGTTTTAATCTTCTATTAATGCTTTCTGTACAAAAGAACTACTGTGTCTAAGTGATTTTCAATTTGTCACTCAAACTCTCATTAAACTTGGGTGACTTCAGTCTGGAAAATAGCTTGATTAATGTTGATAATTGTTCACTTATTAGACAGTTGCTTGAACTCAGATTTATAGGTTGGATAAATGGTGGTACTGGATTTAAACAAAAGAGTTACATTTGTAAAGTACATTAGAAACATGCAAGTTATAGTCATGGCGGTAAACACAGTAGCTTGTTTGTCTTTCAGTACCCTGTCCAAATGTTTGATTTAACTTTACATATATCTGCAACTGTCAGAATTACATAACATTCTAGAATATCGTTTGATTAAAATGATTGGCAGAAAATAAAAGTTAATTCATACAACACCATTTTAGGGGTATACTGAATGAGTTGTAAAAAGCTTTTTTTGTTTGTTTTTTATGGCAGTAACTGTAGCTGATTATATATCTCGGGCAGAATCTCAGAGTCGACAAAGAACCCAGCCGAAAGAGAACCTTGCAGCCAGCAAAAAAGCAATTACCTTGGTAAGAACTTGAGCAATGAAATTGGGATGGTCTGATTGTTTCTCACATGAATGTGATTATTCTATCTACAGTGGCTTGCAAAACTTTTCATACCCCTTGAACTTTTCCACATTTTGTTACATTACAACCACAAACGAGAATGTATTTTATTGGGATTTTGCAAGCCACTGTACATGCATTGAAAATCTAATGAGAGAAAAATAGCCCTAATGTGAATGTTGACCGTTTGCCTGTTGATAGTCTGCCATGAATGAAACTTCTCCCCTTTCAATCGCTTTGGATGTTGTCACATCTTAGTATCTAACATTCCAAAATGAGATATTCCCTGGTTACAGGAACTGTAAAGTTTCATCTGTCCAAGCAAGGCTGTTTAACTCTCCTCTGAAGATTACCTCTTATTCCAAATCAGAAAATCACAAGATGATGTATGAAGGTTATTTGACCACTTTCCTCCTCCATTCCTTCCCATTTATAGAAGTATTATTCTGCCTAATAATTTTGTGTGTTTTACTAGTTTTTCTCCCATTGTGGGAGTTTCACATAAATTTTGGGTTAACTAATTTTCATGTGCCGGGATTTATGGCCAATGTTCCAATAAATTCTGATACATATATTGGTACATTTACGATGTACCAATAAATTCTATTGGTTCATCGTAACCTCTGCTTTGAAAGTTCCATGATCTGGCTCTCAATAACTCTCCATTGGTCCATATGGCATCCAATTACTGCCTCGTGCCACATCTCTGACCTCTTAAACGCTTCACTCACTTTCCACCTCCATGTTTAGTCTCATACAACACTTGTTTGAATCGCTTGTTTTTAACCTCTTGTCTTTGAAGCTTTATAGGAACCATACTGGTTGCATCTTGTTACTGGGCACTCTGGCCTCTGACAGTTTAATATGCAATCTTCATGCCTTTTCTTGTGTTCCAGTTTCATAGCTGCCCTACCTACAGTTGCAGCAGTAGCATTGTCTCCATCCCTAGGTTGTCATCTCTGGTCAATCAAATCTTACTTTTGTCCCTCTTATTTATAACCTATGTGCTGTCCTTATTTACATTATTTACAAATGGTGTTAATGGAATATACCTAAGAACTTCAGAGATTGGCTAGTTTGAAGCATGAAACCAGCACTGACCAGTTCAGCAGCTCGTGTTGGTGCTATAGAGGACATAATCTGTAATCTTTGTGGAATTTTCAGATTTGTGTGTAAAATATGCATTTTCTGTAGCAATTTTAATATGCCTCCTCTACAGGTACAAGATGATGTGATTGATGAACTCTGTCCAGCTGTCAAGACCATGAATGGAACAAACAATATTTCTGATGAAGCCTCTGCACATGAGGATTCTAATGAAAGCCAACAAAGAGATCACCAAGGAAATGGAACTGAAGTTGTGATGAATGGTGTTTCTTAAAATTTTTCCATCATTATCCATTTCTATTAAGTTACATTTTCTATTAGTGCTTGTAAAAGCTTGCCAAAGATAGAGGAAGGACTGCCAGACTTTACGGCGCACTTTTTTCTAGTTCCTCCGTACTGGAATGGAGATGGGGAGGTTTCTTGAATAAAACACTTGTATGCATTTGTTTTTCACCTAGTTAAGTTCTCAATACATTATCAGATGTTGTGCCTTCAGACAGTAGATGCAAAATTAAGAGCTAGCTGGTTGTAGGAATATGTTTTAAAATGTATAAAGAAATTTCAGATCATTCTGGAGATGGAGATCACTGACATTTACTGTAATATGTTATGGAGTAAAGCATTGGCTGCTTTTTGTCAAGTTCTCCAATATGCAACCACTTTTTCATTGAATAAGATAGAAAAATGCAATTTCAAAATTTTGCACTGAATTGTAAATTTAACATTAGGGATGCTAGGTGATACTAGTCTGGGAACTAGTCAGTTTTACTAAATCTCTAGGTTTTTTAATGCTGTATGTAGAGAAAATTGCAGACCACTGGAGAATACTTGTTTGCATCTATATATCTGCAGGGACAATGGGATGTTGTTGGCAGTGACTATTTTACAAGGGGCTTGTTTGGTTTATTTATTAACTGTACAGTATTTAAAAATCAAGCAATGCTTTAAATATTACACTAAACTGGTTGTAGATGTCATTGCCAAAATAATCCAACTACTGTAAGATTAAGTTCCAGAGAAACAATTTTCCATGTAAACATTAGTTAGAATCCTTAGAGTTTTTTTTGTTCGGTTGGTTGATGTGCAATATGTTTTGTATGCAGATAGTTGATGAATAAAGTTTGATCTTCCATCTTCTGACAAATATGCAAACAAATGCTTTCTCTAGGCTTAATGTTTTTGTTTTTCTGTATTGTATAAATATTCTACATGTATTCTACATTATAATACTAAGTGATTTATCTTCAACATAACTTTCAGAAACAATTGGTATGCTTTCCTCCCAGAACAATTTCAGACTTTTCCCAATATAGGCATATTGAGCTTGGTACTCTGAATTAAACGGAGAGTAACATTCTAGGATGAGAATGTAATATAACTAAAATAGGGACACCAATCTTGCTACTGAAAATCTTTTTAGGATAGCATATTAGTCACATTATTCTAACCTCAATTTTATGATAATCCATAAAAAGTCAAGAAATATTTAGCAGTTGATGCATATGTTGATCCTAATGGGCCAAACAAATTAAAATGCATAAATTCTCATTTTATCCGTGCTTGTTTGAGAAATAAACGTTCTTGCATCTTCCCATTGATTATGTGTGACACACTCACACTTTTCCAGCTATGAAAATAAAATTTGCATACTATAATACTGGGAATTGCTATATATTTCTCTAGTTCAACATCTATCATTCCACGTGGGTAGGCTATTATAAGCTGTAATGTACTCTTAACCAACTTCTATAAACTATTCATTTTGTGTTTTGATCGAAGAAACTTTTCACTGATTACACTTACTACTTTGATTCTTGTGTGACTTTATGCCATTTCTCACTGACAATTATACAGTCCAAAACTCTCACCAATTTACTAAACAGTAAGTTGACATTTATTTATATCGTGTTAAAGTGCTACGTCTATTGGATATATATATATAATTGCACTCATATATATATATATATATATAATTGCACTCATGGATCTCTAACAAATCTATCTGATTTCAAATGTGATGATGAGAAATTTTAAAACCTCAAACAACTATCCACTAATTGAACATTTTGGTTAAGGCACAAGATGTTTGATGTGAATAGTTTGGCTTGTAAAAATATGAGGGCATTGCTATCTGGTTGTAGGATAGTTTTTTGTTTACCACATTCAAAGAATGACAAAAAATGAATGTCCATTATTACCAGGTATCCATGGTGCAGAGATGCCAAGTGTCCCGGATTCGCCGTATTTTATCCCGGCGAAATAAATTTTTACGGTGTTCCAGCAGCCAAACATGCTGTTACGGAACACCGCCGCGCCGGTGTTCCTCCCGTGGTGAACACCGGCGCCATGTGTCCCCGGTTTGCCGGCCCGCGCGATCAGCGGCACTTTGCCGGGCCCTAGTGTCCGCGCCTGCGCAGTGGGGGAGGGTTGCCGGGCCCCAGTGGCCGCGCGTGCGCAGTGGGGGAGGGTTGCCGGGCCTGGCGCCATTTCGAGCCACGCCACGCCCGGCCCAGAGCCCGGGCGGCGCCGGCCCGCGCGATCAGCGGCACTTTCTTGCCGCCAGCCGGCCGCTCGCGGCAGCCCCATCACCGGGCCTCCCCCCCACCCCCACCCAGTGCGCAGACCCGCCGGCAACCTTGCCAAGTGCGCATGTGCCGCACCCGCCCGCCGGCAGCCCGCTGATCTGCACCAGTGCGCAGGCGCATAGCCGCCGGCAACAATCCCAGGTGAGTATGTTACGGAGAGAAATGCATTTAACCCCATTTGTTACGGACAAATGGGTTAAATGTTACTGTGAACTAAATTTAGGGTTGGCATCTCTGCATGGTGTAATATAATTCTGAATTTGTCATGTCAGAAATGGATTTGTGTCACTGATCAAATGAAAATTATAGATTATATAATTTTTTGAACTTTTAATTTGAGAATCATTCTGATTGAATTTGTTGGGTATCATTAACAGCCTCTCTCTAGTTAATGTGTTAACAGGTTAACTTAAAGTGTTCACCAGGTATTTCTGTTTTAATACTTAGAATAATGAATAATGAACTGTAAGGTGACTTGGATAGGCTGGGTGAGTGGGCAAATGTTTGGCAGATGCAGTATAATGTGGATAAATGTGAGGTTATCCACTTTGGTGGCAAAAACAGGAAAGCAGACTATTATTTAAATGGTGGCCGATTAGGAAAAGGGGAGATGCAGCGAGACCTGGGTGTCATGGTACACCAGTCATTGAAAGTAGGCATGCAGGTGCAGCAGGCAGTGAAAAAAGCGAATGGTATGTTAGCTTTCATAGCAAAAGCATTTGAGTACAGAGCAGGGAGGTTCTACTTCAGTTGTACAGGGTCTTGGTGAGACCACACCTGGAGTATTGCGTACAGTTTTGGTCTCCAAATCTGAGGAAGGACATTATTGCCATAGAGGGAGTGCAGAGAAGGTTCACCAGACTGATTCCTGGGATGTCAGGACTGTCTTATGAAGAAAGACTGGATAGACTCGGTTTATACTCTCTGGAATTTAGGAGATTGAGAGGGGATCTTATAGAAACTTACAAAATTCTTAAGGGGTTGGACAGGCTAGATGCAGGAAGATTGTTCCCGATGTTGGGGAAGTCCAGGACAAGGGGTCACAGCTTAAGGATAAGGGGGAAATCCTTTAAGACCGAGATGAGAAAGACTTTTTTCACACAGAGTGGTGAGTCTCTGGAACTCTCTGCCACAGAGGGTAGTTGAGGCCAGTTCATTGGCTATATTTAAGAGTGAGTTGGATGTGGCCCTTGTGGCTAAGGGGATCAGAGGGTATGGAGAGAAGGCAGGTACGGGATACTGAGTTGGATGATCAGCCATGATCATATTGAATGGCGGTGCAGGCTCGAAGGGATGAATGGCCTACTCCTGCACCTAATTTCTATGTTTCTATGAATAGGTCTGATTTAGGGTTTTATTCGAGGCTGAAACTCGTGCAAAAAAAAATCTCTATTAGGTAAAACGTTTGAGAGTTCATGCTGAAATGTCATTCACAGCTTAAAAAGCATTTAGTGCAGTACAGAACAGGAACTGGCCCTTTGCCCCACACTGTCTGTGCTGAATGTGATGGCAAGATAAACTTTGCTTGCACAGGATTCATATCCTGCCATTCTCTGCATATCCATGTGCCTATCTAAAAGCGTCTTAGATGCCACTATCATATCTGCTCCGCCACTACCCCCTGACAGCATGTTTTGGACACTCGCAACTATCTGTAAAAAATAAAATTTGCCCTGCACCTATCTTTTAAACTCTAAGCTATGTACTCTAGTCTTTAACATTTCCTGCGTGTGTGTTTTTTGTTTTTCTGACTGCCCTATCTGCACCTCAAGTTCATATATTCTATCTTGTCTCTCCTTGGCCTCCGTCCCACCAGAGGTAAAAGAAACAAGTTTGTCCAATCTCTTCTAATACCCTCTAATCCAGACAGGCTTCTGGTAAACTCCTGCTGTGTCATCTCAAAGGCTCCACATTCTTCCTGTAGGGGTTGACCAGAACTGCACTCAATACTCCATATGCAGCCTAACCGAAGTCCTATAAAACTGCAATGTTACTTCCTGACATACTCAATGCTTCAATTGATGAAAGCAAGCATACCAAGTGCCTTCTTTCCCAATGTGTACTTTATATTGCCACTTTTATGGACTAAACTCCATGCCCCCCCCATACATAAATGTTAAGGGTCTTGTCATTCACTTATACTTTCTCCTTGCATTTGACCTCCCAAAATCCACCACGTTACACGGACTTGGATTAAAAATCCATCTGCCATTGCTCATTTTTATAGTTGATATATAAACTGCTGTATACTTCGACAGTCTTCTTCACGATCCATAACTACTCCAATTTTGGTGACCGCAAACTTAATAACCAACCCATCTTCATTTATGTCCAAGTCGTTTATATGTTTAATTGTACAGAGTGTGTGTATATTTTACACACACACAGAGAAATCTACTGGTCAGACCTTCACACACACACACAAACTCTACTGATCAGACCTTCAGCCAGATAGATATTTGCCTGCTCTCTCATTGCTATTTTGGGATGTTGCAGTATGTTGTTTGTTTCCTCGCATAACAATAAGAGAAACAGGTTTTAGATTTTATCGGTTGTAAAGACTGGTGCATGTTGAGGCTGTGGACGCTTATTTATTATTGCCCCATCATTTATGCTTGGACATCTGGTCCTGTATTCTACATCAGGTTTGACCTGCAGAATTTAAGTCTGTCTTAGTCTGGAAACAGGCCCTTCTTGCTCACACCGGTCTCATCTATACTAGTCCAACTTGCCTGCATTTGGCCCAAATATCCCTCTAAACCTTTCCTATCCATGTACCTGTCTAAATGTTTAAGTGTTGCGTTAGTGAAGTCAATTGATTTCACGGGATGGGGAAGAACAAAAGTTCCTTTCTGATTTGTTGCAATTTTTAAAAAGTTTTAAAATGTGTTTGTTTCTTCATTTAAAATGTATTCCTTTCCAAATGCCTATTTTGCATTTGAAAACCTTAATAGGCAAAGCTGAGATTGACATGCCAGGTGTGTGTGTATACATGTGTGTACAATGTCACTCTTGGCTCACATAAAACCGTGCTTGCATGGGCATCATCCTGGCCAAGTAAGGTTGGCTTTCCAGATCTGGCTGAACTAAATTCAGGTAAGTGACCAAAAAAAAATCCAGGAACTCACCTGGTAAGCAAAAATAAATTAGTGATGAAACTAAGGGTGTTGGCATTCAAGACAATCTTTGGAACTAAACTTTAACATTAAGTCGGTTCTGCAAATCCTCAAATTTTCACTGGTCTATCAGCCCCCATAGGAATTTGTTACGTTAATGAAGCAAAAAAAAAAAACAACAGTAAAAACTGTATATGTGGAGAAGGTGATTGTTAACATTTTAGGTTCAAACTGGGATATACTAGAGTTAAAATGAGAGGAAGGAAGGAAAGAACAAAAAAGTGATCAAAGTGCAAGCTGTACCAGCATTTTGATATAAATTGTAGAAAGTTATTCCCAGACCATTAAAACAAAACACAGTAGCTGCTCATTCTGAAGTAAAAAAAAGTGTATGAAATGCTTTTTATCTGAAAGTGCACTTTCAGGGCAAGTTTGAATTGGGTGAGTTTTGAGCTCCATTGATAAGAGTGGTGTCTGCAGTTGGAGGTCAAAGGTGACTAGGAGTAGAACGAAGAATTAGCAGAGATGCCAATTGTCCCGGATTCGCCGTATTTTGGCCCGGCGAAATAACCTTTTTACGGTGTTCCGGCAGCCAAACATGCTGTTACGGAACACCGCCGCGCCGGTGTTCCTCCCGTGGTGAACGCCGGCGCCATGTGTCCCCGGTTTGCCAGCCCGGCAGCTCGCAGCCATGCCCGGCCCAGAGCCCGGGCGGCGCCGGCCCGCGCGATCAGCGGCACTTTCTTGCCGCCAGCCGGCCGCTCGCGGCAGCCCCATCACCGGGCCTCCCCCCCACCCCCACCCAGTGCGCAGGCGCAGACCCGCCGGCAACCTTGCCAAGTGCGCATGTGCCGCACCCGCCCGCCCGCTGATCTGCACCAGTGCGCAGGCGCATAGCCGCCGGCAACAACTCCAAGTGAGTATGTTACGGAGAGAAATGCATTTAACCCCATTTGTTACGGACAAATGGGTTGAATGTTACTGTGAACTAAATTTAGGGTTGGCATCTATGAATTAGACTAAAGAGCAGGGTCACCTTAGTGAATTATAAACATTATGCAGTTTAATTCATCAATATTTGTTTTCAGCTTTAATGAATCTGTCGTTCTATCAGACACAAAACTAAGTAGTCCTGAATCCAAGTGGATATATGGTATTTACACATTTTTCACTCGTCCATTCTTCAACTCAGTAAAACAATGCAGTCTCTGGGGGTTCAGTCTTATTTTTTTTTACTCTATTTGACGATTGATAAATTCCTTGTTGCATTATTTCTTTAGCAATGCACAATTTTACCATGTGTTTGCTAACCTATGAAACAAAGAATGTATTTAATATTTCTGCAGGTTTCTTTGCTAATTCATTGTATTCTCATATGTTCCATTGGATGTTTAAATCTTGAAGGTAAATTGGAGAGCACTTAATAATTTGACACCAATTTTGTGTAATTTCACTTTTTGGAGAGGCACATTGCATAAAGAGTTTGAAAATAATTTTGCCGTGGGGGACCTCTTCTTGCCAATAAGACCAAAGAATAAAAAACAATCCTTTTTAATAACTCTTGCATAATTAGTCACCTTTTCTGTACTGTGCAAATGGGAATATTATATTTTGGCCATATTGACAATTGACAAAGGAAGAAGGGTCTCGACCCGAAACGTCGCCTATCTCCTTCGCTCCTTAGATGCTGCTGCACCGGCTGAGTTTCTCCAGCCTTTTGTGTACCCTTGACAATTGATTTAATCATTTTACATAATTCTGTCAAGTGTTGCTATTTTCAATGAAATAGGTGAATGTAATTAGAAGGGACAAGTTTTAACGTGCCAACACATATCACTTCATAAATGATTTGTTTAAAACAATACAATTAGCTTTGAACATCTGATGATTTATTGAGTGATTACATGTTTAATAAACCTCTTCAATATCAAACTAATTTATTCAATTTATGTAAAGGGATGTAGTTTGCCATTTGGACAAGATTACTTTTTGTTCTGAGAATCCAATAAATCTTTAGCTTCATTGATTTTGGATGCAAGATAAGGAGATCCACCTGCCAAATAAATAATGATTAAGTACTTTAAAATACAATTAAAAATTGTGAATTTGGTTTTCAAAGTATATCCTCACCTTTATCTGGGTGGTTAAGTACCATGATCCTCCTATGTGCCTCCCGGATCTTAATTTTGTTAGCTGTGGGGCTGTTAAGAAATTTAAAGTCTTGTAAGGATTACAACCCTTTTTCTGTCTTGTCCGTAGCCGCTTGACAATTTATTAATACGATGCAGAATTATCTAAATGTTGCTATTATTATGTAAAATGCTCCACGTGAATTGTCAAAGTGTATGTAAAAGCATTCAAGATCAAAAAATACAGAGGATCTTGATCAGTTGGGCAAGTGGGCTGAGGAATGGGAAATGGAGTTTAATGCAAATAAGTGAGGTGTTGCATTTTGGGAAATCAATAAAGGGCAGGATCTTCACAATGAATGATAGGGCACTGAGGAGTGCTATGGTGTGGAGAGGAGTACAGGTATATGGCCCCCAGAAAGAGGCGTTGGGATATTAAGTTACAGTTGTACAAGGCATTGGTACGGTAGTATTTGGAGTATTGTGTTCAATTTTGGTCACCAAGCTACAGGAAGAATGTCATTCAGGTGGAAATAGTGCAGAGTATTTATGAGGATGTTGCCAGGATTTGAGGGCCTGAGCTACAGGGAGAAGTTGGGCAGGTTGGGACTTTATACTTTCGAGTGTAGGATGCTGATGAGTGATCTTAGAGGTTTATAAAATCAATAGGGGAATGGATTACACCTGAGGTACTGGAAGAGAGAAGGTGGGTGACGGTGGGAATGAGAGGGAAACATGGAATGCAAAGGTCCCTGGGTGTTGTACCTCTTGAGAAC
The DNA here is from genome assembly GCA_035221665.1 of Okamejei kenojei. Classification (NCBI taxonomy): domain Eukaryota; kingdom Metazoa; phylum Chordata; class Chondrichthyes; order Rajiformes; family Rajidae; genus Okamejei; species Okamejei kenojei. The sequence goes on along the minus strand of CM069144.1, from coordinate 68,635,109 downwards.
AGGTTCACCCACTTAGAATCTGTCGGGACAGAATACGTTAACACTGAGCGGCGGACTGGCTTGCGATGCAAAAAGGGCTGTTGAGCCAAAACCAAAGAGGCTGACGTCAGGCAATGCCATGGTAGTTGGAGACTCCATTGTGAGAGGTACGGACGCGTTTCTGCGGCAACAAACGGGATTCGAGGATGGTGTGCTGCCTCCCTGGTGTCAGGATCCAGGATGTCACGGACAGAGTGCAGAAAATCCTCAAGGGCAAAGGTGAAACAGCCGGAAGTGGTAGTGCATGTCGGCACAAACAATGTCGGAAAGAAGGGGATGAATATTCTGAAGTGTCACTTTAGAGAGCTTGGAAAAATGCTGAAAAGCAGGACCTCCAGGGTGGTTATTTCTGGTTTGCTTCCAGTTCCTCGTGCTGGCCAGAGCAGGAACAGGGAGATACAGGACCTGAATGTGTGGCTGAGCAACTGGTGCAGGGGACAGGGGTTTGGATTCTTAGACCACTGGGATCTGTTTTGGAGTAAGGGAGGACTGTACAAAAGGGACGGATTGCACCTTAACAGATGGGGGACCACCATTCTGGCAGGCAGGTTTGCCACTGCTACACGGGTGGTTTTAAACTGAATACGGGAGGTGGCGTGTCAAATGGGATAGTCAAGGATGGAGTTAAAGGGATAGGAGAGTATGGCCAAGTGTAATAAGGATCAATGTGAAAGGTGAGATGCATAAGGAATTAAAATAATTGTATATGAATGCACAAAGTATAAGAAGTAAGGTGGATGAGCTTGAGGCTGGTAGATATGACATTGTGGGGATTACTGAGACGTGGCTGCAGGAGGATCGGGCCTGGGAACCCTGTATATTCAGGGTTATACATCCCAAAGAAAGGACAGCCCAGGTGGGCAGAGGAGGAGTAGCTCTGCTGGTGAGGGAAGGCATAGGGACTGACGAGGTAGAGTCACTGTGGATTGAGTTGAGGAATTGCAAAGGCAAGAAGACACTAATTGGTGTTATCTACAGACCCCCAAATAGTAGCCCGGATGTAGGGTGTAAGTTGCAGCAGAAGTTAAAACTGGCATGTAACAAAGGTAATGTGGTGTGGTGATGGGGGATTTCAATATGCAGGTAGACTGGGAAAATCAGGTTGGTTCAGGACCCAAGAAAGAGAGTTTGTAGAGTGCCTCTACAAGAGATGGATTCTTAGGGCAGCTTGTAATGGAGCGACCAGAGAAAAGGCAATTCTGGATTTAGTGTTGTCCAATGAACCAGATATGATAAGAGAACTCGAGGTAAAGGAACCGCTTGGAGGTAGTGATCATAATATTATTAGATTTAATCTGCAATTTGAGAAGGAGAAGGTTAAATTGGAAATGTCAGTAATGCAGTTGAACAAAGGGGACTCTGAAGGCTTGAGAGAGGAGCTGGCCTAGGTAGACTGGAAAGGGATCCTAGCAGGAATGACGGTGCAACGGCAAGAATTTATGGGCATAATCTGGAAGGCACAGCATCATTTCATTCCAAAATGGAAGAAAGATTCTAAGGGGAGTAGGAGGCAACCGTGGCTGACAAGAGAAGTTAGGGATAGAATAAACTAAAAGAAAAGATGTATAACACAGCATAGAGCAGCCGGAGGATTGGGAAACTTTCATAGGACAACAGAAGGAAACAAAACAGGCAATACAAGCTGAAGTACGAAGGGAAGGTGGCCAGGAATATAAAGAAGGACAGTAAAAGCTTCTTTAGATATGTTAAGGGAAAAAGTGTAGCAAAGTCAAATGTGGGTCCCTTGAAGGCAGACACGGGTGAAATTATTATGGGTAACAAGGAAATAGCAGAAGAGTTGAACAGGTACTTTGTTTGTGTCTTCCTTAGTGAAGACAGATCCAAACTCCCAGTTGTACTGGAGGACAGAGGACCTATGTGGGTAGAGGAACTGAAAGAAACTTTCATTAAGCAAGAAATAGTATTGGGTAGGCTAATGGGACTGAAGGAGGATAAATCCCCTGGGCCTGATGGTCTGATCCCAGGGTCCTCAGGGAGGTGGCTCTAGAAATAGTGGACACATTGGTGATTTTCCAATGTTCTATCGATTCAGGATCAGTTCCTGTGGATTGGAGGATGGCTAACGTTATCCCACTTTTCAAGAAAGGCGCGAGAGAGAAAACGGGGAATTACAGACCAGTTAGCCTGACTTTGGCGATGGGAAAGATGCTGGAGTTAATTATTAAAGAGGTAATAATGGGGCATTTGGATAGCAGTAAAAGGATTAGTCCAAGTCAACATGGAAGGGAAATCATGCTTGACTAATCTTCTGAAATGTTTTGAGGATGTGACAAGTAAAATGGATGAAGGGGTGCAGTGTATCTAGACTTTCAGAAAGCCTTTGATAAGGTCCCGCACGGGAGACTGGTGACTAAAATTAGAGCGCATGGTATTGGGGGTAGGGTGTTGGCATGGATAGAAAGTTGGTTGGCAGACAGGAAGCAAAAGAGTAGGAGTGAACGGGTCCTTTTCAGAATGGCAGGCAGTAGCGAGTGGAGTGCCGCAAGGCTCAGAGTTGGGGCCGCAACTGTTTACCATATATATTAATGATTTGGAAGAGGGAATTAGGAGCAACACTAGCAAGTTTGCGGATGACACAAAGCTGGGTGGCAGTGTGAACTGTGAAGCGAATGTTAGGAGGTTGCAGGGCGACCTGGCAGGTTGAGTCAGTGGGCAGATGCGTGGCAGATGCAGTATAATATAGATAAATGCGAGGCAAAAACAAGGGGGCAGATTATTATCTCAATGGGGGTATGGTTAGGTAAGGGGGAGGTGCAGCGAGACCTGGGCGTCCTTGTACACTGGTCACTGAAAGTTGGGTTACAGGTACAGCAGGCAGTGAAGAAAACTAATGGAATGTTGGCCTTCATAACAAGCGGATTTCAGTATAGGAGTAAAGAGGTTCTTCTACAGTTGTATAGGGCTCTGGTGAGACTACATCTGGAATATTGTGTCCAGTTTTGGTCTCCGAATTTGAGGAAGGACATCCTTGTGATTGAGGCAGTGCAGCGTAGGTTCACGAGATTGATTCCTGGGATGGCGGGACTGTCATATGAGGAAAGATAGAAAAGACTAGGCTTGTATTCACTGGCGTTTAGAAGCACGAGGGGAGGATCTTATTTAAAATTATAAAAGGACTGGACAAGCTAGATGCAGGAAAAATGCTCCCAATGTTGGGTGAGTCCAGAACCAGGGGCCACAGTCTTAGTCTTAAATGGCTTCCTCTTTATTCTGAAGTGAGAAAAAACTTTTTCACCCAGAGAGTTGTGAATTCCCTGCCACAGAGGGCAGTGGAGGCCAAGTTACTGAATGGATTTAAGAGTGAGTTAGATAGAGCTCTAGGGGCTAGTGGAATCATGGGATATGGGGAGAAGGCAGGCACAGGTTATTGATTGGGGACGATCAGCCATGATCACAATGAATGGAGGTGCTGGCTTGAAGGGCCGAATGGCCTCTTCCTGCTTCTATAGGTGAATGCACAGACTTACCCACAATAGGAGAATCAAAAACCAGAGGACATTAGTTTAAGGTGTGCAGAAATGTTTTAACTCAGAAGGTAGTGCTTATATGGAATAAGGTGGCGCAGGAGGTGAGGTAGGTACTTTTTAGACATTAAAAAGACAGACAAGTGCATGGATAGGAAAAGATTATTGGGATATGGGCCAAGTGTGGATAGAAGGGACTAACTATGATGGGGAACCTTGGTTGGCATGCATGGGTTGAGCTGAAAGGCCTGTTTCTATGATTGAGACCGAACCCACATTGGTTAATATTCCTTTTTCTAAGGGCGTGTTGTGCTTGTGAATAAGCAAGAACAACAAGTGGTTTTATTTAGCATACATCGTGCCACTGCCCTGCAGGACTCTATAATGAAAAACAGCATGCATGCCAAATTAATCCTGACCAAAAAAAAAAGATAATTTCATGATTATTTTGACATGAAATACTTATGACCATAATGCCGCCACGTGCAGGACATTTTATCATAAAATACGAAGTATCATCTTACCTCACTCCCAAAATCAGAGTGGCCTCTCTTTTTGTCATTTTGGCTTCAAATCCACCCCTGTAGTATCCACTGAACGCCTGAAATCACATTTCTAAGCAGTGATTAAAAACTAAAATAGTTTTGCATATTGGGCATTGCTGACAAAACAATGCACCATTCTTTAATATAAATTTGAGAACAGCGAGTAGAAGCTCAAAAAAGTACTTGAAAAATATTCAGCAGCATTAGACGTCACGCTCTTACAAAGCAATTTGCCTTTTAAATAAAATTATACACATTGACTGGGCCTAATAAGATTACAGTTTTTAAATATTGGTTGGGTGTGAGCAATAATGAAAAGGGCACATTTATGGCACGGGCAACATTTTCCCTTGAATAGCTGTAGTTCTTGTGCTCAGACCTTTGAGAGGGGCAGATAGAAAAGTGCCTTTTGTGGGGTTATGGAGATTTAATTATACAAATAATGGTAAAAGTGGTAAAGATGAACGAGTAACAAAAGGGATGGCTGGAGACGTTGCAAATAAAAGCAGAGGTTACCATTTGAGAAAAGAAAATAACCCGAATGCTCAGTGTGAGGGAAAGGGCTGGAATGACTGAACCTACAATTCAGCTTTGTGTTCATAAAATTATAATACGCCTCGTAGGAAGTTGACGCGTTATTTCTTAAGCTTCCTTTGGAACCATGTAGAGGGTGGAATTGACATGGAATGAATAATTACAGGAAAATACAAGAACGTCACCCAATCTGCATTTTGATTTCACAGTGTAGAGGGTAATGTGGTTTACTAAACTGAAATAGTACAAGCAAATTGCTGCATCACAAGTAGTATTTGGGTCCTTGGAAAGCAATGAGACAGATGAAAGAATAGGTTACATCGGAAGGTACTAAGAAAATGGAGAGAATACTGGAGATGGAGAAAAATCACCCTTGAGAGAGTAACCCCTTCAGACACTGACCAGGTTGCTGAAGGTGTAAGTGGAATGTACTGGTTGCAAATGTATCCCCTGAAATAGAAGGTCAGGAAAGCGATGAGTTGCGAATAGGACAGATGATGTAACAGCAGGGATGGAAAGGGCATCAAAAGGTGCGAAGAATGAAGAAACATGATTATAATCAGAAAAAAGCAGAAAGGGAGGGTAGAAGGAAGAATTGAAATGAAACATGGACTGTTTACATATAGCACAGAGACGGGCATTGTTCAGGACCACAGAAGACTAAAGATAGACAAATTGCTGGAGTAACTCAGCAGGGTGGAAACCTTCAGACTCCACAGACTGTAAATGCTGGAATCTTGTGCAAAAATACTGCTGAAACAATTCGGTGGATCAAGCAGCATTTGTGGCGGCAAAGCGACAGTCAATGGTTCAGGTCAAGATCCTGCATCTGGACTGAGAATGTAGAGGAGGAAATAGCCAGGATAAATATAAACAACCTAGATGGAACGTGGAAAGAACACGGGTTGTGGGTTACCTGAAACTGGAAAACTCAATGCTCATATTGTATTATGAACGGGTGTTGTACTTGTAGTTTGTATTTAGACTCTCTGTGATAATGGAGAAGGTCGAGGACAAACAGGTCCACGTAGGTATGGGAAAGGGTCTTGAAGTAATATGCAACCAGAAGCTCAAGATGACCATTGCGGAAAGAATAAGGTGCTCTGCAAATGGATGCCTAAGACTATGCATAGTCTCCCTGATGTAGAGGAAACTTCAGTGAGAGCACTAAATACATTAGATGAGGTTTGAGAAAATGCACATGAATCTCTGCCTCACCTGAAGGGCTGTTTAAGTCACTAGATGGTAGTGTGGAATGATGCCTACGGACAAGTGTGGCATCTCCTAACAAACAGAGTGAGTGGTCCCTGCAGAAAGCAGAATGGTGCAGGAGAGAGGAAGATGCGAGTGGTGTTTGGACTCGTATAAGTTCCCATAGCAATATACATACTCCCATTTACATCTCTCCAAAACAAAGATGAAGTTGTTTGTTGCAAGCACATGTTCAGTGAGTTGAAGGAAGGCAATGGTTGCGGAATGGGGGGGTGGTACACTATTCAAGGAACTGAAAAGGCCTCGGGTCAACCAAGTGTAGGATGATATAAGATATATAACATGATATCAAAGAATTGGATGGCTATGGTGAAAATTAGCCTATTTGGCTCACTAATTTTATCAACTTCTTGTAGACTCATCCATTTAAACTCATTGTTTTCCCTTTGCCCAGAACCACTGCAAATTATTTTGCCTCATTTTAATCTAACACCCTTTTAAACATCAAGACTGTTCAAACCCAAGTGTATCAAAGGGATTTTCAAATCTGTTGGAACATCTGTCTTGTCATGATTTTATAGGGTATTGCAAGTGAATAAGCATTACGTTTATGCCATATTTGCCACGTTTCTTTTAACATGATAAACATTTGGGAACAATGTTGATGTGAATCAGGTCAATGAAGATGAAGTAGAACCACTTGTATTTCCCTTCCTTAGGCTGCAATAGCAGGCCAGCCAGATCAGTCCTACTTGTGGATTTTGGGAACTGCACAGAAACACGGTTTAGAAACAGCGATCTGATCAGGCACGTGCCGTGAGTAATTACTCAGGGTAGGCACTCAGTCGGCTTAAAAAAAATAAACTGCGCATGCGCAGATTGTTCTCGCCGCTAAAAAAAATAAAAAAGTGACATTTCAATTTGCCCAAGGCTCCCTAGTCTCCTTTATTCTGAATTACTGAAGGGGGGGAAGGGTGATGGCAGATGGAGAGATGGTGGGAAAAATGGGAGTATTGGGAATAGTTGAATCAGTTGTCAGTTGAATGACAACACTTGTTCAAGAGACCAATTGGGGGAACAGTTCCTTTCACAGCGTGTGGAGAGTCTGTGTCAGGGGTAAAGTTGTGGGGAGGGCACGAGTGTTGAAAAGGAGGGTGCTGGGGACACTGCCAGTAACTCACTCACCGCTGCCGCAACTATCCGGGCGCGAAGCCACGCACTGTAGCTGGGGATAGGAGCAGCTCGGGGAGCTGCGAGTGGCCACCGGGACCCGACAGCAGAACTGGCCGCCACTTCAGCGCCTTCTGCCGGCCCGCTCACCTTTGGCAGTGCTCTCTGTCGGAACACCTGTCACCTGCCGTTCGCCGACTTCTCTCATGTCAGCGGCTTCCTGCAAATCCTTAATTTCCCACAGCCGAGTAACCTCAACCGCGCTGTCATAATTTAAGTTCATGAGTGAGGCCAGCAAGCGGCAGGAGAGAGGTTTTTAGACGGAGAGCTGGCAGAGGTGAGCGGGGACCGGCAGAAGGAGCTAAGGTGGCAGCTGGTTCCGCTGTCCGGCCCGGCGGCCGCTTAGCCACCCGAGCTACTTCTCTTCCTCCCGTGGTGGGGTTCCCTGCCCCCCCGGCCTCAATGTGGTGGCATTCCATGCCTCCGTGCAAGGAGCGTCGCAAGTGACATTATCCCGATCCCCTCCTTCATAACATTCGTGCCCTCCCCACAACTTTACCCCGGGCCAGACTCCCCAAACGCTTGGAAAGGAGCTCTCCCCACACCCCCCGGGAAATACGGTATTTAAAAACATCACCAAGAAATGTACTTACCACATCATTGGTACACAACAAACCATATTTGAAAACGCCACCAAGAAACTTGCGCTGCGCTTGCGCAGTAGACTGATGCGCATGTGCAGTGCTGCCTAGGCAGAATTTCAGCTGCCTTCAGCCTCGCTTGAAATTGACGGCTTCAGGCAGCGCTGACGGCACGTGGGCTGCACAGGCCTTCCCGTGTTACATGCGCTGCGGATGAAAGGCACGGAGAATTATGCCTACCTAAGAGATCGGTCTCTTACATAGGCACAATTCTCCCATGCCTTTACTATTTATATTTAGACATTACTATGTTATAATTTTAGTCAGGGTAGGCAGTGCCTATCTTGCCTACCCTGACGGCACGTACCTGGATCTGATGTACTATGGCCCACTAGTAGTTACAAAGGTGGTGTCAAGGAACCAAATTTACATCCGTTATTTACAGATGAGTACATCCAGACAGGGTTTGGTATGATTAAAACTTTATTGGTGTGAAGACATGCTTCAGACTTTGAATTTAACCACAGTTTAACCGAATAATATAAAAATATAAAAAAACTAACCGATTTTGGAAGATTCTGAATGGTTTTTTTCAAAGCAGGTTCTACATGCTTCATGGCGTGAACAAGATACCGGCCTAAAAGGGCAAAACAAAAACTCAGTCTGCATATAAATGAGTGATGTAATATTCAGATAATTAACTTTGATTTAAAAAAAACACTAATTCAGTTTAACTGAGAGATGACAGACTGCCATTCCTTCCTGAGCTGTTGAATGCAGACCGAAAAAATGTGAATTGTTAAATTAGTTTTAATGGTGATGTAAAACACTAAGAATATTTTTTTGGAAAGTGAATGGTACTGGCAGGGATATTTTTTTGTAGAATCATAGAAAATTATCCCAATTTCACAGCCTCTGGTTTCCTCCTCTACCACCCTTTCAGTTCAGTTTATTGTCACTTGTACCAAGGTACAGCAAGTTCCACACCCCATGACCCTCTGGGTGAAGAAGAAAATTATTTGTTGTCTTTCATTCTTTTATCGATTATTTAAATTGAGTCAAGAGTGTTTTATTGACAAGTGTCCCAGATAGAACAATCAAAATTCATACTTGCAACAGCAAAACAGAATATATAAACTTAGCAACTGTACATACATAGTACATAATACATAAACATAGTACATTTATGGTGTCATAGTTTGACCCCCAAAGGAAATAGAATTTAGAGGCAAGAGACCTGACAGGTAAGAAGGATGAACACAGGGCGTGGATCATAATCTGGGACTGACATAGCCATTACAGAAACATGGCTGACGGAGAGACTGCATGGACAGCTTAATGTTCCAGGGTACAAATGCTCCAGGAGGGATACATGGGGAGGCAAGAAAGGATGGGGAGTTGCATTTTTGATCAGGGTGTACATTTTGGCTGTACTGATGGAAAGCAAGCATTCCTGGGGTTAAATCGCCTGGTGAGGATATATGGGTGAAATTGAGAAGGGGGTTTCGACGCCCTGACCGTCAGCAGGAATTAGAGGACATATGCAGGGACATAGATAATTGCATGAATAATAGGGTTGTAATAAGGGGGATTTTAAACATCCCAAATATCGACGGGGGCTGCCACAGTGTTAAGGGATTGATGGGGTGGAATTTGTTAAGTATGTTCAGGAAAACTTTCTCAATGCATAGATGGCCCACACAACAGAAGGGGCAAAACCTGACCAGCTCTTAGGAAATAAGGCAGGGCAGGTGACTGCAGTGTTACTGTTGGAGCACTTTGGGACCAGTCTATTAGTTTTTAAATAGTTAAGGAAAAGGTGAGGATTAGTTCAGAAGTTGAACTCTTAAATTGGAGCAATGCCAGTATATATGGTATTAGATAGTAACTCTCAGAGGTTGATCAGGGGAAGTGGTTTACAAGTAACGGAATGTCTAGTGAGTGGGAAGCTTTTCAAAATGAGATAGTGAGAGTTCAGTGCCAGCATATGTCTGTTGAATAGCAAAGGCTGGCAGGAATAGGGAATCCTGGGTGAAGAGAGATACTGAGCTTCTGGTTAAGAAAAATGAGGTGTATATCAGGTATAGGCAGCTGGGATTAGGTAAAACCCTTAAAGAGGATGGGGGAAGTAAGAATATACTTTAGAAGGGGAAACAAGGGTTTTGGCAGATAAGGTAAAGGAGAATCTAAAGAGATTCTACCAGGATATTTGGGTAGACTAAAGAATATCTGGGTAGACATTAGGGGACCTTTAAAGATCAACAAGGTTATCAATGTGTGTAGGCACAGGAGATGGGCATGATGTTAAGAGTATTTTTCATTTGTATATACCTTGCAGAAAGATGTGGATGCTGGGGAACTCGGAAGTTAATAATGATATCTTGAAGAGAGTCCACGTTACAGAAGGGCTGCTGCAGGAGGTTTTCAAATGTATTAACGTAGATAAATCTCTAGGACCCCCAACAAGTGCAGATATGGCAAAGGCCTGATGGACTGAATGGTCCCCAGTGTCATAAGGGAATATGGGAAAAGGCTGTCACCACAATGTATCTTTTAGAATCTTTGGATTACTCCATGGCAAGTTAACATTCAGCATGTACGCAGACTGCTGCCCTATAACTGCATTCCAGGACACCCAAGCAACATATAGTGCCTAGAATCCAGTTGGCTCAATGGTTCCGGCCTGCCGACAGACAGGGAGAGGTGAGGATCAATGGAGTCAATAGCCCCGGGGGTGCCTGGGGTGCAGGTAAGGATCAGCACCGACTTAAGCTTCAGTGGGCCCGGCCTGGTTTACGGTGAAGGTTGGTAGGCCCTGCACGCAGTTGGGGAGAACTAGCAGTGCCATTGATTGGTCCGGCCTGAAAGCCGCTGAGAAAGTGGTGAAGGTCGAAGTGCAGGTACTATGTACCTGCCACAATGGTCGTCCCAGTACATAGTGGGGAAGTTAAAATATGACGTCAAATAGTCTTCAAGTTGTGCCATCAAGATAATCATCCCGTTTTATTTTGGCCTCCACCCATATTGCCTCACTGGACAAAACCTCAGTAATGTCAACAGACTACTGCCACGATGTTCTCCTTAATCAATAATGCAAGTCCTCCTCGCTTTCTACCCGTCTCCATCTTGCCTACAGTACCCATACCTTGGGACATTAGGTGCCTGTCCTGTTCCTCCCTCAGTCGGGTTTCCATAATGGCTATAATTTTCAAGTTGCACGTACCTATTCAAGCCATGAGTGAATTTGCCTTATCTCTCAGCATTCAAATAAATGCAATTTTATCCAAGTCTTTCCTCACTCCCTCCTATGCTCCTGCCTATCCTGTTTACTGAATTTGCTGTCATTAATCTCTGCATTGACTACCAGCCTCACACCTACCTCACCACTGCATTGAATCTTGTTCCCCAACCAATTTTATTTAAACCCTCCCAAGAAGCATTTGCAAACATGTCCGCCAGGATATTGGTCCCCCTCCAGTTCAAGTGCAATTTGGCCCTTTTATACAGGTTATCACTGCGCCAGAAGTAATCCCAATGGTGCAAAAATCTGAATCTGTCTTCTGCAGCAACTCCTCATCTACATATTCACTTGTCCTATTTTCGTATTCCTACCTCACTGGTACGTGGCACTGGGAGCAATCCAGAGATTACTATTCTAAAAGGCTTTTTAGCCTTTTACCCAAATCCCTATATTCATTCTCCAGTATCTCATTCTGTTTCCTACCTGTCATTTGTGCCAATGTGCAACAAGGACACTGGGTTGCTCACCCTCCTCTTGAGACTGTTTTGCAGTCATTTGGTGACATCTTGTACCCTGGCACCAGGCAGGCAACAATTCTGAAGGCCCACTTGTGGAAGCAAAACTTCCTGTCGGACTCCTGCACTCTGCCTACTCCCTTTACCCTTCCTGATGGTCACCCATCAACTTTCTGCTTGTACCTTAGGTGTGACTACCTCACATTTACTCGTACCTATGCCGCTCTCATTCTCCCAAACAATCCTAAGGTCATCCAGCTATAGCTCAAGTCCCCTTACTAGGTCAGTGAAGTGCTGCAGCCGTACACACTTCATATAGGTGTAGTCCTCAGGAACACTGGAAGTTTCCCCGACTTCACACATCCAGCCCATGCCAATGCACTAACTGCACTTAAACTAAAGAAGACAAAACAAGGAAATTACATTGTGTTGCTTTCTCGCACTGCTCTGCCTTCTCACCTCAGCCCTATGAAGCTAGAGCCTCAGCAGTTGCTATCAAACACAATCCTTGCACTTCAACACATATCCTCTCCCAACATGATTGACTCTGAATTGCCGCTCTGCTAGCGCCTGCCTTCCCTTTATATACCACTAAGGATAGTTACTCCCAGTTATGGCTGTTTTTAAAATGTTTGCCTTTTAGCTGCTTAATCAATTGAAACTGGCTTGGCCTTACTCTGTTTTTTTAAAAAAAATGTGTTCAAATTGTGAGCTTTTCGCCATGGCATGAGGTTATTGCATCACGTTGATTTGTATTAATAATGACGGACAGCCCTATTTTTTGTATTTAAAAATCAAAACCTCTTGTCAACCCAATTCAATTTTTGCTGGCCAACTTATACAGCTTCTGAGATTGTATATCCCTTTCATCCTTGTCAGCTGCACTGGAAAACACACAGTAAATCTTACTGTAAACAGGGCTCTCACTTAACTTTTTTTCCCTGTTGCCAGCCGGGTAACCTAGGCAGCTTTTTAGGTTGCAAAATGACAGTTTAGGTGGTCATTTAAGATGGCTTGCATGATGCGTGCAATAATGTGCTCGGACGAAGTGCGTAGTTACCAGTCGGAATTATGGTCAATTCACATATTATTTCTGCTTCAAATAAAGTCACATACTAAACATATTCACCAATCAAGACATGATATATACCACAATGACATGCAGCAAAATTATAATACAGTATCTCAACTCTTTTAACACATTGCAATGAATGCAATTTCTATTATTTCTTTCCACTTCCAAACAAAAATGTGGTTGGATTATTCAGCGTATGATCAACTAGTGTCAATAAGTCCTGGACCATGGTAACACTTATGCTTAACCATGCACACTACAGATTGATGCAAGCATGTTTTCTGTGAAGGACGGAAAATTATCATGACATGGCCATAGCATGGGTGGTTATTGCTATTGGTACAGAAACAATCTCGCTTCCCACAAAATGTATCCACAAAAAAATATACAGGTTGCAAGGAAATTTCTATAGGCATTTTATGATAATAGCTGTTAAAACCAACTATACCCATCTGACATGTTAAACATTACACTGACTGACGAGAGATAGCGAAAGGACATAACTGCAGCAAACGTTTTTTTGATATTATGTTTAAAGATGTTAATACAACCACATTACCAGACATTCAGATTAGATGTATGTGTTGTGAACAGCAATGAAGATACCCAGTTTGCCCGCACCAGATAAAAAAATATTGATAAATGCTGTTTCCATCATTCCCACTTCGGAATTAACGTTAGAATTTCAACTGAAATATCTCCTGACCAAATTTGTGATGTTTATGACTGACTGTAGAAGTAAAATTTGTGATGTATATGACTGACTGTAGAAGTAATTTTACCTTAGGTACAATTATGAGGGGAGAGCGCGGGCGATGTCAGTGGGGTTGAATCAGTACGGGATGGACGAGGGGGATCTGTGCAGGATGAATGGGGGTAGACAAAAATTCTGGAGAAACTCAGCGGATGAGGATGCCATCTATGGAGAGAAGGAAATAGGCAACGTTTCGGGTTGAGACCCTTCTTCAGACAGACCCCCCCCCAATTATTCTTGAATGGGGGGGGGGGGAAATCAGTACATGATGAATTGGGGGGGGGGGGGGTCAGTACAGTGTGGATCGGCGGGTCTGTGCAGGATGAATGGTGGGTTCACTACAGGATGAATGGGTGGATCGCTACAGGATAGAAACATAGAAAATAGGTGCAGGAGTAGGCCATTCGGCCCTTCGAGCCTGCACCGCCATTCAATATGATCAATGGCTGATCATCCAACTCAGTATCCTGTACCTGCCTTCTCTCCATACCCCCTGATCCCTTTAGCCACAAGAGCCACATATAACTCCCTCTTAAATATAGCCAATGGACTGGCCTCAACTACCTTCTGTGGCAGAGAATTCCAGAGACTCACCACTCTGTGTGAAAAATGTTTTCCTCATCTCGGTCCTAAAGAAATTCCCCCTTATCCTTAGACTGTGACCCCTTGTTCTAGACCTCCCCAACATCAGGAACAATCTTCCTGCATCTAACCTGTCCAACTCCTTAAGAATTTTGTAAGTTTCTATAAGATTCCCGCTCAGTCTTCTAAATTCAAGCGAGTACAAGCCGAGTCTATCCAGTCTTTCCTCATATGAAAGTCCTGACATCCCAGGAATCAGTCTGGTGAACCTTCTCTGTACCCGTCTATGGCAAGAATGTCTTTCCCCAGATTTGGAGACCAAAACTGTAAGCAATACTCCAGGTGTGGTCTCACCAAAACCCTGTACAACTGCAGTAGAACATCCCTGCTCCTATACTCAAATCCTTTCGCTATGAATGCTAACATACAGTTATTAACATAACATAACTAACAGTCATTAGAACTGCTGGATGGATTATTAGGACTGCTGGGTGAACTTCATTGGGGCTGCTGGGTGGCCTATTGGGACTGCTGGGTGGGCTACTGGGACTGCTGGGTGGACTACTGGGACTGCTGGGTGGACTACTGGGACTGCTGGGTGGGGGACATCAGTGCAGGATGACTGGAGGGTTCAGTGCAGGATGAATGGGGGGGCGGGGCTTCAAAACAGGATGAATGGGGGGGGCTTCACTACAGGATGAATGGGGGGCTTCACTGCAGGATGAATGGGGGGCTTCACTGCAGGATGAATGGGGGGTTCAGTGCAGGATGAATGGGTGGTTCAGTGCAGGATGAATGGGGGGTTCTGTGCAGGATGAATGGGGGGTCCAGTGCAGGATGAATGGGGGAGTTCAGTGCAGGATGAATGGGGGGGGTTCAGTGCAGGATGAATGGGGGGGGTTCAGTGCAGGATGAATGGGGGGGGTTCAGTGCAGGATGAATGGAGGTGGGGAGGAAGGAAGGTCAGCACTCCACGGACAACACTGCCTTGCTGCCTTAGTCGTCGCTGTCCACCGCCAAGTGCCGCCGCCAAAGGGGTAGGCAGTTGGGAACTCCTCACCACCGCCTCCACCGGCCAACAGGAAGGTGTGGGACCGAGCGGTGCAGGTGCTTCAGACAGCGGAAGGGGGCCTCCCCCTTCATTCCTTCCTCCCTCCCTCCGGCCTCGACGTGCGGGAGGGTTTGTTTTGAAAGCAGTTATCGCTGTTGGCGGCAAAGGTCCTATATCTTTGCTGGCAAGCAGCGGCCGCTATCAGGGCGGGCGGGGTGCAGATGGAGGAGGAGGTGGAGCCTCTGTCGCTTCCGCTGTGCGGGGCACGTCATTCGCTCAGACCCACCGTCACCCCGCACCTAGTATCTTTGGAGTATTGTGTGCAATTTTGGTCCCCTAATTTGAGGAAGGACATTCTTGATATTTAGGGAGTGCAACGTAGGTTTACAAGGTTAATTCCCGGGATGGTGGGTATGTCGCATGCTGAGAGAATGGAGCAGCTGGGCTTGTACACTCTGGAGTTTAGAAGGATGAGAGGGAATCTCATTGAAACATATAAGATCGTTAAGGGTTTGGACATGCTAGAGGCAGGAAACATGTTCCCGACGTTGGGGGAGTCCAGAACCAGGGGCCACAGTTTAAGAATAACGGGTAAGCCATTTAGAACGGAGACAAGGAAACACTTTCTCACAGAGAGTGGCGAGTCTGTGGAATTCTCTGCCTCAGGGCGGAGGAGGCAGGTTCTCAGGATGCTTTCAAGAGAGAGCTAGATAGGGCTCTTAAAAATAGCGGAGTCAGGGGATATGGGGAAAAGGCTGGAACAGGGTACTGATTGGGGATGATCAGTCATGATCACATTGAATGGCGGCGCTGGCTCGAAGGGGCGAATGGCCTACTCGTGCACCTATTGTCTATTACCCCGCACTACAGCTGCTGCCGACATGAAACGTCACGTTCCTTTTCTCCTTAGAAGCTGCCTGACCCGCTGGGTTATTCCAGTTTTTTGTATCTATCTTCGGTATAAAGCAGTATATGCAGTGCCAAGAGGAGCAAAATGACTCGGCATTTAGGTTGCCCGGTGGCATTTTAGGTGGCCATTGGCACCTGGGCAACAGCTAATTTCGAGCCCTGGTAAACTGCATTGTCAACAGGTTGGAAGAGCCGATTCATTTGTATAAGGGAATTGGATAAATACTTTAACCAACCTTTTACAGGCCTGTGGAAAAAGCAGTAAACTGGGATTATCTTGTGAATTTTACCAATAATCTTCCACAATCACAATATCAATCAGTGCTGTATCATCCCATGTATTTTCCTACTCTCACTGCAGTTTTATTGTTGTGGAACTGCCCTCTTCCTTATGCATGTTTGATCCAACTCAAAGTGGGAAATCCTGAAGTTAAATAGTCGAGACACAATCTTTAACCCAAATAAGGAAATACAATTTATTCTATGATTTATGCCAATTTTAACTCTCTGTATAACATTAATTCATGCCACAACATGAATGTAATGAACAATTATAAGGAATCAAATGTGTAAGTGTAGGAAAATGTATTTTTTCATTATTTTTGTCATGGAAAAATCATCCACACTTTCAATCATACCATTTAGAATAAAACTGTTAAATAACATAATAGTTGCAATACAAACCTGCAAATGCTGCAGCCGCAACTGTCAGGCCAACTGCTACCATTGTGCTTGCCTAGAAACAGAATAAGAGCACATTACCTTTAAACAAGTGTGGCTTTCGATTACATGTGCTCAGGACAAATCACAGCAGTTATCACACAGAAACGTCTTTAAAATGTCTCCAAATTATGCACTTTGCAGCCAACAGAAACTGCACAAATACAGCTTATCATCTGTGTAACAACCAGTTATGTCACAGTTGCAATGCCAAATCTGCCTCAATGGAGGCTTCATTTCTTCTTCCAGAACATGATGCATGAAGTAAACTCACATTTAAGTAAGCATTCGGGCTTCCCAAGGAAACATTCAGGCTTCCAAAATTGTTTCTGAAACAGCTACACTGATGGAAACCATACTTAATGGCTCTCAACTATTAATTAATGTTTACATATGTTAGAAAGAATGTTTAACTTGATATTATCCTAAGTGTGTCCGTGCAGTATTGAAGGAATAACAAGAATTAGCAACATTAATTGACACTTTGGAAGTTGTTTGAAATTGGTGTTTAAAATTGTACAAAAGGTTAAATAAAATTCAACTGATCCAAAGCAGAGCATCAAGAGCTGATTGTATGGACAGTCTATAATTGCTGTGAAATATACTATTGTGTTGCAAATATACTTTACAAATTTACAAGCTATGATCAATTAATATTTAATAAACACCAAATGTCATGTTGAAATCAAGTTTTAATTCAATTTTGTTCATCAAGTAGCTTGTTCTTTTCAACAAAATCATGATGGACCTCTTTTTCAAATACTTTTACATACCTTTGGCAGAAAACCTTTGTTAAACAAAATCAAACTGCTAACAATCTGGGATTTGACACAAACATGAGCCCTGAACGTATTCTAGGTGATGTCTAACAAAGTCAACTTCCTCATACATAATCCTCTGGATCTAAAACCCAACATTCCATTAGCCTTTTCGATTAGATAAACCCGCTTTACCTTTCACATGCTGGTCTATTTGCTAAGAGGGTTTAACGTGTTTCGGTTTTCAATTAAAGATAAAAGTGGCAATTTAAGCATATTTCCAAATTCTGGGCAAAAATGGAAACCTAAAGCTTTTAAGAAATTACAGAGAATTGTGAATATAGCACAATCCAACACATAGACAAGATTCCCCACCATTGACTCTACCTACACTTCATGCTGCTTCGGGAAAGCAACCGAGAGTTATGGATGTAGTCCATCCAGCCCATCATATGGACTCTCCATCAATGCCTCCTTCTAGAACTTCACGCTGCTTCGGGAAAGAAGCAAACATAATCAGAGACCTTTCCCATCCTGGTCATTCCTTCTTATCCTCACTCCCATAAGGCAAAATATATAGAAACCTGAAAGTGCGCATCATCAGACTTAGGGGCAGCTTCTTCCCTTCTGTTATCAGGCTTCTAAATGGTCCTTCAATCAGCTGGGATACAGTCCAATTCTCCTCTACCTCATTGTGGATATTGGACTTTGTCTCTAGAACTTCTGCGCTACAATGCTGAGAACTATATTCTCCATTCTGTTGTTGTTCGTCTTTCGTAGTCGAAGAAGACCATGACTGCAGTGTTTTTGTTTGTGGGTCCGGAGGTGATTGGTGAGACCGATACGGACCCGGAAGGCTCGCCCGAATATGGGACACAGTTGGGTGGGTGCTGCAGTAGAAGTTGAAGTGGCTCGAGCCTCGTGCTTGGCGCGTTTCCTATGAGCTTCTGCGGTGCGCTTCTTCTCAGCTGCACGCGCTCCTGTGGTGATCTTGCTTCACCAAGTTGGGCAGTCCAGAGCAAGCGACTCCCAACTATTGAGATTGATGTTAAGGTCTTTGAGGGACACTTTGAGGCCACCTTTGAAGCGTTTCTTCTACCCCCCAGCTCAGCGCTTGCCCCGACACAGTTCTCCGTACAACAGCTGTTTTGGTGGCTGACGGTCTGGCATTCGGATGACATGGCCAGCCCATCTAGCTTGGGCTTTCTGAAGGACGGTGTAGTCACTAGGGATGCCGGCCCTTTGCAGGACTTCCGTATCTGGGATTTTGTCCTGCCACCTAATGTGGAGGAGTCTGCGGAGACAGCTTAAGTGAAAGTGGTTGAGCTGCTTGGCATGTCTGATGTCGACAGTCCAGGTCTCACAGGCATAGAGGAGGGTAGTGAATACCACTGCACGGTGGACCTTTATCTTGGTGGGAATGTTGAGTCCTCTCCTCTCCCAAACATTTACACGAAGTCTACCGAAGGCAGCACTGGCCTTGAAGATCCTGTTGTTGAACTCTACATCTATGTTCAATGCTCGTGAAATTGTCGACTGCCTGCTGGTTCTGCCCCTTTACTGTGATGTGTGGCTCTTGGTAGGGCTTTCCAGGCGCAGGCTTGTAGATAACTGCAATCCGTTTAGTGCCGATGGTGAGACCCAAGTTGTCACAGGCTCGTGAGAGGCAGTCCATCTCGTGCTGCATCTTCTGCTCTGCACTGGTGTTGAGGACGCAATCATCAGCGAATAAGAAGTCTCTGATGACGGTCTCCTTCACCTTTGCTACAGCCGGTAGATGCCAGAGGTTGAAAATTTCTCTTCGCTCTACCTATTGTATTTTAGTTTGGCTGATTGTACTTATGTATATTATCTGATTCTATTGGATATCAAGCAAAACAAAACTTTTCACTGTATCTTGACACACTTGACAATAATAAACCTAAATCTGAAGGGCAACACTCAAGCAATCTGTGGCATTTGACCACCTTGGCGCGAGCCAGCGGACACATGTGCTCCTCTAAATACCAAAATGGACAAAAGCACAATAATCGTGTATTATCCTGGAAAACTGTTCTGAAGCATAAATGAGCAAGCTCTCGGCAGCTGAGAATTTTCAATGCACTTCACTAAACAAAAATAACTTTGTTATATAGAACTACATTACACAGAACAATCATGTATATTGTACAGAACTAATGCTTATTCCGGATTCAGTCACTTACCATATTGAACTAAAGGCAGATTATTATTATTATTATTATCTTCAATGAAGAAGGACATAGACATCTCCCCCGATGCCCCTGAGCAGTGCTGATCAAAGGCGCAATCAAGCAACCTGCCACCTGAAGTCAGGGATTTGCCGTGAGGCAAATTGCTGTCGCGAAACGTTGTGACGGCAGGGAGCTAGCCGGTCTCCTTTGTCTCTCGCTTGGTGATTGGTCAGCTCCTCACGAGGCGGCCGTTTTGTCTCTCGCTTGATGATTGGTCCGCTCCTCCGAACCGTTTCCCCTTTGTCTCCTGTTCAGTGATTGGTCAGCGCCTCCGAAGCGGATGTTGAGTGGCCGGGGGTTACACAAAATGCTGGAGAAACTCAGCGGGTGCAGCAGCATCTAAGGAGCGAAGGAGATAGGCGACGTTTCGGGTCGAGACCCTTCTTCAGAAGGTTGAGTGGCCGTTCTCCTTTGTCTCTCGATCGCTGATTGGTCGGGTCCTCACGAGGCGGCCGCTTTGTCTCTCGTTCGCTGATTGGTCGGCTCTTCCCCGAGGCGCCCGTGTACGAGAGTCCTGCCTTGCGCGCTCGGGCTGTTGCGCGTCAACTGCCGGCCAGATGATGCTCGAGCCGACCTCCGCTCGATCATCTTTGCTGCCAACCGCCACTCATGAAGCGGGCAGAGTAAAGCTGAGTCACTGCAGCATTTTATATCAGCATCTGCAGTTCCATCCCACACAGAGTAAACGCGGCGGTAACTTGTCTCGGTAAGGGATCAAAACCGTAGGTGGCGTTTTATGTGTTTATTGAGAAACAATATTTAACGTTTCAACTTCAGAGGTAACAAACAAGTCGAGTTTATTGTCAAATGCACAAGTACGACGAGGCACAGCTACAAACAGCCTGAAGAAGGGAAACGTCACCTATTCATTCTTTCCAGAGATGCTGCCTGTCTCACTGAATTCCCAGCATTTTGTGTCCATCTTCGGTGCAAACCAGCATCTGCTGTTCCTACACATACAATGTATAGGAATGTTACAACATTTTAAGATTTTAAAAATCAAGCCTGTAATTTGTCCCATCAGATAAAGCATAAAATAAACTTCAATTTGATACCTAATCCACTTTCATATCTTCAGTATTAAAAAAGTTTTCCCATTTTCATACTCGGAAATTAGCATCTTGTTCCCTATTGCTTTTCCATTGACTTAACATAAAAGCTGTAATCGAGGACAGTCAAAAGCCCATAACTTTCTTAAAAATTAAGAGAACTGAAATACATTTTCAGTTATTATAGATTGAAGCATTCTGAGACAAATATGAAACAATCTTACTTGGATGACCTGAAATTAAAGCATATAATTAGTTACCTAATTGTAGCTAATTACAAAATTCAATTACTAGATCTAAACATCTATCCATTTCTTAAGATTAACATTTTTAAATAGCCTAAGTGTCCAAATAACATTCACACATATAACCAATTCACAATATAACATGATTTTAAAATATCATTGTTGTGAATTTATAGGCCAAATGGAAGGAATTTAGTGTTTAATTCCCGGAAATTAATGGCCATTTAAATCATCTTGCGAGTGAGATTTTGTGGAACGTGATCGATTGGAACATTGCAATTTGCGGTGAATTTAAACCCCATATCGGCAGGAAAAACACTGCCGGTTCGTATGGGGCCTAAATCACCTTTTCGCAATAGTCCGCGGGCCAGCGATCGGAGCAATTCTTCTGGCAACCACCGGCTCCGCGATCTGAGCTATAGGAAGAGATCGCTCAGGCCTCAAGACAGAAAGTTATAATTTTTTTCTTACCTTTCGTTGGTGATTCGAGCACTATAGCAGAACAACTCGCTACACATGTAGATGTGGACGCCATGACAGAAGCGCATTAAAAACAAACCCACATATATTTGATTCCCAAAATGGTATTAAAAAAAATTACCCATGAGCCCATGACCGTACTATGACTTTTTCGTCGAGTGGTCTATCTTGCTCCTCTAGTATCTTTGCTTCAAATCATGCATGACATGACTTTCAGCCCGCTACTTTCCCATTAAGAATGTCCTGTAGATCATCACATTTGGAGTAGTCCAAATTTGGATAATCTCTGTGAATGCTGTCTAAATTAGTCTCTTTTGCTGGGCATTTGGATTGACAATTTTGCATTTTTTCTTCGGAGACATTTGTTTAAAATGTAAAGAAAAAAATTACACTGAACAACATTAACAGAAACAAGTTATTATTTGCAGTTTTATAAAAAAAGGTAGAAATGATAAAGTTAAACGCTAAAACAAATAGTAAATACTCAACAAAAAATTCATATTCATCAGTTTCATCAAATCAATTAAATTCATCTAATCAGTTAAATTCATCTATATTCAATTACTAGATCTAAACATCTATCCATTTCTTAAGAAAAGGCTAACATTTTTAAACAGCCAAAGTATCCAAATAACAAATAACAAACTGATCCCATTCATACAAGAATTCACAATATAACATGATTTTAAACTTAGTCATGACTTTATATGCCAAATGGAAGGAATTTAATGTTTAATTCCCATAAATGAATCCAGAAACATCCACTCTCAAGATAATCAAAATCATTATTTTTTGCACAATACATCTGACTAAAACTGTACTGTGGATTTTTAGTATGAAAACATTGATCATGGATAGACAATAACACAACATATAGATGATTTAGATGTTCTTATGACATGATTGTGCAAATAAATAATGAATTTGATTATCTTGAGAGTGGATGTTTCTGGAATATGATCGATTGGAATGTTGCCGTTGCCATAAATTTTAAGTCCATATCGTAAAATGCCTAAATAAATTTTTTCGCATCATAAGATTAAAATGAAGCCACACCAAAAAGCAAGATAATATGTTAAATAAATGACATACCTTTTGTTTTGTCCTGATATTGCGACCCATGATGTTGAAGGCATTAGAAGTCATGTTTAGCTTCAATCCAGCAAAGCAATGGTCCAGCAAATTTATTTAAAAAAACCCGAGAACGGAAGCTCGAACAATTTTTCTTCATCAGCTACCAGCCCGAGGAAATCCCTCTCTGACAACCAATACAAACCTGCATTTTAATGCCGCCCCCCCTCCCCCCCCCCACAAGCCTCCGGAATCGTACGCACAGGCAGTGGCAGATTTGTAGCACCGCGTATGGTAGGTTTTGTAACAAGGCTGCAATGTAAGTCTTGCTTCCAGCAGCATCGAAAGGCACAAAGTCTCCAACAAAGCACAATAACTCGTTACATAAATTATCCCTAAAATAAGATAGTGAAAAGAAAAAATATTGTGCAAAAACATGGCATTAATGCAAAGCACAGTTTGATAAACAAGTACAGTAGTTAGAAGTGCTTATGTTGCTGAGGTAGGATTAGAGTTGAGCAGGTCAATTCAAGAACCTGATAGCCAATTAACCATTCTACATGTCCTTGTTTGTCGCCTGCTTTAATTTGTAGTTTTCACACCTTACTCTTCCATATCTCTAGTTTCCCTCTCTCTGACCCTCTATCTGATGAAGGATCTCGACCCAAAACCTCACTCATTCGTTCTCTCCAGAGATGCTGCCTGTCCTGCAGAGGTACTCCAGCGTTTTGTGTCCAGGAATAAAAAGCTGGTATGTTTCTATACCGCTAGCCTGTCATGGTAATTGACATGCGGCATAGAAACATACCAGCTTTTTATTCCTGGGGGTTAACATCTCAAATAACCTGTTCTGGACCCAGCACACAGATGACCTCTTCTTTCTTCAATGTCCACTGATCTTTCAGAGGACATTGTGCTGGGATGTAATGGAATGGAGGTGGAATGAAAAACTGCATGTCTGTATTCTAGAGTCCTTGAAGTGTATTATATTCAGATCAAGGCGAGGATCTGACATTGGCGACGAGGACGAACTAGGAATTGTTTAGTATAACTTTTGAAGCAGATATTGACGAAGCAGCTGGAATTTGAAGTTCGAGTGTGGTGAGTGCACGTTGTAAAGCGTGGTCAGAGGAATTGGACTCCTACGAGTCAGCCTTGGACTGTTTGTCAAAGAAGCAACGCCGGTGCAGCTCACATGACAGAGAGCATTGTTATTGTACAGTGCTGGAGCTTCAGTTCAGGTGTCTGAAGAAGGGTCTCGACCTGAAACGTCACCTATTCCTTCTCTTAAGAGATGCTGCCTGTCCTGCTGAATAACTCCAGCATTTTGTGCCTATCTTTGGTTTAAACCAGCATCTGCAGCTCCTTCCTACACAGGAGACTTTGAAGATGCTTCCAGAGACTGGAGGCAAAGCGGATTATGCGATGGCTCTTGCTGCTTTGAAAAAGAATTATGTGATGCAAACAAATGCTACATTTCAGCGACATGTATTCTGCCGGACGACACAGAGAGAGGGGTTAAACATTGCTCAGTTTGTCACAAGATAAGAGTCAAGTTTCTTTGGACTGCAACTATGGAGCCGAGTCGGAGTATCAAATGAGGGATCAGGTTGTACAAAGCTGCACATCAAATGGCTTGAGATCCAAGTTGCTGGAGAAAGGTGACAGGCTAACATTATCGGAAACACTGATGTTCATTTGAGGCTATGGAAACCCAGTTTCAGACCATGAGATTGGTAGAGAAGGGCGAGGAAGCCGGAGAAAGCGGGACCGCAGCCGGGAGGCGTTCCGGAGGAGGACGAGGGGAGGTCGGCCCCAGAGGAACGGGCAAAGCACAGGGCCGCGACAGTGGCAGCGGGGGGGCATACGGAGCCGCCGGGGGAGGGAGAGGCTCGTTCACGAGCCGGAGATGCTGGCGGGACCGGCGGTACACCCGTCCGTCGTGGTTGACAAGGTACGAACGAGGGGAACCGGCAGAACCAACGACCACGGCCAGCCTGGAACGGCCAGAAGAGGACCACATACGGACGACCTGGCCGGGGAGAAGAGGGCAGAGGACACGGCAGGACCTGTCGTGGGAACGCTTCTGGATACTGTGTTTTTCGGCAATGCATTCCCTGACCAAGGCAGGTTTAAAGACGGAGGGGGACAGGGACTGCTGAGACACCGGGACCGTGGGCCTCGTGACTCGGGACATGAGTCGCTGAGCCGGGGAGCCCAGGGCATGGTCGCGGGAGATGTTTCGGAGGTTCAGCAGGGCCAGGTAGATGTTGGAGCGGGATAGCCGACAACGCTCCAACAATCCTTTAGCACTGCGGACTGCGCGCTCGGCCAGTCCATTGCTCTGTGGATATTCCGGGCTGCTGGTGTAATGACGAAAGTTCCATCGTTCAGCAAAAGCGCGGAACTCGGCACTGGTGAACTGGCTGCCGTTGTCCGACTGCAGGCTGACGGGGGACCCGAAGGTGGCAAAGTGGCGGCGCATTTTCTCGATGACCGCGGAGGAAGAGAGGGAGTGGAGCTGGTCAACTTCAAACCAGCTGGAGTAAGAGTCGACAAGCACCAGGAAGTGCTTTCCGTGCCACTCGAAGATGTCGGTTGCTAGCGCAGACCATGGCAGGTCAGCAGCTGGCTGCTGCAGGAGCGGCTGCCGCTGTTGCTGTGGAGCGAGGCTGTTACAGGTAGGGCACGCGGAGACCCTATCCCGGAAGTAGCGAGGCATGTCAGGCCAGAAAAACTGGCTCTGAGTGACAGAAAGGGTCGCCTCGGCCCCAGGATGGCCACGATGAGCGGTTTCGAAGTATTGTTCTCGTAGTGCTTCGGGCACATGTTCTGACCCCTGATACTTTGACCCGTGACATTTTAGTCTTTGGTCTGCGGGATGATAAGCTGCGCTCTGAGCTGCTGCGTAAGCCTGATCTGACATTCGATGAGGCGCTGCATGCCTCTCGTTTAGCTGAGGCTGTCTCCTCCGCTGTACCTGACCCTGTGGTCCACACAGCCAGTCTCGCTGGTCCCCAGTACAATGCTCCCCGGCGACAGAGGGTAAGACCACTGCAGGGCTTCAGACCGCCTCAACGATGTCCAAATTGTAACTTTGTCTCACACCGTTTTAATGTGTGCCCGGCGTTGGGGAAAACCTGTAATTTCTGCAACAGGCCCAACCACTTCTCGGCTGCATGCCGTTCCCGTGGGATCCCTGCACAGCCACAGCAGAAACCGTCTTGCTACCTGACACGTGATGATACAGCGTCTGGTTCCCATCTCCAGCACGATGATCTTCCCCCGTCTGACCCTGACTCTTCTCAGAGCGAGCTGAGTGTGTTTTCCTTGCGAGGTGCAGCTGGACTGATAACGGACCCGACCGTCCGAGTCACAGTGAATGGCATGGCCTTCTCTGCCAAGGTCGACACGGGGGCAGCTGCCAACGTTATGTCAACAAGCCTGTTCAGGAAGATAAGAAATAATGAGCCCGTTTCCACAGACAGTGCTGTTTTGCGTGCCTATGGGGGTGGCGTACTTTTTCCTGTGGGGAGGGCCACTCTCCACTGCAAGGTGCTGACGACCACTCGGCCCCTCTCTTTCTTCCTGCTAGACGGTAAATGTGACCCCCTGCTCGGCGTGGAGGCCTGCCAGGACCTCGGATTGGTGAGCTTCCACAGTGATGTCCACCTGGTAGAGGCACCCCTGAACCCGCTGGCCGAATTCCCAGACCGGTTTGACTCGAAGCTGGGGAAGTTGCCCAACAGCTACAGGATTGCCCTCAATCCCGACATCACGCCGGTCGTCCGTCCCCCGCACCATGTGTCCTTTGCCATGAGGGGCAAGGTCGAGTCTGCTCTTCGCGAGATGGTGGCCACGGGCATCCTGAAGCCAGTAACGGACTCCACCCGGTGGGTTTCTACTATGGTTGTCGCTGCGAAGAAAGACAAGAGAGAAATGCGGATCTGCATCAACCCTAAGGACTTGAACTTGGCCATCAGGCGCCCACACTATCCCATGCGGACGGTGGAGGATGTTGCTGCACAGGTCGGCCCTGCCACCGTGTTCTCGGTTCTTGATGCCAAGAGTTCGTTCTGGCAGATACCTCTAGACGAGCGATCCTCGCACCTGACGACCTTCGGCAGGTATCGCTTCCTCCGCATGCCGTTTGGGATCAACTCTGCAAGCGAGGTGTTCCAAAGGACCATGGAACAACTGTTTGCTGGACTTCCGTGTGCCATCATTGTCGACGACATCCTGGTTTATGGGAAGAATGTCGCTGAGCACGACTACCACCTTCGCCAGGTACTGCAGCGGGCCCGGGAGGTCAACCTGAAGCTCAACCCGAAGAAGTGCCGATTCCGGGTCCCTGAGGTCACCTACGTGGGGCATGTTTTCACGGCATCGGGGCTGAAGCCCGACCCGCAGAAGATGGCCGCAATATCCGAGATGCCTGCACCTGATGACGTGCCTGGCCTGCAGCGCTTCTTGGGCATGGTCAACTACCTGGGAAAGTTCATCCCCGACCTGAGCGAACTGAGTGTCCCTCTGCGGGATCTGGTGAAAAAGGACACTGCCTGGGCCTGGTTCCCGCAACACCAGCGTGCATTTGACACCCTCAAATCTAAGCTGATCAGCATGCCAACGCTGAAGTACTTCGACCTCCAGCGCCCCATCGTTCTCACGTGTGATGCATCAAAGTTTGGCCTCGGAGCCGCCTGCCTGCAGATCCATGACGGGGTGCAACTGCCTGTGTCCTACGCATCCCGCACAATGACGACCGCTGAACAACACTATGCCCAGATTGAGAAAGAACTGCTGGCGGTTGTCTTTGCCTGCTCCAAATTCAAAGACTATATCCTGGGCAACTGCTTCACTGTCGAGACGGACCACCAGCCTCTGGTAACCATCCTCAACAAGCCGATACACATGGCCTCCTCCCGGCTCCAGCGCATAATGCTCCAGCTACAACGCTTCACTTTCACAGTGGTTTATCGCAAGGGCAAGGACATGTTTGTTGCTGACACGCTGTCTCGGGCGCCTCTCTCATCCACAACCCAGCATCTGTACGAGACGTCCGATCTGATTGTCCTGGGCGTGAACTTCGTGCCTTCCGGTCAGTTGAAGTCCCTGGCCGAGCACACGGCAGCAGACGCTTCGCTACAGCAGCTGGCCGCGATCATCAAGCAGGGTTGGCCAGACCGCCGTTCTTCCCTGCCGGCCGCAGCGGTGCCTTACTTCTTGGTTCGTGACGAGTTGGTGCTGCGTGATGGTGTGATTGTGAAGGTGCACAAGGTGGTGGTGCCCGAACACTAGAGAGAGAGCTAGGGCCGTGTGGGTTACAATTATACTAACTGGTGGGGGAGTGGTTAGCATGGACATCGTTACTATCAATTAAAGGTGTACACACATATCATCTACAAAGGTGACAGGCTAACATTATCGGAAACACTGATGTTTATTTGAGGTTATGGAAACCCAGTTTCAGACCATGAGATTGGTTGGAGGAAGTCACATTAACAAGATGACGTCTACTGGCACTAGCAAGTGACATGGACATGGTAAGGGTCATTCCAAAGCTGAAGATGACTGTGTGTGTTTTAGATGTGGGGATTTGGACATTTTGCCTAGGATTCATGCTGCCCTGCCAGGGGTCAAACGTGGAGAAAGTGTGGGGAAAAAAGTACCATTTTACAAAGAAGTATTGAGCCAAAGAGAGATGATTAAAAAACAAATAGATTTGGAGGAAGAAGAGGGAAGAGAGGTGGATACTATCAAAATGTACGCTACATTGATGAATATTCAAGTGAATGTAAACGTGACAAAACATGGATGGAGGCAGGATATGCTTTTGCTATCAACAATAAGCAGGCAAAGGTGCAGGTGAGAATTGGACTTATGGAAGTAGACATTATAGTAGACTCTGGAGGTGGTAAGAATGTTACCGATAGAGCACTGTAGAAACACTTAAAACGGAATAAGATAAAATGCACTTCAAGCAAATGTGAGAAGCAATTGAATCCTTATACATCACTGATACCACTACAGAGGGGTGGGAGATTGCAACCTTCACGTGGTCCACCCTGTTTTGACCAATGCAATCAAGCCGACGTGCACAAACAAATAGATCAAATAGAACAAATTGGCCTACAACTTTAGGCTGTGCACGCCATACGCAAGAAGAAGAAGATCACTTCAGACAGTTGGATGTTTCAAAGCAGAGTTCCAAGCAGGCGATAAGCACACTATGGCTGAATTTGTAGTCATCGAGGAGAACGTAGAGCCACTCATGAGTAGAGAGACTGCTCACGCATTAGGTGTGATACATATTGGGATAAATGTAAACTCACTGAAGTCATGCGGACTTGAAGGAGAAGTTCATTCGACAAGGTTCCGCATGGTAGGCTGCTCTGGAAGGTTAGATCGCATAGGATCCAAATAGAGGTAGCTCATAGAAAATTGGCTTCATGGAAGGAAGCAGAGGGCTATGGTGGAAAGTTGCTTCTTGGACTGGATGCCTGTGACAAGTGGTGTGCCTCAGGGTTCGTGCTGAGCCCGTTACTGTTTGTCATCTATATCAATGATTTGGATGAGAACAAACATGGCAAGATTAGCAAGTTTGCTGATGATATAAAAGTGGGTGGTTTTGCAGATAGTGAAGATGGTTATGAAAAATTGCAGTAGGATCTTGATCGATTGGCCAGATGGGCAGAGGAATGGTTGATGGAATTTAATACAGAGAAATGTGAGGTTGCATTTTGGGAAGTCTAACATGGGCAGGACCGACACAGTGAATGGTAAGACTCTGGGGAGTGTTGTAGAGCAGAGGGATCCAGGAGTGCAGGTGCAAGATTCCTTGAAGGTGGAGGTAGATAGGGTAAAAGCTTAATCAGTCAGAATATTGAGTATGGAATCTGGGAGGTTATGTTGCAGTTGTATAAGAAGTTGGTGAGGCCGCATTTAGAGTATTTTCAGTTCCAGGCACCATGTTATAGAAAGATGTTGTCAAGCTGGAAAGGGTACAGAGAAGATATACGAGGATGTTGCCAGGGCTAGAGAGTCTGAGCTATAGGGAGAGGTTGAGTAAGCTGGGACTCTACTCCGTGGAGCGCCGGAGGATTAGGGGTTTAGTTTAGTTTAGATATATGGTGCAGAAACAGTCCCTTCGGCCCACTGAGTCCGCGCCGACCAGCGATCCCCGCACATTAACACTATCCTACACACACTAGGGACAATTTACGCATACACCAAGCAAATTAACTACAAACCTATACGTCTTTGAAGTGTGGGAGGGAACCAACGATCTCGGAGAAAACCCACACGGTCACGAGGAGAATGTACAAACTCCGTGCAGACAGCGCCAGTAAACGGGATCAAACCCAGGTCTCCAGCTCTGTAAGGCAGCAACTCTACCACTGCAGAGGTGCCAAGTGTCCCGGATTCGCCGTATTTTGTCCCGGCGAAATAACCATATTACGGTGTTCCGGCAGCCAAACATGTTGTTACGGAACACCGCCGCGCCGGTGTTCCTCCCGTGGTGAACGCCGGCGCCATGTGCCCCCGGTTTGCCAGCCCGGCAGCTCGCAGCCATGCCCGGCCCAGAGCCCGGGCGGCGCCGGCCCGCGCGATCAGCGACACGGCGACGTTTCTTGCCGCCAGCCGGCCGCTCGCGGCAGCCCCATCACCGGGCCTCCCCCCCACCCCCACCCCCACCCAGTGCGCAGGCGCAGACCCGCCGGCAACCTTGCCAAGTGCGCATGTGCCGCACCCGCCCGCCGGCAGCCCGCTGATCTACACCAGTGCGCAGGCGCATAGCCGCCGGCAACAACCCCAAGTGAGTAGTATGTTACTGAGAGAAATGCATTTACCCCCATTTGTTACGGACAAATGGGTTGAATGTTACTGTGAACTAAATTTAGGGTTGGCATCTCTGCCACTGAACCGCCATGCCGTGATCTTATAGAGGGCATAAAATCATGAGGGAATAGATCTGGAAGATGTACAGTCTCTTTCCCAGAGTAGGTGAATCGAGGACCAGGGACATAGGTTTAAGGTGAAAGGGTAAAGATTTAATAGGAAACTGAGGGGTAACCTTTTCAAACAAAGGGTGGTGGGTGTATGGACCAAGCTGCCAGCAGAGGTAGTTGAGGCTGGGGCTATCCCAACATTCATGAAACAGTTCGACATGTTCATAGGACAGGTTTTGAGGGATGTTGACCAAACGTGGGCATGTGGGACTAGTGTCGCTGGGACATGTTGGCTGGGTGGACACTAAGCTCAAGCCAGTGAAGGCATTGGAAAATTGTGTGATCGGCAAGTCAAACTCAAGAAACCCAAATGTTAAGCCTGTGGCACAACCAATGAGAACAACTCCAATTGGATTAAGAGAAATGGTTGAGCCTAAGATCCAAGGGCTCGTTGAACAGGATATCATTTAACATGTTGAAGAATCAATGCCAGTCCAGTTGTAGTAGTACCAAAATGAAATGGAGAGATAACCAAGTGGACATGAGACAAGTAAATGAGGCAATAATATGAGAGAGACACCCCATATCTTCTGTCGATAAGGTCCTGCAAGAACTATTACAAGCAAAGTATTTTCAATGATACAGGGGTGGATCAAAAATTGGAGTTAGACCCAGTCAAGGAAAATAACTACTTTTGTCACACACTGGACTACACCGATATAAGATGTTATTGTTCGGAGTCAATGCAGCACCATAGATTTACCAATATGAAAGTCACAAGGTAATTCAACGGATTCCTGAAACTGCAAACATCTCAGATGAGAGACTCAGGCAGACACTAACTCGGTTGAAAGCTGCTGGATTGACAGTAAATACAAACAGATGTTTGCGTGGTGTTTCAGAATTGGTGTTTATGGGCCACAAGGTGACCAGTACTGGCATCAATCCTGCTGGGGGCAAGATTGAAGATGTGGCTGAAGTTTGAGAACCAAGAGCTACAACTGAAGTATGGAGTTTCCTTGGTTTGGTGAAATTTTGTGCAAGGTTTATACCTAACCTTGCCTCTGGCAGAGCCACTGAGGAGGTTGACAAGGAAGAATGTGCACATGTGTTTATTCCAGAACAAAGAGCTGCATTTCAGATGTTGAAACAGAGTTTGATGGGTGCCCATACGTTGGGATACTATGACCTGAAGGCCCCAACCCAAGTTATTGCAGATGCAAGTCCAGTGCTGCTAGGAGCGGTACTCGCACAGAAGCATGCGGGCCAATCAAGAGTCATAGTGTATGCAAGCAGGTCATTGACAGACGTTCAGGGAAGATGCTCCCAGGCTGAACAGGAGGCTTTGGCTTTGGTGTGGGCATGTGAACATGTTCAT
This sequence comes from Okamejei kenojei, assembly GCA_035221665.1. Taxonomy (NCBI): domain Eukaryota; kingdom Metazoa; phylum Chordata; class Chondrichthyes; order Rajiformes; family Rajidae; genus Okamejei; species Okamejei kenojei. The sequence continues at coordinate 68,603,454 of CM069144.1, read as the reverse complement.
GCACACACCTGTATGGCATTGAGTTTGAGTTGTGGACAGACCACAAACTGCTGGAGACAATCTACTCCCTTGCATATGCCTAATGCCAAACAGTTTAATTTTCCTAGGTAGACAAAAATGCTGGAGAAACTCAGTGGGTGAGGCATCATCTATGGAGTGAAGGAAATAGGCAATGTTTTGTGTCGAAACATTGCCTACTTCCTTCGCTCCATAGATGCTGCCTCACCCGCTGAGTTTCGTCCGCATTCTTGTCTACTTTAATTTTCCTTCCCATTCCCACACTGACCTTTCTGTCCTTCATTGTCAGAGTGAGGTTAATCGCAACTTGGAGGAACAACATCTCACACTTCGCTTTGGCAGCTTACAACCCAGTGGTATGATTTGATTTATCTAACTTCAAGTAACCCCTGCACTCACTCTCTCTCCATCCCTCCCCCACCCAAGTTGCACCAGGTACCCGTTCTCACCTAGCAAACTTAACAATGGCCTTTTTTTCTTTATCATTGTTACTTTTTTGCATATCTTTCATTCATTTGTTCTATATCTACATCACTCTCTATATCTCTCGTTTCCCTTTCCCCTGACTAGTCTGAAGAAGGGTCTCGACCTGAAACGTCACCCATTCCTTCTCTCCAGAAATGCTGCCTGTCCCGCTGAGTTACTCCAACATTGTTTACAAGAATGATTCCAGGAATGAGCGGGTTAGCATATAATGAGCATTTGACACCACCAGGCCTCTACTCGCTGGAGTTACAAGGTTGAGGGGGAACCTCATTGAAACTTACAGAATAATGAAAGGCATAGATAGAGTGGATGTGGAAAGGATGTTTAAGGGGCGCTCTTTTAGAAAGGAGATGAGGAGGAACATTTTTAGTTAAAGGGTAGTTAATCTGTGGAATACATTGCCACGGAGTCCTGTGGAGGCAAAGCTAGTGGATATTTTTAAGGCAGAGATAGACAAATGCCTGTGTCAAGGGTGATGGGGAGAAGGCGGGAAAATGGGATTAGGAGGCACAGATCAGCATTGATTGAATGGTGGAGTCGACTCAATGGGCCGAATGATCTAATTCTATTCCTATGAACATTTTGTGCCTATCTTTGGTTTAAACCAGCATCTGCTGTTCCTTCCTACACTGCAGGTTATCAGGGTATGCTGTCTCAAGAGCGTTGATAATTGAGTATAATTTGACCTTGTTGTTGGCTTGGGGATGTATATAGACCACCAACAAATGTGTAAATATGATTTCCTTTGATACAGTATGTAAATTTGGATGGGTATTCCAGGTAAGGGCAGCAGGATTGATCTAAGACTGTCAGCTCAGTGCTCCATGAAGCGCCGACTGAGAAGCAGACATCGCTGCCTTTCCCCTTGCCTGAAGATTCCATCGGTTCATATGATAAGGGCAAATCCTCACGTTGTATAACAAAGCCAGGTGAGTAAGGTATGTGCCATGTTTCAATGAAACAAAGAAGCCTTGCCCTAAGCTCTTCAAGCTTGTTTTGGATTGGAAGCTTTTCTGTTTAACTTTACTCACAGCTATGCCGGTAATGTTGCATCTAATAAAGACAAATAGTTCAGTTCCTTTGATGTAGTGATGATTGAAAAGGTGAGTTTTAACGCTGGATCTAATTACTTTCTCTGCACTGGAATGGATAGTTAATGAGGAGAAACAGTCATAAAGACCATTTACATGGTTTATGAGGAGCTTTACATAAAATCCATTGCCATTTACGACAATATATTTACTAGATGAAATGAGGTGGAAGAATAAAATGAAATTGTTTATTTTAAACAAGTTCAATGTTGTTATTTATTTGGAAAGACAGACCGATCAGGAAACTAGAAGATGGATGGGTTTTACAATCTTTTCTTCACTATACTGCTGAGGAGTGTAGTTATTACTTACCCAAAGAGACTATAGTTACATAGCAAGTATGATGATAAGCCAGGATGTTTAGGCACTTAAAAATCTCTGAAATAGGCAGGCAAAAAGGCATAATAAAATTTCCAAAAAAAGCATGAAAAAGGCATTTATTGACAAAAAAAGGCATAAAAGGGCATGTATTTTCACCACCAAAATATGGTTAAAAATGATAATATTAAGGTATACTACATTAAATGACAAATGTTGCCTGGTTGCACATAATTACTAGCATTTTTTTCAAATTATCTGGTGTTAAACTGCTGTCTGTCAGACAGAATATACTTCAGTTGTGAAAAACTTATTTCTACTCAGCTGAGGTCACTGGTGCATACACAAAACAAGCGGCCGACTCTATATTCATATCTTGTGCATTACAACTACTTTTGAGAACTTTAGCTATGTTTTGTATTTCTTCAAGATCTTTGTTAGCTAAAATCACTCTCTCACGTTTTCCTTGTATGTCTTTACCAGGCACGTGCCGTCAGGGTAGGCAAGGTAGGCACTGCCTACCCTGACTAAAATAATAAAATGGTAATTATTATATATAAATAGTAAAGGCATGGAGAATAATGCCTACCTAAGAGATCAATCTCTTAGGTAGGCATATTTCTCCCTGCCTTTCATCGGCAGTACATGTGACACGCGAAGGTCTGTGCAGCTGACGTGCCGTCGATGCTGCTTCAAGCCGTCAATGACAATGGGACTGAAGGCAGCTGAAATTCTGCCTTTGAAGTACTGCGCATGCGCAGCAGCATACTGCGCATGCGCAGCGCAAGTTTCTTGGCGGATTTTTCAAACATGGATTGCCATTATCTTAAGAGTATCTTAAGAAACAAAGAGAGAAGAATGGAGTTCGTGTACAAATGATAGGGTAAGTACATTTGTTGGTGCTATATGTTTTTAAATACCTTATTTCCCAGCAATGAAGACGCTATTTTTTACCCAAAAATAAGGCGCAAAATTTTACATGTGTCTTGCAAGCCGAAGTTGGAAGGTTGTTAGACAAGAAAGATGGACTTGGCTATCCCTCAGTACAGCAACATCAATAACGATGTTGTTATACTGAGGGATAGCCAAGTCTATCTCTCATTGCTGGCAGCTGATGGGAAGCGGCTGTAAAAGGACAGCGCCGCTGTGGAGGGGAGAGTTTCTTTCACAGCATGTGGGGAGTTTGGCCCGGTTACGGGGAGGGCAGGAGCGTTGAGAAGGAGGGGTTCGGGGATCATGCCAGCAACTCACTTGCCGCGACGCTCCGGGCGTGGAGCCACCGCATTGTGGCCGGGGAGAGAAGTACCTTGGGTGGCTGCGAGCGGCCACCGGGACCGGACAGCGGAATCGGCCGCCACTTCAACTCCTTCTGCCGGCCCCCGCTCACCTCTGGCAGTGCTCTCCATCTGAAAACTTCTCTCCTGCCGCTCGCCGGCCTCACTCATGTCAACCGCTTCCCGCAAATCCTTAAATTCCGACAGCACGATCAAGGGACCAATTGAGGTTACTCGGCTGTCAGAATGTAAGGATATGAGGAATGACAAGAGCGAAGCCGGCTAGCGGCAGGTGAGAGATATTCAGATTGAGAGCACTGCCAGAGGTGAGCGGGCCGGCAGAAGGCGCTGAGGTCCCGAGGCCGCTCGCAGCCACCCGAGCTATTTTCCGTCCCGGCCACAAAGCGGTGGCTCCACGCCCGGAGCGCCGTGGCAGCGGTGAGTGAGTGAGTTACTTGCATGATCCACGACTCCCTCCTTCTCAATGCCCCTGCCCTCCCGGCAACTTTACGCCTGGCCAGACTCCCCACGCGCTGTGAAAGGAACTCTCCCCCCAATTGGTCCTTTGAACAAGTATTGTCATTTAATAAGATCACAATTGACTGAACCTGTCCTGGTGTTCTCCCGTTTTTACCAACATCTCTCCACCTGATGTCACCCTCTACCCTATTGCGTGTCTAAATCTGACACCATGACTGGTTCCTTTTTACTTTAACAGTAATCTACAGCCTCCTGCGGCCTTGCATCTTTGCTCGAGTGGCTCATCCCGTGCCATTCCTGTGAATGTATTTTCCTCATTAACAGAGTGATTTTCCACCTTTCAGTGTCTAGTTCCTACTGAATGTATCCAATTTTTAACCATCTAGAAATACATTTCTCTATAACCATCAGTTTTTACTGAACCCAATGTGGTTTTTGTGTGTAATAAGCAGTCTCATTGCCACAGAGACTCTTACCTACTGCAACATTTTCATCAATGTTCACACACACGCACACACAACTTAAAGCCGGCAGGATATGCTTATAGGTTTACCTTGGTTTCAGGTCTTCTTGGTGTGCTTTGTTTGGTAGATTCATAAACATATATGATAATGCAATCTCTATCCACATGCAATTATAACGTAACATTTGCAATGTTTGCACTCTTATATTGATACTAAAGTTATCAGCATTATTATTTTCAATGTTTAAGTTTTTTGAATCATAGATAGAGTTAGAGTCCATTTCTTAAGGCAATTCAAGATTATTTATCTCCTGCCTTTATATTTTTTACAATTTTGGACAGATTATATATACATATACACATATATATATCATATATATATATATATATATACACACACACACACACACACATATATATATATATATTTATTAACATTTACATATATATCCCTTTCCATATTGGGATATTATGAATGCATCTGATAACTTCTTGGTTAATATATTGTCCGTTTATAAGACGGTAACACTCTGAGCCCTATTATTGGCTCTATCAATTAGATACTTAGAAAATGCAATCCACAAGGAATTCACATATATCTAATATGATAAAATTTATATACAGACCTCCAATTTCTTATAACAAAATATTGTTTTTTAGACTTATTTCTGCAAATTGCAGGTATAACACTTCTTTATACATAATTATTTTATTGATATGTTGTTATATTGGTTAACATTCATATACTTCTTTGACCATCAGCTGTTGTGATGGTCTGGTCAACCTGTAGATAGTTAAATTCATATTTTCATGTCATGGAGGTTTTTTGTACAACAATAAATTACTGCAGGGTTTCTCAAACCTGGAGATCCCAGTGGGTGCAGCAGCATCCAAAGAGCGAAGGGAGACAGGCAACGACCTAGGTCGAGACCCCCCTTTTTGACTTCAATAAATTGCTGCCACTATGAATCATCACTAGCAGTTCAAAATCACACAATATTTATGAAACCATAAAGGACCCGTATTAGGCCACCAAAATACCTCTAGCAGTGTCCCGCTACATTTTCATCAGACACTGCCCTATTAAACAAAAATGAGGAACACAAATGAAATCTTTTCCTCATGTAATTGGGAGAAAAGCATCCACCTTCACTGTTCTTGGTTTACCCACAAGAAATATTCGAAAGATCGGTGATTTAATCTGTATGCAATCAGATTAATCGTAAGTAATCCATATTAATGACAATATGTTTTTTCTCCCAAATTTGTTGTCTTCCGATACCATTGTCTCTTCCTTAGAGATAAACAGGTGGACTAAACTTTAAAATATGCCACATCTGTTTACTTAGATAATCCCATGATTGTTATTTGACTTATCTTGTGACCCACAAGAAACATTTGAAAGATCAGTGATTTAATCTGTATACAACCAGAATAATCGTAAATAATGCAAAATAATGACAATATGTTTTTCTCCCAAATTTGACCATTGTTAACATATGCCACAGCCGTGATTTGTTCATCTTGATACGACATGGACAGTTCCATAATAAAACAATCGATCTTTTTTAATCCATAACTCCTTATACTTCAACAATTAATACGAATGTTTGGAAAATTTCTTAGGACAAACCATTTATGTTCGCCTGGTATTATTGTCTGCAGTCCGAACAAGAGACATATCAATTATTGTTATAAGAATAGATAATACTCTTATCTTTACCCAAACATTCACAGAAGCTGTACATCATCTGTAACACTTGCTTCAGTTTGCAACAGCTGTTAATCTTATAGTTGAAGCAGCTTATGAACCTTTTTTACATTACTTTAATAATGATAACGTATCATTTGATATTTTGCATAAGCCTCTTCACAAGGCATACATATTCTTATAAGCTTCTGTATTCCTTCTTTTGGAACTTTATTTATTTTTTACCTAACCTAATGGAGGGACAAAGTATGTCAACAACAATTAGACATATTTGTATCATGGAACAATTTTCCCCCCTCTCTTATGGTGCTTGAATTACTTCTAAATTCAGAATAGTAATTACAAATATTTTATTAATGCCTAAGCATATGCTTTATGTAATGGGTCAGGTCCTTACCTACCACCAGGTTTGTAATGGCAGGCACTAATTTGCAGCTGCTCTTATCTCTTCCAATTTAAATGTAATCGAGATAACCCATGACCATGACCTCATTAGTGCAAGTGCTGATCTTTTATCAGTATAATTGTTCCTTCAATGTTCGGTTTAACAGCCTTGAACTGATTGATTGTTTGGACAATGTTTTAACTTGCACAGCTTGACCCACTTTAATTAATTTCAAGCACCTGTAATATTGATTAACACTTTGTTAATCACAACAGTTTTTCCATGTTCTAGATGTTCCCATTTTCTTACACTGTGAAAGTGTAAATATAATGATGTTTTGTATGGTTTATACCATGAAATCTTTACACTGAGGTAATTTTATAATATACATGTACGTACCCCTTCTTATTAAAAATTACTTTTGAGTGCAAACCTGAAATCAATTTTTAAAGTTTTCTTATACAGGTGAACCAATCCTTCCTTAGTTATATTAAGTTAACAATCATGATACACCTGTAATCCCCCATAATTGGAGATTTCATTAACTTATTTTGTAACCAGATGTTTGCACCTCTTCAACGTACTTCAAGCCTTCTTTTCCCCAATTATATAGGTTTAGATAAGGCTATGTTTGGATTATACCACTTCTGCCTTTGTTTTGATCCATTATCAAATCTTTCATTGGATCATAGTTTTTTCATCGCAAGTTAAAAGATCTTTGCCTTTGTTTTGATCCATTATCAAAATTTTTCATTGGATCATAGTTTTTCTCCCCAAAGTTTAAAGATCAGTAGTCTGTTCTTTTGTAATTAATATCTTTGATTTATCATAAGGCAGGTTTATTCTATAATAATCAGGAGTTTAATATGTCCTGATTTGTATTGATCTGCAAACCTATAGTACAGATTCGGTAAGTTATATATATTTCTTCCTATTGACAACTGATGGCAATTTATTTAATTTTGAAAGTATTACTTATTTGCACCATTTTGAAATACTTTGAAATTGTATTTCTTATATCTCATATTATTTGAGACATGGATATTATAAACGGATTTACCGTTGATATTTTAATAAAACATAAAAGTTTTATCGTATTCTTGAAGTTGGTGAGATACCATATAATTAATGTTGGCAGCTAGGTTTTCTTCCATAGCCTCACCATTTCCTTTAGATATAGCAAAATCTGTTGCTATCTCAGGCACATCTGGCCTCACTTTTTTATTTGTGGTGTGCATTCATAATTCACATCACCACTTGCAGGGTCTGTCTTTTGCAGCCCTGATCCACTTGGAATTATATCCAAAGAGACTTCCTCCACCCTAATCCAGGGTCCAGGGTTTCAAATTCTCAATTTGGCACATAGCCATATTTTGTATATTCAAGCCCCTCAGGGTCTTTTTTTTGGGGGGGAACTGTTTGGGTACTGTGACCCTTGTCTCTTTTTTATATTTTGGAGTACTTTCTCCATATCGCGAATTTTATTAACTTTTTAAATTACAACCTTTCTGACTTTTAAAATTTCCTGCCAAAAGATTGTGGAGCATTTTAACCTCTCTACCGTATTTTTAACAGTACCAGTATCGGAACCGGCCCCGTAATTAATCTCTCGTCCCGATCGCTGGGTATTCCCCTGGGACGTTCTTTTCAAAACTCCGTTGTTTTAACAGAGTATTTCTGTTCAATTTAAACTTTTACTTTGTTTTTAAAATCCTTTAAAATCCTGGTTTCCACCAGGCACGGAGTTTTCCAGTCCTAAAAAATTTTTCAACTGCACTTACCTGCCGGTTCCGAACCTACCGCGTCAGCGTCGACGTAATGCCGTTTCCAGCGCCAGGCGGGGTTCTTCACGTAGTCACTCACGTGACTCCGAAGTAAAATACGGTACTTTATTAAGTGATTTAACTTATGAAGACTTTATAAAAGTCGACTGACAGCTTACGGAGAGAACAATCTGCGCATGCGCAGTTTAAGATTTTTTAAAAGCCGACTGCCTACCCTGAGTAATTACTCACAGCACGTGCCTGGTCTTTACCTACATCGCCAGGAACTTTACGAATATCGTCAGTTACTTTGTTGAAAACCTGTTCGTTATTCACTAATGTTTCGCCAGGTTTCTCAAGGGAAGTGATAGATTGCGGGAAGTTTGCAAAATTGGAAGCAAGATCGCCGTGGAGGGGCCTTTTTCTGCACGATTTCACTGACGATCCTGACTGCAGCAGATTCTTCTTCTTCATAACAGTTGACGATTTCTTTTATCTTTTCAAAATTTGCAGCATAGAGTACAGCAGAGAGCCATGTACCCCACCTAATCAAAACGGGGTGAGGAGGTAGCGAAATCTCGGGTGGCATTTCCTTGAACAACTGCAAACGTGATGGTGCTTTGAGGAAGATTTTCTTGACATTGAAAACTAGGCAATCGACATTTGGAAACAAGCTACGTATGTGCTTGGCAATTCTCTGAAGTCCTTGAGCTATGCATGTCAAATGTAACATTTTGGGGAATAAAACTTTAAGAGCACGAGCAGCTTTTTTCATGTATTGAACTGCATCAGTCACAAACAGAAGAACGTTCTCGTATTTTATACCTTCTGACCAAACTACAGCAAGTGAAGATGTGAGCAATAGTTGAGCTGTTTGACTTCTCCAATACTTCCGCTGCCAACAAATACTCCTTTGATGGTTGACCTGTCACCATTGTACCAATGACCACATTGGCAACATATTTCCCCACAGCATCGGTTGTCTCGTCTATTCTGATCCATATTTTGTTGCATGCAACTTCAACTCCAATTTTCTGCACAACAATGTTGAAGTTGCTGTCAGCATAAATTTTCCATAATGATGACTCGCTTGGAATATGTGTATTTCTCTAAAATACCTCTGAGAGATTTTTTTTTGTCCAATTTCCACAGTGGAATTCCAGCATCAATGAATGCCTTGCACAGATAACTCAAACTTAGATTTGCGACTGGAGCCAGCAGTAAAAGTAGTGAGGAGACAAGCTTGGGTATTTCGCGTGAGTAGTCTATACCCCAGCGGTATCAACATTAACTTCCCTACTTTTAGATAGCCCTTGTCTTCTCCCTCTTCCCCCTTCCCAGCTCTCCTTCTAGTCCTACTGTCTTCGCCTCGTCCTTTATTTTTCCCGTCCCACTCCCCACATCAGTCTGAAGAAGGGTCTCGACCCAAAATGTCGCCTATTACTTCTCTCCATTTTTGCTGCCTCATCCGCTGAGTTTCTCTAGCATTGTTTGTCTACCTTCGATTTTTCCAGCGTCTGCAGTTCTTTCTTAAATATATCTTGGAGAAGACTGAAACAGCAGGCAGTGGCATGAACAAATGAACGACCAACGGTGGCACCCCCGGTGGTGGAAATTTTCTTGTAATGGGCCTGTCCCACTTAGGCGATTTTTCAGGCGACTGCCGACGACTGTCAAGTCGTAGCAAGTCGCCGAAAAACCGGCGACTGGAATGGAGACTGTCAAGAGTGGAAAACACACACACACACATACACACATCGCTTCCTTCACCAGCCAGTTATGCAGGCGGGGGATAGGGCAAGTGGGGGGGGGGGGGGGGGGGGGGGGGGGGGGGTGCTGTCGGAGTGAAATTCACACGGTGCAAAGCCAATGTGATACAGACACACACCACGATGAACAGGAAAGTTAGCGCTGTAATTAAGACGGTGAAAACATAATGTACGGGAAGGGTCACTTAAGTCATTTAAAAGAGGGCAGGAGATGGGGGAGATGAACACTTGACAGGACAGATGACACAGTGTGATGCTTGCAAAATGTGGGAGCCCAGACACACGAATGGAGCCTCTGGCTGCTACAACTGTGGCAAGTGCGTCCAGCTTCAGCTTCTGAAGGACTGTGTTGGGGCACTGGAGAAGCAGCTGGATGACCTCAGGGCCATCTGTGAAAATGAGTGTTTCCTAGACAGGACCTACAGTGAGATTGTAATGCCGAGGATACGGGAAGAACGAAGATGTGTGACTGAGAGAAAGGGTGGTAACCGTGGAGTGCAGGAGACCCAGGTGGCTGTGCTTAATGAAAACAGGTATGCCCTCTCGGGAACTGTCGGAGCAGACAATGCTTCCAGTCCGAGCGGCGGACACGTCAGTGGCTCCAATCCTAGAGATGGGACTCCTCTCGGGCAGAGCCACAGTGCTGGGTGACTCCATTGTCCGAGGAGCAGACAGGAGATTCTGTGGCGGCAGACGAGACGCGAGGATGGTCTGTTGCCTCTCTGGTGCTAGGGTTCAGGATGTCACGAGCCGAATCCAGAACATCCTCGAGAGAGAAGCTGAACAGCCGGCAGTAGTTGTGCATGTAGGCACAAACGACATCGGGAAGAAGAGGAAGGAGGTTCTCCAACGTGAGTTCAAAGAGTTAGGAAGAAGACTGAAAAGCAGGACTTCTAGGGTGGTTATCTCTGGATTGCTTCCGGTACCTTGTGCTAGTGAGGACAGGAACAGGGAGATAGGTGATCTGAATGTGTGGCTGAAGGGCTGGTGCAGGGAGCAAGGATTTAGATTTATAGACCACTGGGATCTCTTCTGGGGTAGGGGTGACCTGTACAAAAGGGACGGGTTATACCTTAACTGGAGGGGGACCGACATTCTGGCAGGCAGGTTTGCTAGGGCTACACGTGTGGGTTTAAACTAAATAGTGGGGGGGGGGGGGGGGGGGGGGGGGGGGGGGGGCAGGAGATTGAGAAATTGGGAGTATAAAGATGGAGTTGAAGGGTAAGGGAGTACAGGAAAAATTACAAAAGATTCTCAAATTAATGGGAAGGAAAGTTCGAGAAGGGATAAAAGAGTAAGGCCAGGGCCAATTGCGAGCAGGTGCGAGGGAGGATGTGAATACGGAGGTCAAAGTGTTGTATATGAATGCGCAAAGTAGAAGAAATAAAGTGGACGAGCTTGAGGCTCAGTTAGAAATTGGCAAGTATGATGTTGGGAATTACAGAGACATGACTCCAAGAGGGCCAGGGCTGGGAACTGAATATCCAAGGGTATACCTCCTATCGAAAAGACAGACAGGTGGGCAGAGGGGGTGGGGTAGCTCTGTTGGTTAGGAATGAAATTCAGCCCTTGCAAGGGGTGACATTGGAACAGGAGATGTGGAGTCAGTATGGATAGAACTAAGGAATTGTAAGGGTAAAAAGACCCTAATGGGACATATCTACAGGCCCCCAAACAGTAGCCTGGACATAGGATGCAAGTTGAATCAGGTTAAAATTGGTATGTAGCAAAGGTAATGCTGTGGTTGTTATGGGAGATTTCAACATGCAGGTAGACTGGGAAAATAAGGTTGGTACTGGACCCCAAGAAAGGGATTTTGTAGAGTGCCTTCATGATGGATTCTTAAAGCAGCTTGTATTGGAGCCTACCAGGGAGAAGGCAATTCTGAATTTAGTGTTAAGCAATGAACCGGATTTGATAAAGGAACTTGAGGTTAATAAGCCATTAGAATGTAGTGTCCATATTATGATCAAGTTTAATCTACAATTGGAGAGGGAGAAGGGTAGATCGGAGGTGTCAGTGTTACAGTTGAATAAAGGGGATTATGGGGCCATGAGGGAGGAGCTGGCCAAAGTTGACGGGAAAGATATCCTAGCAGGGATGACAGTGGAACAACAAAGGCAGGTATTTCTGGGAATAATACTGAAAGTGCAGGATCAGTTAATTCCAAAGAGGAAGAAAGATTCCAAGGGGTGACCATGGCTGACAAGGGACGTCAGAGACTGTATAAAAATAAAAGAGAAGTACAACATGGCAAAGATGAGTGGGAAGCAAGAGGATTGGGTAATGTTTAAAGAGCAACAGAAAATAACTAAAAAGACAATGCGGGGAGAAAAGATGAGGTACGAAGGCAAGCTAGCCAAGAATATAAAGGAGGACAGTAAAAGCTTATTTAGGTATGTGAAGAGGAAAAAAATAGTTAACAGCAAAGTTGGACCGTTGAAGACCAAGAAAGGTGAATTTATTATGGGGAACAAGGAAATGGCAGATTAATTGAACAGGTACTTTGGATCTGTCTTCACTAAGGAGGACACAAACAATCTTCCTGATATAGTAGTGGCCAGAGGATCTGGGGTGACGGAGGAACTGTAGGAAATCCACATTAGGCAGGAAATGGTGTTGGGTAGACTGATGGGACTGAAGGCTAATAAATCCCCAGGGCCTAATGGTCTGTATCCCAGGGTACTTAAGGAAGTGGCTCTAGAAATCGTCGATGCAGTGGTGATAAATTTTCCAATGTTCTATAGACTCATGATCAGTTCCTGTGGATTGGAGGGTAGCTAATGTTATCTCACTTTTTAAGACAGGCGGGAGAGAGAAAACAGAGAATAATAGACCAGTTTGCCCGACAAAGGTGGTGGGGAAGATGCTGGAGTCAATTATAAAAGATGAAATGGCCACACATTTGGATAGCAGTGACAGGATCGGTCTGAGTCAGCATGGATTTACTAAGGGGAAATCATGCTTGACTTATCTTCTGGAAATTGTTGAGGATGTAACTAGGAAAATGGCCAAGGGAGAGCCAGTGGATGTAGTGTACCTGGACTTTCAGAAAGCGTTTGATAAGGTCCCACATAGGAGATTAGTGGGCAAAATTGAGGCACATGGTATTGGGGGTAGAGTGCGGACATGGATAGAAAATTAGTTGGCAGACAGGAAACAAAGAGTAGGGATTAACGGGTCCCTTTCAGAATGTGACTAGTGGTGTACCGCAAGTCTCGGTGCTGGGTCCGCAACTATTTGCAATATACATCAATGATTTGGATGAAGGGATTCAAAGTATCATTAGCAAATTTGCAGATGACACAAAGCTGGGTGGCAGTGTGAACTGTGAGGAGGATACTATGAGAATGCAGAGTGACTTGGACAGGTTGCGTGAGTGGGCAGATGCATGGCAGTTTAATGTAGATAAATGTGAGGTTATCCACTTTGGTGTCAAAAACAGGAAGGCAGATTACCATCTAAATGACGTCAAGTTGGGAAAAGGGGAAGTACAACTGGATCTGGGGGTCCTTGTTCATCAATCTATGAAAGTAAACATGCACATACAGCAGACAGTGAAGAAAGCGAATGGCATGTTGGCCTTTATAACAAGAGGAGTTGAGTTTAGGAGCAAAGAGGTCCTTCTGCAGTTATACAGTGGCCCTAGTGACCACACCTGGAGTATTGTGTGCAGTTTTGGTCCCCTAATTTGAGGAAGGACATTCTTGCTATTGAGGGAGTGCAGCGTAGGTTTACAAGGTTGATTCCCGTGATGGCGGGACTGTCATATGCCGAGAGAATGGAGCAGCTGGGCTTGTACACTCTGGAGTTTAGAAGGAAGAGAGGGAATCTTATTGAAGCATGAGATTGTTAAGGGTTTGGACACGCTAGAGGCAGGAAACATGTTCCAGATGTTGGGGGAATCCAGAACCAGGGGCCACAGTTTAAGAATAAGGGGTAAGCCATTTGGAACGAAGACGAGGAAACAGTTTTTCTCACAGAGAGTTGTGAGTCTGTGGAATTCTCTGCCTCGGAGGGTGGTGGAGGCTGGCTCTCTGGATACTTTCAAGAGAGAGCTAGATAGGGCTCTTAAAGATAGCGGAGTCAGGGATACGGGGAGAAGGCAGGAATGGGGTACTGATTGGGGATGATCAGTCATGATCACATTGAATGGCTGTGCTGCCTCGAACGGCCTAATGGCCTACTCCTGCATATTATTGTCTATTGTCTAAGGGAGGAGGGAGAGACGGGGTGGGGAGACGGAGTGGAGACAATTTTTAAGAAGCCAGAGATACACGGCTGTGTAGGTCAGTGGACATTAACATTACCTGTCGGTTATCCTTGGTTTTGGAAACTACTGTTTATGTTTTTTTCCCCCAATGAGCCAATGAAATTCACCGGTCAGCACCAGCGACAACCTACGAGAAGCTCAGATCTCCTGGCGACCCACTACCACTGCACCTACCTCATGAGAATTATCGCTACTCTCCATGTTGAAAAATTAGCAGCAACCAGAATGAAGCCGTGACTAGTTAAAACAATACGGGAATGACTCACCACCATGCAGGCGACACCCCGGCAACCTCCGGCAAACATGTGGCGCCCTTATAGTCTCCTAAAAAGTTGTGTAAGTGGGACAGGCCCATAAGTCATACTATGTTAACATGTTAATAATAACATTAATATTAACATGTTAACATAGAAAACGTCATTGTAAATCACGGTACAACTAGAGAAAATAGCACGACCTTTTAGCAAAACGGCCAAAAAAGGCTGATTTAGGCACTCGATCGTGAACAAGGCTTTATCTTGGTGAAATCCTCAAAAAAGGCATAAAAAAGCACATGGCATTTATGGCAAAATCCTGGCTCTAATGATGACTGATCCCTAGGATGGTGGAACTGTCTGATGAGTCAATATTGGATTAACTAAGCTTGTTTTCACTGGTATATAGGAGAATAAGAGGAAATCTAATTGAAATATCAAAACTTCTGACAGGGCTCGTCAGGCTGATGCAGAAGGCTGTCAAGGCTAAGTTGCTGATAATATTTAAGAAGGAAATACATTTATTTTGAGATGCAAAGAACATTAAATGTTATGGGCACAGAGTAGGAACTTGGTGGATTAATTTTATTAAATGGCAAAACTGATTCGAAGAAGCTCTTTTTTTAAATTGTTTCTATGTACTTTTTAATCTTCCCTGCTCTTTGGAATGGCCATAGCCTTTAACTGCCTTTCTAAAGATTGTCTCACAACAATAATTCCTACATTTCACCTCTCTCATGACAGCATAATGTTAGATACCTTACCAGAAAGTGCAGGATAAATTCAAGGTTACAGCTGAGTGCAATGAACTGTGCTCATTATGAATATTTTTTTTCAGCAGGTTTAGATTGTGGACAAAGTCAAACTGTTTTTTCTTTCTTTAATGATTTCAATCTAAAATGTTGGCTTTGCCCATGATGATTTGGTCAAAATACCAATTGATTTTGGATTGTAATGTGCTGATGTTTGGTCATGAAACTGATTATAGCAAGCAAAAATATGTGGAAACCTAATTCAGTCTGCACTGCCTGCTGTGCAGACGAGGTTAGCATCAGGCACGTGCCATCAGGGTAGGCAAGGTAGGCACTGCCTACCCTGACTAAAATTATAACATGGTAATAATTAAATATAAATAGTAAAGGCATGGGAGAATTATGCCTATGTAAGAGATCGACCTCTTAGGTAGGCATAATTCTCCATGCCTTTCATCCGCAGCGCTTGTAACACGGGAAGCTCTGTGCAACCCACGTGCCGTCAGCGCTGCCTGAAGCCGTCAATGATAATCGGGGCTGAAGGCAGCAGAAATCCTGCCTTTGCAGCACTGCGCATGCGCATCGGTCTACTGCGCATGCACAGAGCAATTTTATTGGCGGGGTTTTCAAATATGGTTTGTCAATATTTTTAGTGTATGTTAGGTAACAAAGAGAGAAGAATGGAGCTTGTTCACCAGTAATGTGGTAAGTACATTTTGTGTTTATGTTTTTAAATACTGTATTTCCCGGCGTGTGGGGATGGGGGGGGGGGGGGGGGGGGAGCGCTCCTTTCACAGTGTTTCGGGAGTCTGGCCCGGGGTAAGGTTGCGGGGAGGGCACGAATGTTATGAATGAGGGATCGGGAGCATGCCACTTGCGACGCTCCTTCCACAGAGGCGTGGAATGCCACCGCATTGAGGCCGGGGGGGAGAGAAGTAGCTCGGGTGGCTGAGCGGCCGCCGGGCCGGGCCGGACAGCGGAACCAGCCGCCACCTTAGCTCCTTCTGCCGGTCCCCGCTCACCTCTCCGTCAACAAACCACTCTCCTGCCGCTTCGCTGGCCTCACTCATGTCCTTAAATTCAGACGGCGCGATTGAGGTTACTCGGTTGCGGGAATTTAAGGATTTGCAGGAAGACGCTGACATGAGCGAAGTCGGTGAACGGCAGGTGACAGGTGTTCCGACGGAGAGCACTGCCAGTGGTGAGCGGGCCGGCAGAAGGCGCTGAAGTGGCGGCCAGTTCTGCTGTCGGGCCGCTCGCAGCTCCCCGAGCTGCTTCTATGCCCCGCGACAGTGCGGGGGCTTCGTGCCCGGAAAGCTGCGGCAGCGGTGAGTGAGTTTCTGGCATTATCCCCGACACCCTCCTTCTCACCATTGAACAATTGAGGTCAATGGCTTCACAAATATCTCATTCTCCTCCACTGAGAGCTTTGTTAAACAGACATTGGTACCATGTATCGCACTACCGAGCCTTTTCCTCCTTGAGGCATCCAGAAAAACTGCAATCACTTTGGCTGAAACTTACAATGAGGTATCAGTTTGCAATATGAGGCTGCAGCCAGAGCAATTAGGCTGTCTCCGTATAAAGCAGTTTCTTATAGGAGAAAAAGGTGTGTCCGACCTAACTGGATTAGCCCAAATCGTGACATTGAAGAATTGGTGATGTTAATTGACTTTTCCCTCAGCTATATATAGTTTCCATAAAAAGGGCAAATAATTAATTCAATCACATATTCCACCGAATGCAAGATTTGTTCAGCTAACGTGTCCCCAAATGGTCTAGGGCAAATTGAAATGTCACTGGTTTTTTTTATTTATTTATTTAATTAACGGAGCGAACAATCTGCACATGCGCGGTTTAATATATTTTTTTAGCGGACTGAGTGCCTACCCTGAGTAATTACTCACGACACGTGCCTGGTTAGCATGATTAAATATTTGCTTGTTAATATTAACATTGTTATAGCACTGTAGTGATGAGATTCTTTGTTAAAAAGGACATGAAACTTGCTGGTAGGGATAGGAAACATCTTCTTGGGATCTGTAAATTACTTACAAACTATTGATATGTGTAAATATAATTATTCTGCTTGGAATATAAAAGTTGAAATTAGACACTATGTTTGCATGCACCTGGAGATGTTTCAAATTTAATATTCTAATTAAATTTATATTATGTGGATAATTTTAACATAAACAAATTAAAAAAATCATGCTAATTAGTCAGGAACGTGAAAAAGAATATGGTGGCTGTGGGTAAATCCAATCTGGTGTGAGTCATTTCAAGACCAATTGATGAGAATTCAGGACCAACATGTTCCTGCATGGATGGAAGGTATGGTTCACAAGGTTCAGGAATCTTAGATGACCAAGGATGTAGTGCCTTTAGACAGAAAGAAAAAATAATTATGTTGAGATTTCAGAAGCTGAAATCAGACATATCTTTGAGGAATGTAAAGGAAGCGGGAAACAAGAAATTTGGATGGCTAAAAGGGGCCAAAAATATGCTGTAAATAGAATTAAGGAGAATCCCATGGCATTTTATACAAATAACAGGTGCAAGAATGTAGCTGGTGAAGGGGTTGATCAACTCAAGGCTAATTAGAAGATATGTGTATTTTTATAATACTGGCACACAATAATGTGACAAAGGGGGCAAATTTCAAATTTCTTCAAAAAAGTTGACAAGCACTTTATTGGGTTCATAACTAACATAGTATCAACAAAAAATATAAGAAAAATAGCATATTGATGGCAAGTTTCCGAAAATGGCATCAGAATACACAAATAAATTTTGTGTAACGGTTGTCGCGTAGTGTCCACCAGCGATCTGGATGGCACAGTAAGTGAACGTATTTCTTATTCCTTTCTATGTTTATCAATACCACATGGAACAATAAAATTGCAAACATCGTTTTCACTTCATTCACCTGATCACGTAGTAGAGTACTGTATCCATCTGAGTGGACACCGTGATGCGTGTTACACGATCATACACACGTTGTGGTGGTATGTTGCGGTGGACACTCAAAGGTTTGGTGTCCCAGAAAACCAAACATTTTCACCAATGTGATTTAAACAGTACATTACCTTATGGATTTGAGCTATATCGATGGCCGATGATTCGTCAGAAGGTTTGATTTGGGATGACTTTTTTAGTAAGTAAAATGTCTCCGTTACGGTCGTTGTGGAGCTTCCAGAAGGAATGAAGTTAGCGACTTTGTCCGTACGAAATGTAAACAAGAGACAGTATGTTGCCAAATTGACGATTGGCTTAACTTTTTTAGTTTTGATGACCAATTTATGCTCCCACATTTTTTTATTTACTTTAAAAAGTCAGAAAATATATCTTAAATGGTCGTTGTGTTTTTGACACCACGATGTTTTTGATATGTTAAATGCGAATATAAGAAAAAATAATGAACTCGCCCAAAAATCACTACTACCATAGGATACCTCGTTGTGGTTTGTGAAAAGCAGTAGAGGCTTGGTCGTGTGACAATGGACACAATGTGAGTTTTTATGTCACATTTTTGATGTCCATAATGGTGGTAAAACAATGAAAATTCGTCTGTCATGAAAAATCTTTTTGACTTTAGGTTATCTAATTTATATCTATTATTTATAAGGTTTCACATGATGGGTAGATTTTTGTTAAGAACCGTGTATTGGTGTAAAAATCTGAATAATAATCTTGTTCCTCAAAATTTCTCCAGTATTGTAAAAATACACATATGTTTAGAGCCAGAGAATGTAGATGGGTCTTAAATAAGTAATTTGTATCTGTATTCACCAAGGAGTAGGACATGGATGACGGTGATATTTCCGTTAATTTTCCGTATTTCATATGGAAATACAAATTTGCTTTGTTAAATAAAGATTAAAAAAAAACATTAGCCATACGGATTTTTTTATCTTTTATGGGGGGTTGTGGGAGTCTACAGGGCAGCAAGCCTCAGCACCGCAGCAAACTCAGCCGTGAGTATTCAATGTTAAACACCGGAAGCGGGCAAGCGGACGTGGTGAATGAGGGGGGGGGGGCGAGAAAGGGTCAGATTTGTATGACATCGGTAGCATAACGGGCCACTCTTGGTCGGGGGGGGGGGGGGATAGAGTTAAAAGACCTGAAGCAGAAACGAAAGACAACAGGCCAGATAAGTGCGAGAGGGAGACAATCTGTGGATAAACAGATCTGGGGGTTGTGTTAACTCGTTCGGTACAACAGCAGACCAGGTTGGAGGTTTGAGTCTGCGTTGACATTGGTGTCAGGGCTAATGTCCGGGCCGGGGTACGGGTGGGATTTAATCCTGTGTGTGTGTGTGTGTGTGTGTGTGTGTGTGTGTGTGTGTGTGTGTGTGTGTGTGTGTGTGTGTGTGTGTGTGTGTGTGTGTGTGTGTGTGTGTGTGTGTGTGTGTGTGTGTGTGTGTGTGTGTGTGTGTGTGTGTGTGTGCAAAATGCTCACTTAAAACAATACGGCGTCAACTCATTATTGTTTCTTAGCCCTCTGACAGGTGTTTCAATCTCACCTCGTAGTGAGATTGAAATCAATTAATAGCTATTAATTGTAGAGATTGAGATCGATTCATAACTATTAATTTTAATTCCTGGTCCATATCGAACTTTTCCAAATACAAACGCTTCAAGTTACGCTTCTTGTGTGGGGGGGACGGGGGATGCTAGGATAAAATACCATATATTTGCATTTATATAGCGATCCTGCTGTGAAAAGTTTAAGTCGAAAGTTGTTTTTTTTTCAAAGTGGGAATTGGAAGATAGGGTCAGAGATGCTACACAGAGATTTTGATAGGAAGGAAACGTTACAGCAGCTGAGTAAAAGATCGGTCAAATGGTAGGTTCAATGAAGATCGGGCGAGGAGGATTGGGGATAGGGGAAAAGTATCAATAGCTTGAGACTTGCCTAAATGAGTACTGAGATGGATTATCATTCCACACCAAATTTCTTAGACAATAATACCTTTTATGCAATTATCACAATAGTTTGTTGGATATGGATCAATGGACTCTGTATGGTACATGCTCGTAAATTAGTAAAACAAATGTTCTTCTTTAAGTACTGTTGTTTCTGGGATGGGGTGACTGATAACAAATAACCTACATTCTATATTTTGTCATAATGTGGCTGAAACAATGGCAAATGTTGTGATATTTATTGAGATAGAAAGATACAACTGAGTTTGGGCAAGATATTACCTTGCAACATTCTGTATGTCTGATAGATATTGTGAAATAGAACTCAGAAATTATGGGAGGATTACATAAAACTACAATTCAAAGGTAATAAATATTCAAATAATGAGTATTCTTATTTCCATCATGAATATACAATAGTGAGATAGGACACCAGGTCCTACTACGGTAAACGCACGAGCTACTATGGTATGACTACGTGTTAAAAAGTATCACATTTTTACATCCTGAGTATATTTTACTCGTGGATATTTTTAAACATGTTGAAAAATCTTCACGAGTTACCACGTTTCCCGAGTACCTGCCCTTAGCGCTTAGAAATGGCATGTTGGCCTTTATAACAAGAGGAATCGAATGTAGGAGCAAAGATGTCCTTCTGCAGTTGTACAGAGTTCAAGTGAGACCACACCTGGAGTATTGTGTGCAGTTTTGGTCCCCTAATTTGAGGAACGACATTCTTGCTATTGAAGGAGTGCAGCGTAGGTTAATTCCCGGGATGGCGGGACAGTCATATGCTGATAGAATGGAGCAGCTGGGCTTGTACACTCTGGAGTTTAGAAGGATGAGAGGGAATCTCATTGAAACATATAAGATTGTTGAAGGCTTGGACACGCTGGAGGCAGGAAACATGTTCCCAATGTTGGGGGACTCCAGAACCAGGGGCCACAGTTTAAGAATAAGGAGTAAGCCATTTAGAACGGAGACGATTAAACACTTTTTCTCACAGAGAGTGGTGAGTGTGGAATTCTCTGCCTCAGAGGGCGGTGGAGGCAGGTTCTCTGGAGACTTTCAAGAGAGAGCTAGATTGGGCTCTTAAAAATAGTGGAGTCGGGATATGGGGAGAAAGCAGGAACGGGGTACTGATTGTGGATGACCAGCCATGATCACATTGAATGAATGTGATATGAAAGTGAAATAGGTGTCAAATTTTACTTCGGAGTCACGTGAGTGACTACATGAAGAACCCCGTGCAGCCGTTGGTGCATCATGACGTCAGACGCACTGGGGCAGTCGGCCGGTTGGAGCAGCAGCGCTCCTCCAAGCGCTAAGTTTAAAAACGCGAGGTATGTTTTAAACTTTTTTCCAGTGGTCATTTTCTGCGACGGTTGGAGGTCTGTTGGAGAAATGTTGCAGAAAATGACGAAGGTGTCAGCGAGGAGCTCCGGAGGTAGGAAGGAAAATGACCAGGAGAGAGTTGTTGATGGAGGCCCGTCTGGTACACCTGGTCCGGTGCTGGCTACACAGCCAGTGGTTGCAGACCCACTGCCTGTGAGCAGTGGAGGCTTGCCAGTAGGGTGGAAGGCCACTGGCAAGTCAGATAGGCCCGTGGACCCTGAGTCGAGGCCTGGAGGTTATACCCTCCATAGGAGAGTCCGATTGCTCACGGCTCTCCCAGGTCGAGATTTGATTACAAAGAATGCTCGACAGGGACCAGCTCCGTGAGGAGGAGTGGTGCCCAAGCCAGGCTGTGGGAGAGCCTGTGCTAGCAGCACCTTTTACAGGGCTGCAGGAATATCCTGCCTGTGAGGAGGATGGTCCATCAGTGTAGTTCGCTGACACTGATTCTATGGTGGGGGAGAGCAGTAAAGGAGTTCAGTTGGAGGTAATTCCGAATATTGCAGAAAAATATGCTGTGCCTAGAGAGGCAGGAGAGGCGATTGAGGCAGAATTGGCTGAAGCAATTCAGTACATGCTCTTCCACTAGTTACAGGAACTAGCTGTGGATGAAGCAGCAAAAAACTATGAAGCTCCTGTTAATTGTGATCTCCTGAAGGTACCGGTGGTTAATCACCAAATTTGGTCACAGTTGGGTATGCCAGCTAGGGCCCAGGAGATGAAATTCCAAAAAGTGCTTAAACTGTTGTCGGCAGGTGTCACGGCTTTTGTGAAAGTTATTGATACAGGGAATATGTTTGAAGCACACCAGGATACACTTGGATTCTTTTGTAGTGCATTTTTTGAAATTAACAATATCAGGAGGGCCGCTATAAGGCCAGTGATTAATCCGAACTTGGCGAGTTTGTGCAAACCGATCAATGTACCGCCACGGAAATCTGCTGTTTGGAGGTAACCTTGCAAAAAGGGTAAAAGACTGTCATGACGATGTTAAAACCATGGCCCTCATTAAGCCGGCTGGCAAACAAGGCAAAAGGTTTTTTCCTTATTGGAAAGGCACTAGTGTGGATGCAGGAGAAGGAACCAGCCGTTCAGGTCTTCAATATTGGAACTGGCAGGTTGTCCACCGGTATGAAGGGGAAGGTGCCTTTCTCTACAAGAGGTCGTGGACAACAAGGTCAGCAAGGACAGATGCAGGTAAGGAATATACCGTTGACAGACAATCAATTAACTAATGTTGCTGTTGAAATTGGGGGAAGGTTCTCAAACAATGGGAGGAGTTGACATCAGATTCATTTATACTTAGCAGTATTGAAGGGGTGAAAATTGAATTTTACTCTAATGACAGTCCACCTAATCAACATGTTCCTAGTCAGAAACTTATATTTTCAGATGAAGAAAATGTGCTTATTCAAGCAGAGATTCAGTCATTATATAAGAAAGGGATAATTGAGACTTCAGTATATCAAAGTCGACAATTTGTGTCAAGTATATTTCCCAGATCTAAAAAGACTGGGGGATGTAGAATTATTCTGGATTTAACGAGTTTGAACAAATTTGTTTGTTATAGGCATTTCAAAATGGAAACCTTTACCACGGCCAAACATCTAGTTTCCAAAGGGTGTTATATGGCAAGCATTGATTTAAAGGATGCGTATTACTCAGTGTCTATTCATGGTGATGATAGAAGATATTTGAAATTTATTTGGATGACTCAGTTGTGGCAATTCAAGGCATTGCCTAATGGATTAACTTCAGCTCCTAGACTATTTACTAAATTGGTAAATACTAAACTGTGTTAGCATTACTCAGAGCTCGGGGCATGTGGTAATGGCCTATTTAGATTATATTCTGATAGTTGGAAAAACTCATGCTGAAGCTCAGTCGCCAGTTTCAGTTGTTAAATTCACTTTTGAACAATTGGGGTTTGTCGTTTATCCAGATAAATCTAAATTATCACCAGTCCAAATCATTGATTATTTGGGATTTACCATAAATTCAAATCACATGTTGGTAACTTTGCCCAGGGATAAATTGGATCAGTTAATTGAGTTCTGTGTTAATCTCCTTGGAGAACAACGGCCTTCAATTAGACAAGTAGCCAGGTTGATTGGGAAGTTTGTTGCAGCATTTCCAGCTGTGCAGTATGGTCCTCTACATTATCAACAATTACAACGATCAAAGAAACAGGCACCGAGAATACAAAGGGGCCATTTTGATAGGCCTATGCAGTTGTCAGTTGGGGCAATTTCTGACATACAATGGTGGATAGTAAATGTTTCAAAAAGTTTTAGGAAGGTCTTGGTGGAACCACCTTCAATGATATTACAGACTGATGTAAGTGCACTGGGTTGGGGTGCAATAGATATGTCTTCTAGTTGTGGAGGCAGATGGAATGTTCTTGAGACATCCCTTCTTAAATTAAGAGGGATCAATTATTTAGAGTTGTTGGGAACCTGGTATGGGCTTAAAGCTTATTGTTCTACCAGGAGGGACTTGCATGTGCAGGTTCAGATTGACAACACCACAGTAGTGGCATATGCAAACCACATGGGTGGAGTCAAGTCACAGTCTTGTGATAGACTGGCTAACCAGATTTGGAGCTGGTGTATTGAAAAAAATATCTGGCTTTCAGCAATTTATTTGCCAGGAAGATTCAACACTGTAGCTGACATTAGATCACGTCAGTTCAATGATAACATAGAATGGATGTTAAATCAGGATGTATTTAATCAAGTGACTGTCAGTATGGAATGCCATATATTGACTTGTTTGCATCTAGATTAAATCATCAGTTGCCCAGATATGTTTCATGGGAACTAGATCCTGGTGCAGCAGCGGTGGATGCGTTCTTGCTGCATTGGGGAGGAATGTTTGTGTATGCATTTCCTCCATTCTGGCTCATCAGCAGATGTTTGCAAAAGATCAAGCAGGACTCCGCTTCAGGGGTATTAGTAGTGCCAGATTGGCCTACACAAGCATGGTTTCCTCTTGTATTACAAATGGCTAGGGAGCCTCACATGATTATTCCCAAGAATAAAAATCTACTGGTGAATCCAGTAACTGGGGATCAACATCCTTTACATGATCGTATTGATCTGTTGATTTGCAGATTTTAAGGAGGCCATACCTGGGGAGAGGACTGTCTGATCGGATGTTCTCGCATCGGCATGCAGGGAGAGTACACATTGATAGTACACAGAAGCAATATATCACCTCGCTAAAGGAAGGGAGCAATTCTGTCTACAGCAGAATATTTCATATCAAACTGCAGGGATTACAGACGTATTGGAGTTTTTGTCAACTCTTTATTTTGACCAAAAATTAAGTTACAGTGTGATCAATTCAGCCAGAAGTGCTCTGTCTTCTTATTACCCATGAATTCAGAATTGCATACAGTAGGGACACATCCGTTAGTTTCTCGATTCATGAATGGAGTTTTCAATTCTAATCCTCCTAAACCCAGGTATGCCGGTATTTGGAATGTGAGTGAAGTTCTTATGCTTCTTCGCCAGTGGGCTCCGGTTACAAGCCTATCTATAGCCTAATTAATTATGAAGGTGGTCATGCTTATGGCGTTGGTTTCAGCCCAATGTGTACAAACATTGCAAAAACTTCGGCTAGATAGAATGCATGTGTCGGCAGATGCCATTATATTTTATGTCTATGATTTGCTTAAACATAGTAGAAGAGGCATGACAGGATGTAAGATTGTGTTTTCAGCATATCCCACAGATGATCGCTTGTGCGTAGTCTCACATTTATCTCGTTACATTGAGGTCACTAAAGCTCTAAGAGGAACAGAGTCTGCATTATTTATTAGTCACAAAAAAACACACAGTAAGGTGTCGGTGCAAACAATTTCAAGGTGGCTAAAGCAGGTCCTGGGAAGTGCTGGAATTGATACTGATAAATTCAAATCTCATTCCACCAGGGCGGCATCAACTTCCGTGGCAAGGGCGATGGACGTGCCAATAGACCATATCCTCGCAGCCGCAGGATGGGCCAGTGAGCTGACCTTTCAAAGGTTTTATCACAAGCCGATTTCAAGGCTGGGGGTGTTTGCTGATTCTGTTTTGAGTTCTGTTATTGTTTCCCCCTGAGTTAGAGGGGTTGTTATGATTTTGTTTGTAAATAAACTGTTATTCATTTAACAAATGTTATTATTGATGCATTATTGATTGTTACTTTTAAGTCAATCGATGCAGTGTGAACGCCGGATTTGGGTCTGCGGCGTGAAATCAGTGCTTTGAAGTCTTCACGTAGTCACTCACGTGACTCCGAAGTAAAATAGTAAGATTAAATGAGAACTTACCAGTTTGAAGTTTGATCTTTATTTTATGCGGAGTCGAGTTGAGGGACTAAGTGCCCTCCGCTCACACCCTCATAGATCTCTGATGGTAGTTCTAGTCTTTGTTATCTTACCATTATACTTCAGTCATTGTTAGCTGTGAATTCACTTCGCTGCTTTGAAGATTGACGCACCAACGGCTGTACGGGGTTCTTCACGTAGTCTCTCAACTCGACTCCTCATGGTTGATAGCCAAGAAAGATAGACTTTGTTATCCCTCAGTACAGCAACATCAAGAATGATGTTGCTGTACTGAGGGATAGCCAAGTCTATCCCTCATTGCTAGCAACTGATGGGAAGCGGCTGTAAAGTGGGAAGCGGCTGTAAAAGGACAGCGCTGCTGGAGGGGGAGGAGTTCCTTTCAGAGCGTGTGGGTAGTCTGTCCAGGGGTAAAATTGCGGGGAGGGCAGGAGCGTTGAGAGGGGGTCGGCCTGGGATCATCCAGCTCAAGAGCGGGTCAGTGGGCGATGGATAACAGGCAAGCAGGCGGTGGAGCTTATTCCATATATTAATGCGAGTAACCTCAATTGATCCCTTGTTCGCGCTGACACATGAGTAAGCTCCACTGCCCACTGTGATGTTATCCTGTTGACCCGCTCCGTTCTATGATCTTTGCTCTTGAGCTGGTCCCCTCACTGTTCAGACGGAAGTTCACTCATGGGAACTTCAGCTGTTTCACCAGGTCTACAGAAAGCTGCCAGTCCTGCGCAGTCGCCAGGATTCCTGACGGATTCCTGGCTGCTGTGGTACTCCGGCCTTCACAAAGGTAATCATCTGGGTGGTGGGGCGTGCTCGTCCCATGCTGATGGCTTCTGCAATGGGTTTAAGAACCTGGTTGTGATGCCAGGTGTACTGGCCCTACCCAAGAGCCTTTGGGCAGCAGCTCAAGATGTGTTCCAACGTCCCCTTGCCTGAGCATTGCGGGCAATCTGGAGATTCCGCTTTGCCCCAGATGAAGAAGTTTGATGGGCTGGGAAGAACATCATACACTGCCTGGACCAGGAACTTGATGCGCTGTGGTTCAGCCTGCCAGAGCTCAGTCCATGTGACTTTTCGGTCCATGGCCTGCTCCCACCTTGTCCATGCTTCCTGCTGCCTCAATCCAACTGCTCTGGTATACCTCTCCTCCACCACCACAGCCCTTACTTCCTCCTAGACCATCCTACGCCTCTAATTCCCCTTGGTGAAGAAGCATTATGTGGCGCAAACAAATGCTAAATTTCAACGACATGTATTCTGGCAAACGACACAGAGCGAGGGGGAAAGCATTGATCAGTTTGTCACAAGATTTTGTCAAGTTTATGAGGGCTGCAACTTTGGAGCCGAGTTGGATAATCAAAGCAGGGATCAGGTTGTACAAAGTTGCAAATCAAATGGCTTAAGACGCAAGTTGTTGATGAAAGTTGACATGCTAACATTAAGTGAAACACTGAAAATTGCCTGTTCATGTGAAGCTGTAGAAACCCAGTTACAGACCATGATATTGGATGGAGGAAGCCAAGATAACAAGACATCATCTACTGGCACTCCCAAACGACATGGACATGGTAAGAATCATTCCAATGCTGAAGATTTTAGATGTGGACATTTTTTACATTTTGCCAAGGATTTATGTTGCCCTGCCAGGTATCAAACATGCAGAAGGTATTGGGAAAAAACCCCATTTTGCGAAGAAGTGTCGAACCACAGACAAACCAAAGAGAGATGATGGAAAAGCAAATAGATTTGGAAGATGAAGAGGGCAGAGAGAAGGACGCTATCAAAATTGATGTTCAAGTGAATGGAAATGTGATGCTTTTGCTATCTACAATAAGCACGCAAGAGAATTGGAGGTGTGGAAGTAGACATTATAGTAGACTGGAAGTGATAGCAGTGTTATTGACAGAGCGCTGTGGGAAGATTTAAAATGGAATAAGATAAAATGCACTTCAAGAAAGTGTGAGAAGAAATTGTATCCTTGTACATCATCAACACCACTCCTGGCAGTTGGATGTTTCATGGCAGAGCATATTAAGGCTGTTGATGAGGTCCTGCAAGAACTATTTACAAGCAAAGTATTTTCAAAGATAGATCTAAAGTGGGGTTATCATCAGTTGGAGTTAGACGCAGAGTCAAGGAAAATAACTACTTTTGTCGCACATAATGGACTATACTGATATAAGAGTTTGTTGTTCGGAGTCAATGCCGCACCAGGGATTTACCAATATGAAATTCAAAAGGTAATTCAAGGGATTCCTGCAACTGCAAGCATCTCAGATGATATCATTATTCATCAGTGCCGGATTTACCTATAGGCTTAGTAGGCTGAAGCCTAGGGCCTCAAATTCCAGCCCCTTATCTCATTGGCTATGCTTGGCTGCACATTGGTGTCAATCTGGTGGACTCTTCCATCTTCTTCTAGTCGTGGGGGCCTGGGAGGGGCCTCACAAGTGAAATAGACTAGGGCCTCTCTTCATCTAAATCAAGCACTGATTACAGGGAACTGCAGATGTTGGTTTATAAAATTACACTTTGAATTCGGAAAACTTTGAATTCGGCGATAAACCACAAACTCTTGGGAAAATTGAAAAAATTTTCAATTGAAAAAACGGGAAAGGATCATACAATTTCAAAAATTAAATCAGATAAAGGTGAATTGTTAACATTACCTAATGATATCAATAAAAAATTTGCTCAATTTTATCAAAATTTATATACATCCAAAACGTCAGCAGATAGTTCCAAAGTTATAAATTTTTTGGATAACTGCAACCTCCCAAAACTTAATCTGCTGGAACAAGAGAAATTAGGAGCTCAGGTCTCAATTAAGGAAATAGAAGAGACAATAAATTCACCGAAGAATGGTAAAACCCCAGGACAAATTAGTAATGAATTTTATAAAAGATTTTACGACACAATCTCACCACGACTACACAAACTGTACACATACGCTTTCGAAGAACAAACATTACCAGAAACAAAAAGCTGAATCAACGATTACACTCATACCTAAAATATAAAGATTTAGAAGACCCTGGCTCATATAGAGCCATCGCACTGTTAAATACAGATCAGAACATACTAGTGAAAACCCTAGCAAGAAGATTGAGTAAATATGTTAGTAAATTAATAAATGCGGATCAAACGGGGTTTATACCCAAGAGATACTCATTTCAATAATTTGAGACGTTTGTTTAACATAATGCACGCATACAAAACTGAAGAGCAAGAGCTATCAATTATTTCATTGGACGCAGGAAAAGCATTCGACCAAGTGAAATGGGAATACCTCTTCAAAGTATTGCAACATTTTCAAATGGGAAAGAACTTTATTTCATGGGTAAAATTATTATATGACAAGCCGACTGCCAGAATATTAACTAATAATATACTGTCTCCGAAATTTCAACTATCCAGGGGCAATAGACAGGGATGTACATTATCACCCCTGATATTTGCTCTTGTGATAGAACCCTTAGCAGAAATCATAAGAATACATCCGAATATCCATGGTTATAATACAAAATACTCAAATAATAAAATATCACTATACGCAGACGATGTACTATTATATATTACAAAATCGCAAACCAGCATACCAAATATACTAAACCTAATAGAGGAATTCGGATCCTTTTCAGGATATAGAATAAATTGGAATAAAAGTGAATTTATGACAATAAAACCTCAAGATTCGACACACCTTTTAAAATACCCTTTTAAAATTGCTATAGAAAAATTTAAATACTTGGGAATCTTTATTCAACGCAAACTATATGCCCTTACTTACTAAATTAAATGCCTTGATTAAATTTTGGAAAACACTTCCGATGTCTTTAATAGGCAGAATAAACGCCATAAAAATGATTTTTTTTTACCACAAATTTTATATTTATTTCAATCAATACCAATATAATTACCTAAAAGGTTTTTCAAAAAACTTGATTCTGATATCACAAATTTTATATGGGACTATAAATCCCATAGAATCTGTAGATGGTTTATACATGCAACCAATAATATAGCTACCTCAGTACCATTAACCCCGCCTTAGTTAACATCAAACATAATGCTTTCCCCTCCCTGGGTATAAAGAAGACGCTTGTGTAAACCCAAAGAATTTGGTGGACTAACACTCCCCAACTTTTTGTACTATTATTGGGCAGTAAATATCAAAAATGTAATTCACCTGTTGGACAATTCTGCCCAACAGGTGGATTGGATAGTAATGGAGAAAGAGGATTGTTCCCCTTTTTAACATAGGAGCGATCATTCTCTCACCGATAAAAATGAATAATACAACATACAAGAAAAACCCAATTATTCATAGTACTATTAGAATTTGGAAACAAATAAAACTCTCAAATTAAGAAACCTTTTGCTTCTCTCTCCTATAGTTAATAATCCGTCATTTAAACCATCCATTATTGATAAAACATTTACCCATTGGGAAAGAATAGAATTAAAATGCTTGGAGACATGTATGAAACGGGAATTTTTTTATCATTCCAACAACTACAAATCAAATACAATCTGAAACGTAATCAATATTTTAAATACCTTCAAATCCGTGACTATTTGAAAAAACAAGAATACCAAACTCTGACTCCAGATCTATTAGATGAAGCTATGAACTGAAAGGCGGACTCAACTAACTTAATATTATACTTGTATAATATTCTAAATATAGAAATACCATCATCTGACACAATTAGAAGAGATTGGGAACAAGAACTATCTATAAAAATCTCGAAAGATAGATGGGATAAATATTTGCTATATGTGCATAAATGTGCATATCTTAATTCAATACAAAATTTTACATAGATTATATTATTCAAAAACTAAACTGAACAAAATCTTTCCAAATTTTTCCCCTAATTTGTGATAAATGTTTATCTCAAGATGCAACCATAGCACATTCCTTTGTTTTTTGTATAAAAATCCAAAAACATTTTGGAATGAAATTTTTGAAATGTTTACAAAATTATTTAAAATAAAACTGAAACCTAACGTAGAACTGATTATTTTTGGAACAATGGATGCCGGCTTTGAGCTGACTTTGTTCCAAAAGAGTTTCCTTAATTATGCCTTAGTAACGGCAAAAAGACATACTTAAATTCTGGAAAAATGCACCAACACCAACGCTAAAAATGTCGATTTCAAATATGTCTGAAATGTTACATCTCGAAGACATGAGATTCATCCTAGCAGGCAAATCAGACCAATTCTTAAAGATTTGGTCTCCATTTATCGACATTACAAGCATAAGGTACAACATAACTCTGGAAATAAACTGTTTCAGGACCGGGTGAGGGGTGTGTAAAGATACGAAGCAGGTATATCCCTTTTATTTTATTTTCTTTATATTTCCCTTTTTTTCTCTTCTCTTTCTCTTTCTCAGGCTTTACATCTTTATGGGCTCTCTCTTTCCACTTTTTCATGTACTATTAATATCACTATCTTATCTAACTTTCTCTATTTTTCTCTCTCTTGCTTCTGTTACTTTTCTATTATTAAATTTTAAAACAAGAAGAGGTACATGAAATGTATTATGTTATTTTTGGTTTATATTATTGTACATCTAATTTAAAAAAAAATTATATATATATATATAAAATGACAAACTGCTGGAGTAACTGGAAGGCTAGCTAAAGTTACAACAGGATCTGGATCCATTAGGAAGGTGGGCTAAGTAATGGCAAATTGAATTTAACTCTGACAAGTGTGAGGTGCTGCACTTTGGTATGTCAAACCGGAGTTACACTGTAAATGATAGAGCCCTGGAGAGTGTTATAGAACGGAGAGATCTGGACTACCAGTGCATGAAGTGCCAGATTTAGATGAAGAGAGGCTATAGGCTATTCCAGTTGTGAGGCCCCACCCAGTCCCCTACCCCCACGACTAGAAGATGGAAGAGTCCACCAGATTGATACCGATTTGCAGCCGAACGTGGCCAATGAGATAAGGGGCTGGATTTTGAGGCCCTAGGCTTCAGCCTACTAAGCCTATAGGTAAATCCGGCATTGTTATTCATGGTACCACATGCGAGGAACATGGTTGACTCAGGCAGACACTAGCTTGGTTGAAGGCTGCTGGATCGACAGTGAATGTGGACAAATGTTTGCTTGGTTTTTCACAATTAGTGTTCAGAATTATGGGCCACAAGGTGATCAGTAATGGCATCAATGCAGTATCGTGTGATTAGTGCGTGTAGAGCGGGTCCTTGGTTCGACTTGTGTGCGTGGTTGGATTGTGGGCAGCGTTGCGGCGTGTTATTGAGGATTTCGGGAGTCGTAGCGGTGTAATGTATGATGGTTGATGGGGGATTATGGGGGATCAGGACTGGAGTGTCAACACTTGGTACATATGGTCCGACTTATTAACGGGGGTTTGTGTTGTTGGAGGCGGTATTAGTGACTGTTTAGTTTTTGGGCGGGGTTTGTAGATGGCCCGGATCCACGGGGACGATTGGTCCAGATTGTACCTCTCATGGTAATGTTTGCAGTTTCGATGTGAGGGTTAGTTGGATATTGGGCGTTGGGTGGGGACTCGTGTGAGGTTTATGGGCGGGGGTGGGCAATTATTATGCTCGTGGGCCTTCGGTGGTCGGGCAATCCGGGCTGGAGAAATTTGGGTTTTGCGGCGTGGTCGTGGGCGGATTTAGGTTTAGTTTACGGAGGAATTTTCGCTATCGGTGGCTGGGCTCTCGGATTTTATGTGGCCGGGCTATACGGACTCGTAGAGGTATATCCTTGGGATGTTAGACAGGAGCTAACCCAATCCACACTGAGCAAATATGTCCAGCACATTGTTACTGAAAGGGTCATGGGTAGTTCGGTTGACTGTGTTGTGGAGCGAGGCCTCGGTACTCACGGTGTGTATGTAGCCCTTGTAGTTGGGCGGGTTGGTTGATTACGGCAAGTAGGTGAAGTGTTGGTTGGGGGGACGTACTCGTGCATAGGTATATGTACGGTAGCAATTTGTGTATGGACATTATTTCATGAGACTCAGGTCGCTACACAGTGACTTTTTATTTTGAACTATGGGCCTTGTTCATTTCTCAAGATCGGGCCGAAGCAGATACTGATGTATCCAACATAAGGTAAGACAAAAATGCCTGGTGATTCGCTGCAGGGGTGGACTGCTGCGTGGGTGCAGTTGGTTGTGGGGTATGAGGATCGGGACGTGTAAACAGGAGGATGCTCTGATGGAGGGTTGTTGGGGAGATTCAATTTTAGGATAAGGGAAGGAGAGAATGTGTGCGAGAGAAGATATAGAGCCGTGGGTGAGAATCGATGGGGGGGGAGTAAGGGGTGCTGGGAATGACTGCAGGATGAGGAGGGACGGTTTATGGGCTTGGTTATATGTGTGGGTTAAAGATAATTTGGCGTATAACTTTGGGGGTCCGAGCATTGCAGGTTGGGTAGTTAGTCTCGTTTATGTGTTTGTTTTATGTGGTTTAGGTGGGGGATTTGGTGACAGTGGAATGGAGGACAAGAACCGGGTGATCCCGGCAATAAGAACTGGATTGGTTGGTGTTGGGCAGGCTGATGGAATTTCGATGATGTGGAAGGGTAAGGCAGGCGAGAATGTAGACACCGGTGAACGGATGAATAGTGCCGGACTAATGCATTGAAAGAGCGTTTGTGGGACATTAGTTCTCGCGGAAGATTCTTAAAGGCAGGGGGCTCGTGGTTGGAATATGTCTGGATACATAGCTCTGGGCGGAATCAGGGAATGGATACATAATAAACGATTATCTCAATCTCGGTCCCTAAAAGCTTCCCCCGGTATCCTTAAATATAGTGACCCCTTGTCAGGGGCTAGGAAATTAACGAACCGGAGATATTGGAGGAAGGATGAGAATTGCGAGGGAATTAAAAGGTTGTTGGGGGGCCTCTGGAGAGTGGTCGTGATCAAAAGATCTGAGGAGTTTCAGACGAATCGCACGTCCCCCCTTCGGGTATGAATCTCCGGAAGTGAAATGGCGGGAGGGATGTGGGCTCATCTGGCCAACCCCCAGGAGGAGGAATGAAACTTGGTTTGATGGAGGTACAGGGTTACAGGAGAGGGCGTAGAAAGAGTGGGACCCTTGTTGGGAGGGAGATGTGCGTGGTAGTAATTATTCGCTCGCTCGTCGAATGGGGTGGACCTCATCACAAGTCAGGTTATTCCGGAAGTTTCGAACACCTCAAGCGGCGCCGCGTCGCGGTAGGGTTATTATCAGGCTATGGTGTGATCTTGTTTATGCTTCTGCCATTGCATCTTGAACTATCTCCCAGTCTATCCATGGTCTTCCTGCCTAGCCCGCCTAACACACTAGGCAGCCTCCCCACGAGCCATGCGTTCTCGGTACAATGAGTGGGGGAATGAATATTTTAGGAGTGTGGGGGGATGGGTTGGAAGAAGGAACCAAATACAATTTGATGGTCATTCGGGTGGTGGGGGTTTTGCACGGGGGGGCAAACAGCTCCCGGTGAAGTTGAACCCGGCTACAATAGTGGCTCGGGAGGAATCGCACGGTTTTTTTGGTTACCGGGCTAGAAGAGTTGGCGGGGCGGAGGGCGGCCAGCCCCTGGGGAGTGAATATAGATTGTCAGGCTTCAATACATTGGTCACAGGGTGCGGGTTGGAGGGCGTGTAATAGAGAAGGGGTGGGGTCCTAGGGAGCGTGATACTGAAGGCGGTTTCTGGGCATGTGTATTTCCTATCGAATAAGGAGGCAGACCGTTGAATAGGTGAGTGGGTATGAAGACACTTTTTGGAATGATGAGGCATGATGTACAGGTTGGTAACCGGTGGGATTGCACATGGAGGTAGCGGGGGAATTGGTGGGATAATAGGGAACTTTGGGGCAGGAGTCGCCCATCCGACGGGGTAGCTTGGGCTCAGACGTGAGGGTGACCCTTAGGTAAGATCGGGGTGTAGAGTTAGGAGGAGGATCTGGAATCCAACGGGGAGAGAGCAAAGAAAGGGGAGCGTTCTTTTGGCCCTCAGGCGGGGTATGGTGAGTACACGAAAAAATTGAAGATCGGTTCTTCGCACTGTCTGAGTATGCGTGGGGCTGTTATAGGTGACTCTTTGGGCCTGCAGGCGTGGCGCGCGGGGAGACGGCAGGTTGTTACATGGGTGGATGCAGTCGAGGGAACACGGGGGTGGGGTGAGGACGGGTTGCAAATTGGAATTCTGGGGGTCAATTATAATAGGGACTGAGTTCACGGGTGGGACTAGAATGGGCCGACTGAGCTGGTGTAACGGAGTGGGAACGGACTTTGGTGGGTGGGCGGAAGGTGGGTTGTTAATGTTAATTTTGGTGTGGTGGGATTGGGGGCGGCATGGGAATGGGGCACACCCCCTTGTTCATATTCTCCGTTTCGGTCTGCAGTGGAACATCAGATCCGTCATCTACCACGAGCATGAGGATGACATGTCTGCCCCATGCAGGTTGGCGCATATGATGGGGATTGGTGCAGGCGCTTAACAGATGTCGGCTGCCTTACCGTGCTGATAATCTCTTGACCATGTTCTGGGTTGAGGACGGCTGTATGCGGGAGGTGGGTTGGTTTTATGCTGGGACCCTATCCGTGTACGGGGACCGTGTGGGTTGGGGTTATGGTGCATTCGTACCCGGGTTCGTGTGCTGGTGGCATGTTTGGTTTGGTATGATTTGAGCGTGGATGTATGGTGTGGTACAGCAGGGTATTTTTTACTTGCTCGCGGGGCCGTGGAATGGTGTGGTTTTCCGCCGCGCCAACCCAGGGGAGTAGAGAGTGGTCCACGTCGGTTAATGGTTTGGCGATTGGATTTTGGGTATCTTGCCAAACAGGAGGGAATATTAAACTGGCTCATGGGGGGGAAAGTGAGTATTGGGTTTCGTATCTGTGAGAATGTTAGGTGCCGGCGATTTTGTGGTGTGCTTTATATGAGGTGCGGGTTTTTGCTCGATCACGGGGGGGGTGTAGGCACCCTGGGGATCATGGGATTTAGGTTGGGACCGTGGTGGGGGGGGTTGACATGTCAGATTGTAGTAATTTATGCTGGAGCTTGTTGGAATACACGTGAGGACCAGGTGGTTTTTTCTGGTGGTCGTGAAATTTTTACTGTTGAGATGTGGTGGTCTCTGGGGCGATTATGGTACTACGTCTGAGATGTTGCCAAGTTCCAGTGCAATCAGAGGCAGGGGGGCGGGCAGACCAATGCTTTGTAGGAGGCGCCTGGTGTGGCATGTTGTTGGGCCCGGGGGTGCTTGCGGGTTTGCGCGGGGCTTAGGGTTGGGGGCGTTAGGGGGCATCGTTTGGGTGAGGGGTTCGGTGGGGGGTGTTGTAGTGTTCTATGGGTCGGAGTGGGGGGTGGGCTGGTGCGGGGGAGATTCAGATGGGTTCTGGTTGCAAGATTGGTGTAAATTTTTTGGTGTGTGGTTACGTCACGTGTTTAGCAATGTGGGGTATGGTCGGGGATATAAATAGTCGACGGAGTTTCCCCGGAGAGGGGCTTGTCGTTTGGGTAATGTCAGGGAGGGGAAGGGGGGGTGGTTTGTACATAGGAAAATAAAATTAATTGGACCCAGTCGTTGATTCAATCTTTTCCATGATAATCTGATTCCCTGCTTATTAATCGGTGGTAACAAAGTTATTGATTTTTACAATTTTTGATTGGCAATATAAAACAACATAGATTTGCCAGTATACATCCGAATCATAACTGTACAGCTTGCGTTATTCTTTCTATTCTCTTTTTTGCCAACACTTCCTCATTGAAGTTATGAGACAAATAGACGAATCAGCTTAATGAAAGAACATCCTGTACAAAGATATCAAAATTACAAAGGAGACTATACTGGAAAAGATTGATTGGTGACGTTTTGGATTGGAACCCTTCTTCAAACTGATTGCAGGCAGAGGTGGGGGGGGGGGGGGGGGGAAGAGAAAGCTGGAACAAAGGCAGGACAAAGGAGAGGCCAAACAAAACGTGCCAGGTAGATTAATATAGTGTTGTCAATAACAAAACAAAAAACATAGCCTTTGGAAATCTGAAATAAAACTGAAAATGTTAGAACTGCTCAGGAGATCATACAAAATTGGTGGATATGGCGTTGGTCCTTGCCTTCACAATTTCCCCAAAAATGGCTTAAATGTAAAAGGCTTAATATAATGACAATGAAAAGTTGATTAAAATTTTTGTCAAGTAAACTTGGTGATCAGATTGCTGCTGTAAATGACTGAGATCAATTGTAAGCACATAATTGTCATGTAATTGTCCTCCATTTGCTGTAATTATGGCAAGAGTTCTGGAATATAGAAGTAAGATGGCAATAGAAGCAAAACAAATACAATGAGAAAAAAGTTAAAGCAATGAATGGTTAGGGCAGATTTGTATTTAGCAAGGAGAAAGACAGGAGGATGGAGGAACTTCGGGCAATCAATGGACGTGTCTTGAGAGCAGTCAGTGTTACGATCGAAGATGTTCTGAAGGTGCTACCTGTATGAAGGTAGGACAATCTCAGCGTTGTATTTCTGATCAGATATATCCGAAGACATTGTGGGAAATCAGTGAGGAAATTGCGGGAGCCCTGGTTGAAATTTACGAGTTGTCTTTAAATACAAGAGAGGTGCAGTGAAGACTGGAATGGTTTTTCTCTCTTTATTTATTATTTTTTTTTTTTTTTTTTTTTTTTCAATTTTTTGTTCTTTGAACCCCCCCCCCCCCTTTTAATTTCACACACTTTTTTTTTTACACCCCCCCCCCCCCCCCCCCCCCCACGGGGTGTGGGGTGCGGTGGGGGGAGGCCCGCGGTGGTTGTCTGGCAAATTGTTGTGCCTCTATTCAAGAAGGCATGCAGGGAAAATGCTGGGAACTATAGGCCAGTGAGGTTAACATCTGTAGTCAGAGTTACTAGAGAGTATTCTGAGGGAAAGGATATACAGGTATTTAGATGGACAAGTGCTGATTAGGGATAGTCAACATGGTTTTGATGTTGGGAGGTCGTTGTTCTGTCTCAAAATCAGATTTGAGTTTTGAAGTACGTAGATCAAAAAGGTCGATGAGGGCAGAAGCGTAAATGTTGTATACTTGGATTTGAATAAGGCATTCAACAAGGTTCCATATGGTAGGCTGCTCTGGAAGGTTAGATCACATGGGATCCAAGGAGAGATAGCTGAATGGATAGAGAATTGGCAGGTGCATGGTTCCTTGAAGGTCGAGTTGCAGGTAGATAAGGTGGTCAAAAAGGCTTTTTGCGCATAGGCGCATGGCCTTATCAGTCAGGACTGAGTATGGAAGTTGGGAGGTTATGTTGGAGTTATATAAGATGATGGTAAGACCGCATTTAGAGTATTGTGTTCAGTTACAGGAAAGATATTGTCAAGCTGGAAAGGGTTCAGAGAAGATTTACGAGGATGTTGCCAGGACTAGAGGGTCTGAGCTATAGGGAGAGGTAGAGGAGGCTGGGACTCTATTCATTGGAGCGCAGGAGGATGAGGGGAGATCTTACAGAAGTGTATAAAATCATGAGAGGAATAGATCAGGTAGATGCACAGAGCCTCTTGCCCTGAGTTGGGGAATCAAGAACCAGAGGACATAGGTTTAAGGTGAAGGGGGAAAATATTGAATAGGAATCTGAGGGGATAACATTTTCACACAATGGTTGGTGGGACTATGGAACAAGCTGCCAGAGGAAGTAGTTGCTGGGACTTTCCCAATGTTTAAGAAACAGTTAGACAGGTACATGGATAGGACAGGTTTGGTGGGATATGGACCAAACGCAGGCAGGTGGGACTAGCATAACTGGGACATGTTGGCTGGTGTGAGCAAGTTGGGCCAAAGGGCCTGTTTCAAAGCTGTATCACTCTATGACTCTATGACCTTTGACAAGAACCCAAATGGTAGGCTGATCCAGAAGAGTTAGATCACATGGGTTCCAGGATGAGTGAGCCAATTGGATACAAAACTGGCTGGGTGGTAGGAGTCACAGGGTTGTAGTTGAATGTTGTTATTCTAATTGGAGGCCAATGACCAGCAGTGTACCACAGCATTCTGTATTTGGTCCACTGTTGTTTGATATGTATAGTTATGTTTTGGTTGAGAATGTAGTTGGTTTGGTTAGCAGATGTAATTTGTATTTATGGATGACTCCAAAATTGTTGGTATAATAGACCGCAAAGTAAGTTTAAGATTATAGCAGGATATAGGTTAACTGGGATAGTGTGCCAGGGATTGGCAGATGGAATTTCAGTTGGACAAGTGCGAAATTTTGAATTTTGGCAAGTTAAATCAGGGCAGGATTTACACAGTAAATGGCAGGGCCATGGACAGTGTCCTACAATATGGCAACCTTGGGTAAAGGTAAATAGTACCCTGAAAGTAGTGACACAGGGTGATGAAGGTTTGCCTTCATTGACAACGCTTTGAATACAAGTTAGGACCTGATATCATAACTGTAGAAGATGTAGTGAGACCACAGTTGGAGTATTATGTGCAGATCTGGTCAGCTAGCTATAGAAAAGATGTCATTAACCAGGAAAGGATGCAGAAATGATTCACGTGCATCGTACCAGGACTGAATGGCTTGAGTTATAAATAGAGACTGGAAAGGTTGGTGATTTCTTTCCTTGTAATGTAGGAGGCTGAGGGGTGTCAAAGTGTTAAATAGCACAGAAACTTGCCCTTTGGCACAACACAAACATAATGACCAAGCGTCCCACATGCTTGTATCATAACTGTCCAAATTTTACCGATCCATGCTTATGTTGAAATGTCTTTTAAATCTTGTAATTGCACTTTATTTATTGTATTACTTACCCTGGCAGCTCATTCCATGTATTGTTCTGTGTATTAATAACGGAAAGGTTATTAATTTACACATAGGGTGGTAGGTATAGGGAACGAGCTGCTGGAGGAGGTAGTTGAGGCAGGTACTATCACAACGTTTAAAAAACATTTGGATAGGTACATTGATAGGATAGGTTGAGAGGGATATGGGCAAAATGCAGGCAGGTGGGACTGCATTTTGAGGGTAGATGAGGCAGGGTTGGTGTGGGCAAGTTGGATTGAAGGACCTGTTTCCATGCTGTTTAAATCTATGACCAAGAATATAATGAAGCAGGCAATTAGAAAGGCAAAAAAGAGCAATGAAATATCAAATATCCAAGGCTTTTTATATGTACATTTAAAACAGGAGGGTAACCAACTATGCGGGAGTGTTCATGGACATTTTTCTCTCTCCCTGCTCTGTTCTGAAGTGCCCGCCTGCTTCAAGAAGAGAACTATCATCCAAAGAAAAGTAAGAGCTCATGTCTTAATGATTACTGTCCAGTGCCCTTGACATCCACCATCATGAAGTGCTTCGAGAGGCTGCTAATGACACATATTTAATCCAACCTTCCAAACAGCCTTGATCCACTGCAGTTTGCCTACCGACATAACAGGTCTACAGTTGATGCCATCTCAAAGAAACATAGAAACATAGAAATTAGGTGCAGGAGCAGGCCATTCGGCCCTTCGAGCCTGCACCGCCATTCAATATGATCATGGCTGATCATCCAACTCAGTATCCTGTACCTGCCTTCTCTCCATACCCCCTGATCCCTTCAGCCACAAGGGCCACATCCAACTCCCTCTTAAATATGGCCAACGAACTGGCCTCAACTACCTTCTGTGGCAGAGAATTCCACAGATTCACCACTCTCTGTGTGAAAAACGATTTTCTCACCTCAGTCCTAAAAGACTTCCCCCTTATCCTTAAACTGTGACCCCTTGTCCTGGACTTCCCCAACATTGGGAACAATCTTCCTGCATCTAGCCTGTCCAACCCCTTAAGAATTTTGTAAGTCTCTATGAGATCACCCCTCAATCTTCTAAATTCCAGCGAGTACAAGCCAAGTCTATCCAGTCTTTCTTCGTGCCATCCCAGGCATCAGTCTGGTGAACCTTCTCTGTACTCCCTCTATGTCAAGAATGTCTTTCCTCAGATTAGGAGACCAAAACTGTACGCAATACTCCAGGTGTGGCCTCACCAAGACCCTGTACAACCGCAGTGGAACCTCCCTGCTCTTGTACTCAAATTCTTTTGCTATGAATGCCAACATACCATTCGCTTTCTTCACAGCCTGCTGCATCTGCATGCCTACTTTCAATGACTGGTGTACCATGACACCCAGGTCTCGCTGCATCTCCCCTTTTCCTAATCGGTCACCTTGGCCTTACACCCATATCTGGATCAGAAGGACATCTACATCAGACTCCTATTCATAGACTATAGCTCTACTTTCAGTGCCATCATCTCAACCAAGTTAATCTCCAAACCTGTGGAAATTGGAGTTAGCACTCCCCGTTGCAATCATCGACTTCTTGACCAACAGACCACAAACAGTGGGGATAGGTGACAAATCATCCTCTACCATAATCCTCAATGCTGCTGCCCCACAAGGATGCATTCTCAGCCCCCTACTATACTCCTTATTCACTCATGGCTTTGAAACCAAATACCAATCCAATACAATTTACAAGTATGCAGACGATCCCACTGTAGATATCAGTTAACGATGAGACCAAGTACGGGAAGGATATTGAGAACCTCCTAACATATTGTCAACACAATAACCTCTCCCTCAATGTCAGCAAGACAAGGGAGATTGTGATTGACTTCAGGAATTGAAGCAGTACACACGCTCAGGTAGAGATGACTGAAAGCTTCAAGTTCTTAGGAATAAATATCACCAGCAATTTGTCCTGGTCCAGCCACATCGAAGCAATGGCCAACAAAGTGCACCCAATGCCTCTACTTATAAGACTTAGGAAGTTCGGCATGTCCCCAACATCTCTCACCAACTTCTGCAGATGTGCCGCAGAAAGCATTTTATCTGGATGCATCACAACATGGTTTGGGAAAAACCCCATCCAAAACTGCAAGAAATTTCAGGGAGTTGTGGACGTAGACCAGACCATCAGGCAACCCAATCTTCCTTCCGTTGACACCATCTACCCTTCATGCTGCCTTGGCAAAACCACCAGCATAATCAAGGACCAGTCTCACTCCGGTCACTCCCTTTTTTCCCCTCTCCCATCAGGCAAGAGGTACAGAAGTTTGGAAACCATGCCTCCAGATTCGGGACAGTTTCTTCCCAGCTATTATCAAGCAACTGAACTGTCCTCTCACCAGCTAGAGTGCGGCCCTGACCTCCCATCTACATCATTGGAGACCTTTGAACTGTCTTTAATCGGACTTTATTAAACTCTATCTTGCACTAAATGTTGTACCTTTTAACATTTATCCGTGCACTGTGGACGCCTCGATTGTCGTCTTGTACAGTCTTTTCTTTGACTAGGTAGCACGCAACAAAAACTTTTCACTGTACCTTGGTACATGTGACAATAATAATAATAAT
This sequence comes from Okamejei kenojei, assembly GCA_035221665.1. NCBI lineage: Eukaryota > Metazoa > Chordata > Chondrichthyes > Rajiformes > Rajidae > Okamejei > Okamejei kenojei. Next base: position 68,561,379 of record CM069144.1, on the reverse strand, counting down.
AAACTAAACTAAACCAGGGAGAAAGTGGGACTTCTCAAGGATAAAGGAGGCAATTTGTGCATGGATTTAGATATAGGTGAGATAGGAGAGAGAAGGACATGGAGGACGGAGACATGTGTGTGGGAAAGGCAAATATGCTAGGTCAGTTTGAGATTAGCGAGGGGGTGGCGTTGGACCTCTCTTCTCTGTGCCCCACTTGGATTTGCACCCATTTTCCCCCTTCCCTCCCTCCACTCCCCCGTCCCACATTCGCTTTCACCTATATGTCAGCTTACAATTTGCATCTCTACTATCCTTATCTCACATTTTCTGTCTCCCAACGGGCCACACATGGCAGAAGCTCCCGTGAGCTGCTTCCATGCCCTGACAGCAGTCTTGACTCACCAGCTGCAAAACTGGGAATTCCGCCTGGAGTGCGATGTTCATCCCCTGCTTGTCCCCAAGAAGAGGGTGGAAGGAGTCGGTGATAGCGGCAGATAATGGAGCAAAGAGCCGGTAGGATGAATCAGGGATCCTACCTCCCACTCCCTCAAAGTCGGTTGTGGGAAGCGCCCCCAGGGCACAAAGCCTGAGGGTGGCCGGGCTAGGAGATGGACGACAGTTTACTATTGATCTGAATGGAGGTGACGGCTGCAACAGGGCTTTATGGCCAGCTGCAGCTGGGACTTAGCAAATGGTGCCAAACCTGGTGATTCATGCAAATGGATTCTGGACTGTTTCTATGCTTTTGTACTTAATCGGGAATTGTGCTTATGTATGGCAATAACCTTACTGATCTGTATGTAAAATTAGAATTTCACTGTACCTTGGTACATGTATAATAAAGAACCTTTGATAATAAAGAACTATTGTATTTCATCTCTAGCCTTTGTCCACCCATCTGCCTGTCAAACCCACCCTTCACCTTTATCCACCTATCATTTGCTAGGCTTTGCCCTGCTCCTGCCTCTTTCAGCTTTCTCCTCTCCATCACAATCAGCCTGAATAATAGTCCAACCCCAAATGTCACCTATCCATGTTCTCCAGAGATGCTGCCTGACCTACTGAATTACTCCAGCACTTATTGTCTTAACTTACCATATTGTTCACTATACCGCTAGAGATTTTTTGAGTCCCTATTTTTAGATTTATCCTATGTGTGCTGTGCCATGCAAAAGTTACAATAGGAGATAATTTGAAAAGGGGATATCTTAGTAAAGGCCTTACTGCTAATGTATAAGTCGTGCTGGCCTAATGAATTTAAGGAAGATAGTGTTTTTATGAAGTTTGGAACTGAGGAAATGATTAAATGGGTGATAAATATATATAAAAGAAACCAATATTTCAGCATCGAATTAGTTAAAAAAAAGAAAATCCTTGCCACATTTATTTCGGAGTCTTTGTTAAATGCAGATTAATAGGGCAATTTTTGTTTAAATGTTCTGGTTTTGCAGGCTGTGTATATAATCTATACTTAAGGAATAGATTCATTGCTCCAATCCTCACCTTTGCAAATGCAAATCAGTCATTAACATCTCATTATTTACTAACTACCATAGTCTAGCCAGTGTAAATGTCATTCCATTTATATCACAGTGCACAGTTGGGTACCTTTTGGAATTATTTATTGCTGTTTCTGGACATCCTGAGTAAAAAATAGTTCAACATGTTTTTTCGCCACATATCTAAGAACACTTCCAAAGTGATAATATTATTTTAACATGTACTTAATCATATGAGATCAAATGTTCAATTGTCTTTATAAAAATTATCATTCAAATAAGTAGATGTCCTCACATTTATTAAACTAATGAATGCACGTGACATGAAAATCAAACTTCATAATCGCGTTTTTGTTACAAATTTCCCTGCAGATTGGGAGACTATTGATAATTAAAGAAAATACTAAACAATATATCTTATGGGGTTGATCATAACTTCAGTTTAGATTAGACCAAGTGTGAACCTTTGGGTCCCTGTCACACAGGAGGACTGGTCCCCCAATGCAATATTCCACCACTGACCCATAGCCCCCAACTGCGCAGGCGCAGCTGATGGACCCGCACTAACGACAGAAATTAAGTTAAAGTTAATAACTTTGTGTTTAATTTTCCATTACCTCGCCATCCCTCTTCCTACCCCTATCCTCCTCCATTCCCCCTAATCCTGCAGCACTCCACCCCTGCTCTTGACCCTCCCTCTTTCCCCTCTCCTCCCCTCCCCCACCTCTCCCTCCCTTTTCCATTACCCTCAGTCACTCCCTCCATCACCCTTCCCCCCTCCATACCCCCTTCCTCTCCCTCTATCCCCCTCATCGCCCACTCCTCACTTCCGCCCTATCCCACCCTTCCTCACCCCCCCCAATGCCCTCGTCTTCATCTTATCACGCACTCCCTACCTCCTCCACTCGCCCTTCTCCCCCACTCTCCGCCATCTTTCCCCCACTCTCCCCCCCTCTTCCCCCCGCACCTCCCCCAATTTCCCCTCCCTCTCTACCCCCCCCCCCTCCCTCAATCCCCTCACTCTCCCTCGTCACCTTCCCAGGATCTGGATGTAAACCACCACCGGCCCCATTTTGTCCATCACGTCACCAATGATGTTGTACATGAGGCGGGGACTGTCAGGGGGGACGGACCAAGCAGCATGGAGCCGGAGGTGGGGGGGGGGGTGGGGGAGATGGAGGCTGCCGCTTCTCTCCCTTCCCGCGGTCCCAGAGCAGCAGCCCTCGAAGCCGATCTTCTCACCCAACGGGCCCGAAGCAACAGATCCAGCCCCAGCTTCAGCATGCAGACCCGTGTTGCCGACACGGCCTCTCCCCGCTCTCCACTCCCAGGAGGACAGAAGTTAACGTGAGTAAAGTGAAGAGAGGACCCATGGAGGCGTTTGTAAAATGGAAGGAAACATACTTGTGAAGCCGTTGTGTCCCCGCTGTGAGCAAGGCAAGGACAGGTGAAAGGAGAAAAAAGATGGCGGTCTGAAATTCTGCAAAGACCACAACTGTGGCTGAGGATCCGTTGGGTGTTCTTTGTGATACCAGTCAAGTAAAGATGGCAAGTGGAGGTGCTGTTTTAATTTTTTAAAGTTTAAAATGTCAGTAACTTGTAAAATATACCATCAATCTGAACAAAACTGGATACAACACTCCACAGGACAATGGTGAGTAAGAGGGGCCAAACATTGTAGCGCCATCATGTACCGTTTAGGCGTAATGTCAGGATCAGACACAGATCACGGACATGCTAACAAACAAGATGTGAGTTTTAGTAATATTAATAATATATAGATAATAAGAAAACAGTACAACACAGGAATTTGCATCTGGTGGTGCCATGCAGTTGTGAGAGGCGCAGCAGTCAGCCAATCGCTATATATATCTGGAGAAGGGAAGCTGAGAAAATATGACTTTTTAAATAAATATAACTATAAATGCTCTCGATAAGATGGCCGAAAACTACACGTGGCGAAGTCTAGACACCTTATCGACATTGGAATGCAAACTCAAGGACATACTTTTTTGAACAAAAGACTTTTTAAAAAAAAAATGCAACTACGCAGCAAAGAAAAATTAAATTAAATGGGGTTGAAAGTAATAACTTACTAATAAAAATATATTTATAATGATACGCTAACATATAAATAACTGAACTAACTTATGTATACTAATCTAATACGTACTAGTATAACCGAATAATGATTCAATTTTTTTCTGGGGGGGGCTCTTTTTAAAAAAAAGTCGATAATGAACATGTAGATTTATGATCGCGAGTCAAATATATTGGAATATGATACTAATATACTAATAAACCAAAATATGCGTAATCAATTCGGGAAGACAAATTCCCAGTGATGTTCAAGATAAACTAACAAGGAATCGAGCTGGAAGGGAAGGGAATTAAACAGTTGGCAAGTAGCCAAGAGTGTAATTTTGGTTAACCCCTTCCAACCAGCAGTTTCTTACTTAAATATACTGGGCTTTGCCTGTTAAGTTAAATATAGTAATTGTTAGTAAATAGTAAACACTTGTCCAGTTGAAAATGTAAGTAGATCTACATGTTTGATGGTTTTCTCTATATTATCTGGTTTTGAATTGTTCCTTCTTTTATACAATATTTGGTTAAGGGAACAGAGGTAACTTAACATCTACGGAATGTTTCAAGAATGTTTTTCCCACCATTTGGTGGTTTTTATCTTGCAGTATATTTCTTTTTAAATACTGTATTATCACTATTTCTATGTTATTCTGCACTTTTCCTTATTTTTCTGTAAGGGCACTTTTACAAGGGATATACCAACAGAGTCCAGTAGCTGTGAGTACCCACCCGGCACCCAGAAGTTTGAGGTATTGTGTTGCACCATCTGATATAAAGGTCGTCTCGCATTGTAAATGTAATGTAAGCTGGATGATAAGGGGCGCTAGTGAGCCAATTAAAAGGGGTAAGATTCTTGCCCAATTAAAATCACTCAACGCCAATATTTTTTTTTTACAGGAAACACACTTGAAACTTCAAGCTCAGACCAGGCTAAAGGCAAATTGGATCGGCCAAACATATCACTCCTCCTATCTCTCTAAATCTAGAGGCACAGCAATTATAATTCACAAAGGCATACCATTTAAACTAAAGAATACCATAGCAGATAAAGAGGGGAGGTATGTTATAGTTACTGGAACAATATACTCTACGCCACTCACTATGGTAAATATTTATGCTCCTAATTTTGATAATCCACAATTTTTAAATAAAATCCTGAATATAATCTCTGAGTTCAATTATCAAAATGTGATAATTGGGGGAGATTTCAATTGCGTTCTGGATCAATATCTGGATAAATCTGCGTAACAAAAGAGACTTAATATAAAATCAAAATCCAGTGAACTTTTAAATACATGCATACATAAAAAAACATAAATATAACAGATGGAGGGAGGATCGCAAACCCAGCTGGAAGGGAGTATTCCTTTTATTCAATGGTACATAAAACCTATATACACATTGATTATTTCCTAGTGGACACAAAATTAATTCCTTTTACAACTAATCCTAAATATCATAATTGTGTCATCTCTGATCACTCACCGTTAACCTTTTTTTCTAAAACTAGAAGGAATGTTCAATAAAAAATCGTTTTGGAGGTTCAATCCCCAAATTTTAAACATCCCGGACAGTTGTATATACTTAAAACAACAGATGGAACTTTTCTTTGAGACTAACGATACCCCAGACATCTCACCCTCCCTATTATGGGAATCTTTTATGGCATTTACCAGAGGTTCTATTATTTCATACCAAGCTTTCCAAAATAAAAAGAATAGGATCGAACAATTGCAACTAGAAGAACAAATTAGACAACTGGACCTAGAAAACGCAAAAGAGGCAACTATAGATAAACACAACAAGATAACAATACTGAAATTTAAACTAAACCGAATTCTATCTGCAAGAGTCATCAGATTATTTCAAATTGCAAAACAGGAAACTTTCGAATTCGGCGATTAAGCCACATAAACTTCTGGCACGTCAGCTGAAAAAACTGGAAAAGGATCATACTATTCTAAAAATCAAATCAGATAAAGGTGAATTGTTAACGCTGCCTAAATACATTAATAATAGATTTGCTCAATTCTATCAAAATTTATGTACATCCAAAACAACAACTTACAACACTAAAATTATAAATTTTCTGGACAACTTCAATCTCTCAAAACTCAATCGGTTGGAACAATAGGAACTAGGAGCACAGGTTTCAATTAAAGAAATAGAAGAGGCAATAAATTCACTGAAGAATGGTAAAACACCAGGACCAGATGGATTCAGTAATGAATTTTATAAAAGATTTTACGAGATAATCTCACCACATTTACACAAGCTTTATACATATGCATTTAAAGAACAGACACTACCAGAAACATTAGCGGAATCAACTATTACACTCATACCCAAAAAAGATGACCTAGAAGATCCGGGTTCATACAGAGCTATTGCATTATTAAATACAGATCAGAAAATACTAGCAAAAACTCTGGCAAGAAGATTAAGCAAATACGTTAGTAAATTAATACATGCGGATCAAACGGGGTTTATACCCAAGAGACATTCATTTAATAATCTGAGACGTCTTTTTAATACAAAATTGAAGAAGAAGACTTATCAATTATTTCATTGGATGCAGATAAAGCATTTGACCAAGTAGCATGGGAATACCTCCTCAAAGTACTGCAGACATTTCAAATGGGAAAGAATTTTATTTCATGGATAAAATTACTATACGACAGGCCGATGCTAGAATATTGACCAACAATTGTAGTTTCTCCGAAATTTCACCTATGCAGAGGCAATGGACAGGGTTGTGCATTATCACCCCTGCTATTTGCTCTTGCAATAGAGCCCTTAGCGGAAAGTATAAGGCATCCGAATATTCACGGATATAATACTAAACATTCCAATAATAAAATATAATTATATGCAGATGACGTATTACTATATATTACAAAATCGCAAGTTAGTGTACTAAATACATTAAATCTAATAGAGGAATTCGATTCTTTCTCAGGATATAGAATAAACTGGAACAAAAGTGAAATCATGGCGATAAAACCCCAAGAGTCGACACACCTTTTAAAATTCCCTTTTGGAATCGCTACAGAAAAATTTAAATACTTGGGTATCCAAGTAACCAGAAAATATAATTCTTTATTCAATGTAAACTTCCTGCCTTTAGCTATTAAATTAAATGCTTTGATTAAATTCTGGAAAACACTTCCAATGTCTTTAATAGGCAGAATAAATGCCATAAAAATGATTTTTCTCCCACAAATTCTCTACTTATTTCAAGCAATACCGATATACCTACCTAAATTATTTGTTTAAAACTTGACTCCAACATCACAAATTTTATTTGGGAGTATAAATCACACAGGATTCATAGATGACACCTATGTAAACCCAAAGAATTTGGTGGACTGGCACTCCCCAATTTCTTGTACTATTACTGGGCAGTGAATATTAAAAGTGTAATTTACTAGTTGGACAATTCAGTCAAACAGGTAGAGTGGTTAACAATGGAGAGAGAGGATTGTTCGCCTTTTAACATAGGCGTGATCCTTCTCTCCCCAGTAAAGTTGAAGAATGCAATATATAAGAAAAATCTGATTATTCACAGCACCTTACGAATTTGGAGACAAGTAAACTTACTCTTAAATTAAGAAATTTATCTCTTCTCTCTCCTATAGCTAATAGTATAGTATAATCCGTCATTCAAACCATCTACTATAGATAAAACGTTCATTGGGATAGACTAGGAATCAAAAAGATTGGAGAGTTGTAAGAAACGGGAAACCTTTTATCATTTCAGAAATTACAATCCAAATACAATCTGAGAGGTAATCAATATTTTAGATATCTTCAAATTCGAGATTATCTGAAAAAATATACACGAATATCAAACTCTTATGCCAGATATATTAGATGAAGGTATGAATAGAAACTCAGAGTAAAATAATTTAATATCATACTTGTATAATATAATTCTAAATATAGAGATTCCATCCTCAGATGCAATTCGAAGAGAGTTGGAACAGGAATGAAGTAAAAAAAAATTCCAAAGACAGATGGGATAAATATCTTCTATATGTACATAACTGTTCGATTAACGCAAGACATATTTTAATCCAATTTAGAATATTACATTAGACTATATTACTCGAAAAATAAACTGAACAACACTTTTCCAAATGTATCCCCCATCTGTGACAAATGTTTATCTCACGAAGCAACTATAACACAACACCTGCATAAAACTCCTCCTGCATAAAATTTTGGAAAGAAATCTTTGAAATCTTCACAAAATTATTAAAAACAAAACTGGACCCCCATACAGAATTGATTATTTTTGGAACAGGTGCCTGCTCTGAGTTATCAATATTTCAAAGATGTTTCCTTAACTACGGCCTGATAATGGCAAAAAAACTTATACTTAAATTTTGGAAAAATGCATCCACCCCAACGCTTAAAATGTGGATCACAAGTATATCTGAGACGCTACATCTTGAAGATATGAGACTCGTCTTAGCAGGAAAATCAGAACAATTTTTAAAGACATGGTCTCCTTTTATTGATTCATTACAAGTATAATATGGTGCAGCACATCTCTGGAAATAAACCGACTCACGAACTGGGTGATGGGTGTGGTGAGATATGAAGCAGGTATATCCACACATAAGGGTCCTTTTTTTAAATTTCTTTTCTTTTCTCTTTTCTTTTATTTCTTTTTTTAAAAATTATTTTTATGGGTTTTGTCTTTATTTTTCTATAGGCTATCACTTGTTTACCCCTGGACTGCACATCTGGTAGTCTAGGGGTTTACACATCACTACTTCCTTCACTCTTTCTTTTTCTCGTTCTTTCTCTCTTGTTCTACCTCTTTCTTGTTAAATTTAAAATAAAAGTTGTACACAAAATGTATTTTATCATATGCCGCGGTTTATACTACTGTACATTGCCTCTAATAAAAATATAAATAAAAAATTAAAAAAAATAAAAAAAAACAACAGGAATAGGCCACAAGACCAAAAGCCACAGGAGCAGAATTAGGCCATTTGGACCATCGAGTCTGCTCTGCTATATTTTCCCTCTCAACCTCGTTCTCCTTCCTTCTCCCATTATCCTTTGACACCCTTACTAATCAAGAACCTATCAATCTCCGCTTTAAAAATACCCAATGTTCACCTCCACCTCTACCTGTGGCAATGATCTCCATAGAATCACCATAATTTTGCTAAAGAAACACTTCCTTGCCTTAAAAGGTACAGCCTTTTATTCTGAAGCTGTGCCCTCTAGTTCTAGACCACCACTTTAAACCTTTTTCTACATGGATACTATATAGGCCTTTTATTATCTGTTAGGTTTCAATGAAATCCTCCCTTATCTTTCTAAGTTACAATGAGTACAGGCCCAGAGCCTTCAATCACTCCTCATAAGTTAAATCAATTGTCCCCAGGATCATTCTTGTAAACCGCCTCTGGACCCCCTCCAACACCTGCACATCATTCTTCAGATATGGGGCCCAAAAGTACAACCTATCTTTACATACTATTAAAAGTCTCATCTTGTATGTATGTGTGCATATGTCCATATATGTGTATGTGTTTATGTATCTTCGTCAAAATGTTACATGGAAGTGCTTACATTTTTACATATTCTGACTCATATTTTTCCCTGCCACGCAGTAATCAGGTTCACTTAAGATTTTATCCTATATTTCCCCCCCCGGGTTATTCACACCCCGTCCCTCCCTGGTTATTCACACCGCTTGCCCCCTCCCCCCTACAGGTTATTCGCACCCCCGCCCATGGGTTATTCACCTTACTCACCATTCTCTTGTGTTACAAGTGCCGATCGGTGAAATATTACAAAAGTTATTGGTCTTCTCTCCTGTCATTCGCAACGGCCCTTCTGGCACCCGCTGTCAATCACCAGAGGCGAGAATAAAGCCGAGGAAGCAGAGTGAGCAGAGTGTTGGCGGGGGCTGTGTTCTCGGGCAGGGGTGGGCGGGCGGGGGCTGTGGTCGCGAGCGTAGGCTATGTTCGCAGGCGGGGGCTGTGTTTGCGGGCAGGGGCTGTGTTCATGGGCGGGCGGGGGCTGTGTTCGCGGGCGGATGGGGGCTGTGTTCGCGGACGGGGGCTGTGTTCACGGGTGGAGGCTGTGTTTGCAGGTGGCGGTGATGACCACCACGATGAGCCGGGAGCCGCTGAGCCCACACCCCCCCTCCCATACACACCCCCTTCCCATACACACCCCCTTCCCCTCACATCCCCTCCCCCACACACCCCCCTCCCCCACACACCCCCTCCCCCACACACCCCTCCCCCACCACACCCCCTGTCCCACATCCCTCCCCCACACATCCTCTACCACACACTCCCCCTACCACACACTCCCCCCTCCCCCACACCCCTCCCCTTTGAGATTTTAAAACTCAAGTCTGCAATTTATCCCATCAGATAAAGCATAAAAGAAGTTTAATTTGACACCTAATTCACTTTCATATCTTCAGTATTAAAAAGGTTATGGCCATTTTCACACTCGGAAATTAGCATCTTGTTCCCTATTGTTTTTCCATTGACTTAACTCAAAAGCTGTGATCAAAGACAGTCAAAAGCCCATAACTTTCTTAAAAATTAAGAGAATTGAATGAAATGTTCAGTTATTATAGATTGAAGCATTCTGAAACAAATATGAAACAATCTTACTTGGATGGCCTGAAATTAAAATATATAATTGGTAATTGTAGCTAATTATAAAATTCAATTACTAGATCTAAACATCTATCTATTTCTTAAGAAAAGGTCCACATTTTTAAATAGCCTAAGTGTCCAATTAACATTCACACAAGAATTCACAATATAATATGATATTTAAATCTAATTGTCATGAAGTTATAGGCCAAATGGAAGGAATTTAGTGTTTAATTCCTGTAAATTAATAGCCATTTAAATCATCTTGCAAGTGGGATTTTGTGGAACGCGATCGATTGGAACGTTGCATTTGCGATGAATTTAAACCCCATGTCGGCAGGAAAAACACTGCTGGCTCGTATGGGGCCTAAATCACCTTTTCGCAACGTGAAATTTTGATTAACAGCATCCTAAGAAGCAAGTTTATATGTAAAAATAAACAATTACCTTGCTTTGTCCCGTACGTGAGATCCGTCTCGTTGTCTGCGTTGATGGCTTTAGCAGACAATTTTAATTTTACTCCTGCTATTAAATTATCCAGCGCTATTTTTAATAAACTTGATAAAACGGCAGTCGTAGCGATTTTTCTTCAGCAACTAAACAGCCTGACAAAAATCGATTTCAACGGGCTGAAGAAAAACAACATTTTAAACCCACCCCCTCTCAAAGGCGCGAAAGTTGTGCACACGGCCAGTGACAGAGCTACAGTGCCGCTGAAGGTAAGTTTTGAAACATACCTACACCACATCACCCCGCCCCACACACACCCACGCCGCCCCACACCCCCCTCCTCTACACACCGCCTCCCCTACTCCCCAAACACCTCCTCCCCAAAAACCTCCTCTGCAACACCCCCCCTCCCTCGACCCCCCTGACCACACCCCCCGACCCACTCCACCCCTGCCCCCACACCCCCACCCCTCACAACCCGCCAACCCCACACCACACCACTCTCCCGCCCCACATTATCCTCCCACCCCACAACCCTCCCACACCACACTCCCCTGCCCCACAACCCCCGCCGTGCATGCACTCGCCACACACCCATCCTGCCACACAGTGGTAGGCTACGCCAGTGGCAGCGGTAGGGGCAGGCAGCGACAAGGGTAGGCAGCGACAGGGGTAGGCAGCGGCAGGGGTAGGCCATATTTTAAGACATTCACATTTTACGCTTTAATAAATCCCTTTTATACTTGTTGTGCCCGTCAGCTGCGCCTGCGCAGTAATACTTGTGTATTGAGGGGGGATAGAGTGAGTGTGTGGGGGGAAGGACAAGGGGCAGAGTGGGGGGGGGGTGAGTGGATGAGGGGGGATCAGGGGCGTCACAACGGGAACCCGTCAGCTGTGCCTGCGCAGTTGGGGGCTATGCGCAAGTGGTGGAATATTGCGTTGGGGGATCAGGCTTTCCGCGTGAGAATGTGTCCCAGTTAGTCTAGTATTTATTAAAATTCTGAATTTGTATGTGTGTATATGTGTGTGTATATGTGGGTGTCTTTACATCTTTGCAAAAACACTACATGGTAACGATTACATTTTTACATATTCTGATTCACATTTTCGCCTCTAGGCAGAGATCACTTTCACTGCACATTTTATGCTTCATTTCTCGAATTATTACTGATTAAACTCTAAAAAAATCAACAGACTTTAAATTTAAAACGACCAGCTTCCACTGATGACGTCACAATGGCTCGGCTCTGAGCCGTTCTCACACACAGAATTTTCCACGCTCTTCAAGTGACATCAATCTCTCCCCTCCACACCCCTGGTTATTCACAATCCCCCACAACGGGTTATTCACCCCCCCCCCCCCCCCTGTGTTATTCACACCACCCACGCTGCCGAAAAAGATGCCACTGATGGAACAAAGATGAAGTCGGGGCCTGCCCGGAGATCAAGGGGGCATCGAGACCGAAACGGTGAGGCTTGTCAGTTCGCCCGGCGGGAGTTGAGCTGGGCTTGCTGCTTCTTCTCCTCGCCACAGCCAGCTCAGAGAAGAATCGGCAACCCCAGCTAAAAAAAGGCAGCAAACACCCCCTGGGTTATTCACACCCCCCCCGACTTCCCCCAGATTATTCACACTCCCCATCCCTGCCTCCCTTATTTATTCACAATACCCCCCGGGTTATTCACACCCAAACCCACCGGGTTATTCACACTCCCCTCCACACCCCCTGGATTATTCACACTTCCCCCCCACCCCCTGGATTTTTCACACTCCCCCCCCCATTTTTCCCCCCCCCACCCCTCGGATTATTCACACAACCCCCACCCCCCTGATTATTCACACTCCCACCCTCCCCGGGTTATTCACAATCCCTCCCGCCCCCCTGGGTTATTCACACTCCCCCTCTCCCTGGGTTATTCACTCCCCTCCCCGGTTATTCACAATCCCGCCCCCCCCCCCCCGGGTTATTCACACTCCCCCCATGGGTTATTCACACATCCGCCACCCTCCCCGGATTATTCAGGTAGTTTGCCTCCCTGGTGCCAGGGTCCGGGATGTGACTGAACGTGTCCAAGATATCTTGAAATGGGAGGGAGAGGAGCCAGAGGTCGTGGTACATATAGGTACCAATGACATAGGTAGAAAAAGAGAGGAGGTCCTGAAAGGAGAATTTAGGGAGTTAGGAAGAGTGTTAAGGAGAAGGACCGCAAAGGTAACAATCTCAGGATTACTGCCTGTGCCACGCGACAGTGAGAGTAGGAATGGAGCAAGGTGGAGGATAAATGCGTGGCTAAAGGACTGGTGCAGAGCGCAGAGATTCAAGTTTCTGGATCATTGGGACCTCTTTTGGGGAAAGTGTGACCTGTACAAAAAGGACGGGTTGCACTTGAACCCGAGGGGAACAAATATCCTGGCGGGGAGATTTGCAAAGGCTACTGGGGAGACTTTAAACTAGATCGGTTGGGGGGAGGGACTCCAATAGAGAAGGCAAGTAGTCCGTTTGTGAGGCAGGAGGCAGAGAAGAGAAGCAGTCAGACGCAGCACGTAGGGAGGAAAGAAGAAAAAATAACAAACGGAGAATAAGAAGTGGAGGGTTTCTTAAATGTGTGAGCAGAGAGACAGAGGGGAGTAAAGTGAGGATAGGAGCAATAGGTAGCGAGGTGAAAAGTGGCAGGAAAATAAATCCAGGGCAAAAATCTAAAAGGGCCACTTTTCAACATAATTGTAAAAGGGCCAAGAGTGTTGTAAAAACAAGCCTGAAGGCTTTGTGTCTCAATGCGAGGAGCATTCGTAATAAGGTGGATGAGTTGAATGTGCAGATAGCTATTAATAATTATGATATAGTTGGGATCACGGAGGTATGGCTCCAGGGTGACCAAGGCTGGGAGCTGAACATCCAGGGATATTCAATATTCAGGAAGGATAGACAGAGAGGAAAAGGAGGTGGGGTAGCGTGGCTGGTTAGAGAGGAGATTAACGCAATAGAAAGGAATTACATTAGCTTGGAGGATGTGGAATCGATATGGGTGGAGCTGCGAAACACTAAGGGGCAGAAAATGCTAGTGGGTGTTGTGTACAGGCCACCTAACATTAGTAGTGGAGTTGGGGATGGCATCAAACAGGAAATTAGAAATGCGGGCAACGAAGGTAAAACCGTTATAATGGGTGACTTCAATCTACATATAGATTGGGTGAATCAAATTGGCAGGGGTGCTGAGGAAGAGAATTTCTTGGAATGCATGCGGGATAGTTTTCTAAACCAACATGTGGAGGAACCAACGAGAGAGCAGGCTATTCTAGACTGGATATTGAGTAATGAGGAAGGGTTAGTTAGCAGCCTTGTCGTACGTGGCCCCTTGGGCAAGAGTGACCATAATATGGTTGAGTTCTTCATTAGGATGGAGAGCCACATTGATAATTCAGAAACACGGGTCCTGAACTTAAAGAAAGGTAACTTTGAGGGTATGAGTCGTGAATTGGCCAAGATCGACTGGCAATTGATTCTTGAAGGGTTGACGGTGGATATGCAATGGAAGGCATTTAAAGATTGCATGGATGAACTACAACAATTGTTCATCCCAGTATGGCAAAAGAATAAATCAGGGAAGGTGGCGCATCCGTGGATAACGAGGGAAATCAGGGATAGTATCAAAGAAAAAGATGAAGCGTACAAATTAGCCAGAAAAAGCAGCCTACCAGAGGGCTGGGAGAAATTCGGAGACCAACAGAGGAGGACAAAGGGCTTAATTAGGAAAGGGAAAATGGAGTATGAAAGAAAACTGGCAGGAAACATAAAAACTGACTGCAAAAGTTTTTATCGATATGTGAAGCACAAAAGATTAGTTAAAACAAATGTAGGTCCCTTGCAGTCAGAAACGGGTGAATTAATTATGGGGAACAAGGACATGGCAGACCAATTGAATAACTACTTTGGTTCTGTCTTCACTAAGGAAGACATAAATAATTTGCCAGGAAGTAGCAGGGGATCGCGGGTCAAATGAGATGGAGGAAATGAGTGAAATCCAGGTTAGCCGGAAAGTGGTGTTGGGTAAATTGAATGGATTAAAGACCGATAAATCCCCAGGGCCAGATAGGCTGCATCCCAGGGTACTCAAGGAAGTAGCCCCAGAAATAGCAGGTGCCTTTGTGATAATTTTTCAAAACTCCTTAGATTCTGGAATAGTTCCTGAGGATTGGAGGGTAGCTAATGTAACCCCACTTTTTAAAAAGGGAGGGAGAGAGAAAACAGGGAATTACAGAGCAGTGAGTCTAACATCGGTAGTGGGGAAACTGCTAGAGTCAATTATTAAAGATGGGATAGCAACGCGTTTGGAAAGTGGTGAAATCATTGGACAAAGTCAGCATGGATTTACGAAGGGTAAATCATGTCTGACGAATCTTATTGAATTTTTTGAGGATGTAACTAGTAGAGTGGATAAGGGTGAGGCAGTGGATGTGTTGTATCTGGACTTTCAGAAGGCTTTCGACAAGGTCCCACACAAGAGATTGGTATACAAACTTAAAGCACACGGTATTGGTGGTTCAGTATTGATGTGGATAGAGAACTGGCTGGCAGACAGGAAGCAAAGAGTAGGAGTGAACGGGTTCTTTTCAGGATGGCAGACAGTGACTAGCGGGGTGCTGCAAGGCTCAGTGCTGGGACCCCAGCTATTTACAATATACATTAATGATTTGGACGAGGAAATTAAATACAACATCTCGAAGTTTGCGGATGACACGAAGCTGGGGGGCAGTGTTAGCTGTGAGGAGGATGCTAGGAGGCTGCAGGATGATGTGGATAGACTGGGTGAGTGGGCAAATGCATGGCAGATGCAGTATAATGTGGATAAATGTGAGGTTATCCACTTTGGTGGCAAAAACAGGAAGGTAGACTATTATTTGAATGGTGACCGATTAGGAAAAGGGGAGTGCTAACTCCAATTTTCCACAGGTTTGGAGATTAACTTGGTTGAGCACTGAAAGTAGAGCTATAGTCTATGGGAGTCTGATGTAGATGTCCTTCTGATGGTGTACACCAGTGACATTGAAAGTAGGCATGCAGGTGCAGCAGGCTGTGAAGAGAGCGAATGGTATGTTGGCATTCATAGCAAAAGGATTTGAGTACAAGAGCAGTTCTACTGTTGTACAGGGTCTTGATGAGGCCCACACTTGGAGTATTGCGTACAGTTTTGGTCTCCTAATCTGAGGAAAGACATTCTTGCCATAGAGCGAGTACAGAGAAGGTTCACCAGACTGATTCCTGGGATGGCACGACTTCCATATGAAGAAAGACTGGATAGACTTGGCTTGTACTCGCTGGAAATTTAGAAGATTGAGGGGTGATCTCATAGAGACTTACAAAATTCTTAAGGGGTTGGACAGGCTAGATGCAGGAAGATTGTTCCCGATGTTGGGAAGTCCAGGACAAGGGGTCACAGTTTAAGGATAAGGGGGAAGTCTTTTAGGACCGAGATGAGAAAATCGTTTTTCACACAGAGAGTGGTGAATCTGTGGAATTCTCTGCCACAGAAGGTAGTTGAGGCCAGTTCGTTGGCCATATTTAAGAGGGAGTTGGATGTGGCCCTTGTGGCTGAAGGGATCAGGGGGTATGGAGAGAAGGCAGGTACAGGATACTGAGTTGGATGATCAGCCATGATCATATTGAATGGCGGTGCAGGCTCGAAGGGCCGAATGGCCTGCTCCTGCACCTAATTTCTATGTTTCTATGTTTCTAATCTTTTATGTTTCAATAAGATCCCCTCTCATCCTTCTAAACTCCAGAGTACACAAGCCCAGCCATTACATGCTCTTAGCACATGACAGTCCCGCCATCTCGGGAATTTACCTTGTAAACCTACGCTGCACTCCTTCAATAGCAATAATGTCCTTCCTCAAATTAGGCAGGGGCCTCTGCTTGAGGGGCCTCTGCTTGACCTTGGTTTGGGGGCCACTAAAATTGAAATTGGCATCGGCCTCAATTCATCTATGAGAGGGCCTGGCCAAAGCTGCCAAAGAGGGTGAGAGTGAGATATATATACATACATACACACATACATATACATACTAGACTAAGTGGGACCCGTTGGGTCGCATGTTCACATGGGAGGGCTGGTCCCCCGACGCAATATTCCACCTCTCTAATATTAGTGGCCAGTTGAGGGGGGGGGGGGGGGGAGGTTCTGGAACGCTGGTATGGGTGTTGTTGGCTGCAGGGGCTACTGGTCTCCAGAGGGCTAAAACGGACATTGTGGGCCAAATGGATTCTTGGGCTGGCAGCTCAGTCCCTCAAGCCTGATGTGCTGGCAGCTCCCTCATGGCTTGTGGGCTGGCCGTTGACTTACGGCTATTCCTTGAAATTCCATTTCAAGCAGAGGGCAGGGCCACCAAATTCAAATCCATTTTCCTACCATTTCAAGCAGAGTGCAAGGCCACCAAATTCAAGTGTAGTTTTTTACCTCTTCGAGCAGGGTGCAGGGCCACAAAATTCAAGTGCAGTTTCATACCACTTCAAGCAGGGTGCAAGGCCACCAAATTCAGGTTCAGTTTCCTACCACTTCAAGCAGGGTGCAAGGCCACCGAATTCAAGTGCAGTTTCCAACCACTTCAAGCAGGGTGCAAGGCCACCAAATTCAAGTGCAGTTTCATACCACTTCAAGCAGGGTGCAAGGCCACCAAATTCAAGTGCAGTTGCATACCGCTTCAAGGAGGGTGCAAGGCCACCAAATTCAAATGCAGTTTCATACCATTTCATGCAGGGTACAACAACACTATATTCAAATGCAGTTTCATACCATTTCATGCAGGGTGCAAGGCCACCACATTCAAATGCAGTTTCATACCATTTCAAGCAGGGTAAAACCACTGTAAAACCACCATAAAACCACACAAAACACCACACTCACAGTTTAGTAGACATTCAGTGTGTTCAGTTGATTCAT
>CM069144.1:66335797-66428283 GCA_035221665.1 Okamejei kenojei | reverse complement strand
TCTTGTAACTTGTCCCTAGTGTTAGGATAGATTTTGTGTATGGATGACCATTGGTTGGTGCGGACTCAGTAGGCCAAAGGACGTGTTTCCACGCTGTATCACCAAACTAAACTAAACGAGACCAATCCGGTACATGTCTTGCCAATATCCTACACAATGGAAGCACAAGATCCTTACTTGAATTCAATTCCTTTTAACATTGATAATTTTCCAATTGCCTTTTGTAACAATCCCTCTCCAACACGCGAGTTCTGCAATCTCTCACTATTTGGTGAATGCTTTCTTTTCAATATGGACAATTTTTATACTTTCTCAGTTTATTCTCACTTGCCAGCTGTTTTCCCGTTCACTTAACCATCATCCTACCACGACCAGAGAGCAGTGCTAAACTACTATCTATCGCATTAGTGACCCTCACTCAGACTATCCTTGCACTAAACGTTATTCCATTAGCGTGTATCTGTACACTCTAAATGGCTCGATTGTAATCATGTATTGTCTTTTTTTCTCTTCCTCTGACTGGATAGCACGCAATAAAAGCTTTTCACTATACCTCAGTGCACGTGACAATAAACTAAACTGTAACCTAACTACGACCCTCTGATGTCCCTATGTCACTGTCACAACTTACTTTCCAACCAAGTATTAACAACACATTTTCAAATCATATGTTCATTCCAATTCATTGATACAAATTGTAGAGTTGTTGAATTATTTTGGTGTCCTTTAGTTTAGTGTAGAGATACGACGCGGAAACAGGCCCTTTGGCCCTCTGAGTGATGTGATCCCCGCACATTAACACTATCCTACACACACACACAAGGGACCATTTTTACATGTATTCCAACCAATTAAACCTACAAACCCGTACGTCTTTGGAGTGTGGGAGGAAACCGAAGATCTTGACCACGCGGCCATGGGGAGAACATACGAACTCTGGACAGACAGCATCCGTTGTCGGGATTGAACCCGGGACTTTCTGGCGCTGCAAGTGCAGTAATGGCAGCACACTCCTACCCTGCGCCACTGTGCCATCCACCTGGAGCATTAATTTCTCAATGCTTTCAATCCTTTTCAAACCCACCTTGCTTGAATAATCTGGAGACGCAGGCAAGGTGCATTTCTACAGATGCTTGCAACTTGATCGAGTCATTGCGGTGCAAAGAAAATTTTGAACATTATCACTGCATAATTTAAATCACAAGGATCCATTGGCACAGCACATTATGTTCCACAACCAGCCCCGCTTGTTCACATGCCCTGGCATTTATATTCACACATTACAAAATCTTCTCCAAACTCCAACCCAAAATTTATCCAACTTCTCTCACTTGCCACACGTGCAATGCTGTGCCTTCAGATTCTGTCAGACAGTGCATTCCAGATTCCAATCATACACTGACCACATTTTGTATTCTATGCCACTCTCTTCTAATTCACTTCCCCTTTACACCATCAATCTTCAGTCCTAAACCATCAGTCCCCATATTTCAGATCTTTTTTATATTAAAAAATATTTCATTAAAAATACTTCTCTCCTTGGCCTTCTCTACAAAAGGAAAGAGTCCCAGCCCTCTGATGTGCCGATCATGTGAACTTTTATCAAATCAACGAGCTTTTAGACTGGTTGGGATAGGAATACAAACAAACAGCTGGTTCAAGCAATGGTTTTTGGGAACAGAATCATAATTGATAAATATTGAAAACAACATTGAAAAGAGTTACGATCATGAATTTCACTGCCCAATAACAAAATCTTGGAGACAAAATTATTGAAACTTCAAGGGAATAATCAGTCGTTCGACAGAGTATTGCAGGGCTATAAAAGAAACGGACAAAGAAAATGCGCCTGACTGGATAACTCAGTAAGGAGCCAGAGTTGACAATGGACTGGATAGCTGCCACCAACGTTACAACACTATGTTTAGCCTCAATCCTCTCACTCAAAAACATAATCCCTTTTAAGTATCCCTGAAGTCATAATAAATCAATGGGGCAGACTATAAATCATTGGTCCTGCTGAATTAAACATAGATATATTAAACCCTGAGCTAAAAAATAATCTGCTGGAGGAACTGTAGAAACAAGGAACTGCAGATGCTGGTTTACAAAAATAGACACAAAGTGCTGAAGTAACTTAGCGGGTCAGGCAGCATCTCTGGAGAACATGGATAGGTGATGTTTCGGGATGCTTCTTATGGTGAAGGGGAACTCAGTGGGTCAGACAGCATTGATGAGAGGAAATGGACAGACATTGTGTTTGGTTTCTTCAGACATTTCCACCGTGTTTAATCTATTCAATGTAAAAAAAAAATATTCCGTGCAGAATTCATTGGGCGTATGAGGAAAGATTGGAAAGACTGGGCTTGTATTCACTGGGATTTAGAAGGATGAGAGTGGATCTTATAGAAACGTATACAATTATAAAAGGACTAGTCAAGCTAGATGCATGAAAAATGTTCCCAATGTTGGGGGAGTCCAGAAACCAGGGGCCACATTCCTAAGAATAAAGGGGCAGGCCATTAAAACGAGATGAGAAAATACTTTTTCACACCAGAGAGTATGAAATTTGTGAATTCTCTGCCATCAGCAGGCAGTAGAGGCAATTCACTGGATTGAGAGAGAGTTAGATACTCTAGTGGCTAGCGGAATCAACAAAGCTAAATGGGAGAAGGCAGCACGGTTAATGATAGTGGAAGATCATCCTTGATCACAATGAATGGCGTGCTGCCGAAGAAGCCGAATGCCTCCTCCTGCACTATTTTCTAGGTTTGTGAATGTTTCATCAATTTACCAGGACTGGGAGATGAAACGTAATAAGGTTAACAGGCCCGTAATCTGTCCGAAATTCTAGGTAGTGTCCCCAAATATATATCACAAATACTGTAGTAAACTCAGGCGGACAGGCAACATCTTGGAGAGAAGGATGGGGTGATGTTTGGTATCGATCTGAAGTGTCTCGACCCAAAAAATATCAACCCCCCATCACTCCCAAGATGGCTGCCTGTCCGCAGATGTTACTCCAGTATTTTGTGTCTACCTTTGGTGTAAAACAACATCTGCAGGTTCTTCCTACACTGTAGAAAACTGTAGATTGTGGCCCCAGAATTTAATTAAAACCACAAATTAAAAAAAAATAAAAATATATTCAATGTGCAACTGGCTTATCCTTCATGCTTTAGTTCGATAAAAAGAAACAAGAAAGCTAGGAATTATGACTAATTAATAGGGAGCAAGATGATCAGGCACAGTAAGTCTCCACAGTAGCTTCACTTGGGGTTAAATTGCGATGCTCACAATATTGCGGCAGTCCCAGTCACAATACATACTTTTTTACGCAAAGCAAAATTGTTTGCTCTTCGTTTTAAGAATCTGATCAGTAAAGGCGTGGGAAGAAAGTGGTGCCCAGTTAATTACAACGTCTGTCCTCACAAATGTCAGCAACTTATATTCCTCAAACAACGAATACTTCTTTTACACCATCATGACTAAAGAATGATACATTACAGGAAACTGGCCCTTGCAGTTAAGATCCATATCCAGATGTATCTGGTTCATGCTGTTAACGTTCACTGGGGGGGGGGAAAAAACTGGTTGAACAAGCCAAAAGTATCTAAACAAAATATAGAACATGACAAATAATGCCAAAATTACCAGAGGCAGACTCTGCAGAAGGAAGGAAGAAGATACAACGGGATATAGATCAGTTGCAGAAATGGGTGGAGTAACAGCAGATGGAGTTTAGTCCGAGCAAGTGAGTTTAGTGAGGTGTTGCACGGATGGAGGTTGAATGTAAGGGGACAGTTAATGGTGAGACTTTTAAGAGCATTGATATGCAGCGGGATCTTGGAGTCCCAGTTCATAGCTCACTGAAGGAAGTGACACAAGCATTCAGGATGGTAAAGAAGACATATGGTATGTCCGCCTTTTGAGCATAAGAGTCAGGAGGTCGTAATGCAGCTTTATAAGTCTGCTGTTAGGCCGCATTTGGAGTAATTTGTGGTGCAGTTTCTGGCGCCCCATTAACAGGAACGGATGAAAAGGTTTTCTTATGGAATGGGAACAGAGGAAGTTTACCTGAATTCTGCCTGGGATTAGAGGTTTCATCCAGCTGCAAGGAGCGGTGATAAACTGCATTGTTATCTCTGGATTCAGAGAGAGGGGAGACTTGATAGAAGTGCATAAAATCATGAAAGCATAGAAGGGGAGACATCTGAACCTTACTCTCAGGTGGAAATGTCCAACACTATAAGAGAGGGGTGGGAAAATTTAATGGAGATATGTGAGGCCAGTTTTTTTACATGGAGAGTGAGGTTCCACGGTGTGGTTAGAGGCAGATAGGGTAATGACTTTTAAGAGGCGTTTAGTAAGCACGAGGCAGTGCAGGGAATATAGATATGCATGGCGCACAAGGCAGGTTAGATCATTAACTTGGGCATCATGTTCGGCATAAAACATCGTGGGCCACAGGGCCCACCGTTTCCAGCGCTGTAGTGTTCTATGTTCTATGAAAAAATTATGTTAACAACCTGAAAGTCCTTGCGTCCATAACAATGAAAGGTATAGAAACATGCACATAAATTGCAGTAGATAAAGAATAGCATGATGAGTGTAGTGGACAAATTCCTGAAGTGGTAGTCAGCAGGAAGAGTCAGGGAACATCTGAATTAAAAGTGGTGAATTGTGCATTTGTAAGAGCAGCTAGCCTCACAGGACCATGTCCTTGTTTATCCTGATCTCCGTACAGTCAGTGTAGCAACATTTTATTTAGACAAACAAGGTAACCCACTTTGCTATTGTTTTAACTATTGAGGGAGGTACAGCATAGGTTTTCAAGGTTAATTCCCCCGGATGGCGGGGACAGTCATATGGCTGAGAGAATGGAGTCAGCTGGGCTTGAACAACTCTGGAGTTTTTAGAAGGATGAGAGGGATCTCATTGAATTCATCTCCAGACTCAAACAGTCTTTCAATCCCAGAGCTAGAGCGGCTCTGAATCCGCCCTGCTGAGAGCCCCCACACCCCATGGACTGTCTCCCACGGATGGTCACGTCGCACAGAACACAATCTGCACTTTAGATTGTTTTTGACTTTTACTGTTCTATGTTCTTTTTTACAAACCTGTTCTCGGGGTATATAAACCTAAAAATTTATTATCCATTTAAGTTATGACACCGGATGAAGTAGCCAAACCAATCTCATGCACTATGTGTAATGACAAAAAAAGATATATTATTATGAAACAATAAGACTGGTGTTAAGGGCTAGTACAGCCTAGAGGCAGGAACCATGTTCCGATTGTTAAGAAAAAGGAGTACGCATAAGAATATGTGGAATGTGAATATAGGAATTCCCTACCAGAGAGGGCAGTGGAGGCCCAAATCACTGATGGATTTAAGAGAGAGTTGGATAGAGCTCTAGGGGCTAGTGGAGTCAAGGACTATGGGAGAAGGCAAGGCCGGGTGTAGTGATAGCGATGATCAAGCACCATGATCACACTGATGGCGGTGCTTGGCTCCAAGGGCCGAAATGGCCCGCTGCATTACTATTCCTATTTTTCTATGATAGCATTTGAATGGAGAGGAGGAAACATTTTTTCTCACAGAGAGTGGATGAGTCTGAGGAATTCTCTGCCTCAGAGGGGCCGTGAGGCAGATCTCTGGATGCTTTCGAGAGAGCTAGATAGGGCTCTTAAAAATAGTGGAGTCAGGGATATGGGGATAGGCAGGAATGGGGTACTGATTGTGTGACAATCAGCCATGATCACATTAAATAGCGGGTGCTGGTTCGAAGGGCCAAATGGCTACGTCCCATGCACCAATGGTCTCACATACCAAATGTGTGCGAAAGTTTGGTGGGTTTAATTGGGCCCCAAAACATAAGTGGTAGAAGCTGAGGGAATTGTTGAATGTAGGGAGAATAGGTCCAGGGAAAACCAATTGCAGCGTGATTGCTATGGCATGCTGGCACAGGAGTGGGATGGACAAGGAAATATTGAAATTTTCAGGAGCCCAGCATATCTACCAAGTTATATGAACAAGTCCATCAATTATATGTCAATGTTATAACATAATAAAACTAACTTTTTCCCACACTCAACAAACGTGAGATAACCTGCTGAGCTGTCCGGCGATTCATTTCAAGATTGCAGCAAATTCCTCCCCCTCCCCCTTAAATGTTCAAACCTTCAACAGTTTAGCTCTCATTCCTACCTTCCAATCTGACGAAAAATCCAATGCAAAAAATTCAATGGCCTTTGACAATAGACAATAGGTGCAGGGCAGGGCCATATGTCCCCTTCGAGCCGGCACGAAGGAATGTGTGCTTGGAGTCAGAGCACGTAGATGAGGTACTAAACAAATACTTTGCACCTTATTCACAAAGGGGAAGGACATGGAGGACAGTGAGATCAGTGCGGATATGCAACACTAATATGCAAGGGCAGTTTGAGATCGAGGAGGTAATGTTGGGGCTTTAGAAAAACATTAAGGTGGTTAAATCCTCAGGGCCTGATGGGATCTACCCCAGGTTCTTGAGAGGCAAGGGGGAGATTGCAGGGGCCTTGACAAAGATGTTTGCAGCTTCTCTTGCCATAATTGAGGTCCCAGAGGACTGAGGAGTAGGCAATGTTGTTTCTTTATTTAAGGGAAGTACAAAGAATCCAGGGACTTATAGGCCGGTGAGCCACACATCAGTGGCAGGGAAAGTGTTGGAGAGGATTCTTCGAGATAAGATTTACTTCCGTGTGAAAGGAAATTGCAAGTGAGGGACGGTAGGTGTGGCTTTGCTCGTGGCAGATCACATCTTCCTAATATGATCAAGTTTATTGCAGAGGTGGCTAGGATACATGGGATTCACAGTGTATGGATTCAGAGCTGCCTTCTGTATAGACAACAGAGTGTTGTGGTGGAAGGGCTTTATTACTGGCTGGCAGTCAGTGAACCAGTAGAGATCTGTAGGGATCTGTGGTGGGACTCTTGCTTGTGATATAAACAAACAACTTGGATGCAAATATAGATGGATGGTTAGTAACTTTGCAGAAGACACCAAGATTATCTAAGTTGCAAAAAGTGAGGAAGGCTATTAAAGTAAACAGCAGGCCTTTGTTCAACTGCCTAAATGGATGGAGAAATAGCCGATGGGAGTTAATGAGAACGTGTGAGGTGTTGCACTTTGGGAGATTGACTGGATGGGGAAGGAATATGGTTGATAGCAAGACCCTTAACAACACTAGTAGCTAGCGTGGTAAAGAAGGCACATGGTATGCACACCTTCATTGGATGGGGCACAGAATATAGAAGAGTCAGAAAGCAATAATGCAGCTCTGCAAGACCTTGGTTCAATCACATTTGAAATATTACATGCAGTTCTTGTCACCCCATCACAAGGAGGATGTGGAAGCTCTGATGAGGGTGCAGGTTTATTAGACTGCTGCCTGGATATTTTTTTTTTGGCGTGGGGTGTAGAGGGAAGAGGAGGACAATAGGTGCAGGACTAGGCGATTCGGCCCTCCGTGCCAGCACCGCCATTCAATGTGATCATGGCTGATCATCCACAATCAGTACCCCGTTCCTGCCTTCTCCCCATATCCCCTGATTCAGCTATCTTCAAGAGCCCTATCTAGATGTGATCAGCCACGAGCAAAGCCATACCTACTGTCCCTCACTTGCAATTTCCTGAAAATATACAGAGAACCGGCCTCCATCGCCCTCTGAGGCAGAGAATTCCACAGACTCACAACTCTGTGAGAAAGTGTTTCCTCATCTCTGTTCTAAATGGCTTACCCCTTATTCTTAAACTGTGGCCCCGGTTTGTGGACTCCCCCAACATCAGGAACATGTTTCCTGCCTCTAGCATGTCCAAACCCTTAATAATCTTACATGTTTCAATAATCCTAAGGAGGAGGATTTCCCCTCATCCTAAATTCCAAAGTTTACAAGCCCAGCCGCTCCATTCGCTCAGCATGACAGTCCCACCATCCCGGGAATTAACCTTGTGAACCTACGCTACACTCCCTCAATAGCAAGAATGTCCTTCCTCAAATTTGGAGACCAAAACTGTAGACAATACTCCAGGTGTGCTCACTAGGGCCCTGTACAACTGCAGAAGGACCTCTTTGCTCCTATACTCAACTTCTCTTGTTATGAAGGCCAACATGCCATTAGCTTACTTCACTGCCTGCTGTACCTGCATGCTTACTTTCAGTGTTGAAGAAGGAACTGCAGATGCTGGAGAATCGAGGGTTACACAAAAAGCTGGAGAAACTCAGCGGGTGCAGCAGCATCTAAGGAGCGAAGGAGATAGGCGACGTTTCGGGTCGAGACCCTTCTTCCTGGCGACGTTTCGGGAGAAGGGTCTCGACCCGAAACGTCGCCGATCTCCTTCACTCCTTAGATGCTGCTGCACCCGCTGAGTTTCTCCAGCTTTGTGTAACCCCCCCCCTTGCTTTCTTTCAGTGATTGATGAACAAGGACACCCAGATCTCATTGAACTTTCCCGTTTCCCAACTTGACACCATTTAGATAAAAATCTTCCTTCCTGTTTTTGCTACCAAAGTGGATAACCTCACATTTATCCACATTAAATTGCATCTGCCATGCATCAGCCCACTTACGCAACCTGTCCAAGTCACCCTGCATTCTTATAGCTCACAGTTCACACTGCCACCCAGCTTCATGCCATCTGCAAATTTGCTGTTACTTTGAATCCCTTCATCTATAAATCATTGATGTATATTGTAAATAGCTGCAGTCCCAGCACCGAGCCTTGCGGTACCCCACTAGTCACTGCCTGCCATTCTGAAAGGGACCCGTTAATCCCTATTCTTTGTTACCTGTCTGCCAACCAATTTTCTATCCATGTCAGTACTCTACCACCACCCCCCCCCAATACCATGTGCCCTAATTTTCCCCACTAATATCCTATGTAGGACTTTATCAAATGCTTTCTGAAAGTCCAGGTACACTACATCCACTGGCTCTCCCTTGTCCATTTTCCAAGTTACATCCTCAAAAAAAATTTCAGATTAGTCAAGCATAATTTCCTCTTTCTAAATCCATGCCGATTCATACCGATCCTGTTACTGCTATCCAAATATGCTGCTATTTCATCTTTTATGATCGACTCCAGCATCTTCCCCACCACCAATTCCCCGTTTTCTCTCCCTCCTTTCTTAAATATTGGTATAACATTAGCTACCCTCCAATCCACAGGAACTGATCCTGAATCTATAGAACATTGGAAAATTATCACCAATGCGTCCACGATTTCTAGAGCCACTTCCTTAAGTACCCTGGGATGCAGACCACCAGGCCCTGGGGATTTATCAGCCTTCAGTCTATCCAACACTATTTCCTGCCTAATGTGGCTTTTCTTCAGTTCCTCCGTCACCCCAGATCCTCTGGCTAGTACATCAGGAAGATTGTTGGCTACAAGGAATTATCTACAAGGAGAGGCTAGACAAACATGGATTGTTTTGCTCTGCTGCAGAGGTTGATAGAAATAGAACTTCATGAGACTAGCGTAGATAGTCAGAAAACTGGTCAACTACCACACTTTAAATCTAACTGCTCATTGCTAGTATTCTGAAAAATACAGATTTTCATTCAGTAATCGTTAACAGGATGTTTAGTAAAACTAGATAGTTTCTAATGAAGAGGTGTTGAGAGAAAAACAAAATCATTAGCTAGTTTCAAACAAATTCTAATGGTTATTTTATAAAAGGAGGACAATGAAAGCAGATTTATATATGCTTCTGTAATCCCATGTACATGTAAAATCTACTTTTTCAAATTTAAAGCTAATCTGGATGCAAGTATTTTCTCTCCTAAAGCAAGTAGCCATGGGTGGAGAATCTGTACGAATAATGGCACGATTGTTATCTATCCTAATCAATAAGCCATGTAGAAGTCTGGACCGAGGCAATCATGTATTAATGGGAATTATCTCAGTTTAAAATAGATATTTTGGTTACCGACCGATTCACATTTTTCATTTTAGAGGCATGTGTTCTGAAATAGTTTCATTAAACTCAATGAAAATATTCAAGATTGAGAGAAAAAAAAAATCAATAAACTTGAGCACTAAATAGGATTGAGGAATAGGACGACAATGAGGAAATGGAATTTGTGTAACAGTTTAATGAGCAGGTTCAGCTTCAGGTCTTCCCGATTACAATTGTAGGTGTCTGTCCCTTCAAGAAGCAAGTTCCTTGTTGGGATTGAAGCATTTACAAGATGCTAAAATAAAAGCAATCATTTAACCTAAACCGCTAGTTTATGACCCAATGGAGAACATTTGAAAAAACAAAGCACTTTATTATACTGGCCATGTCACTTTGATATTACTCTATCAAGCCTGTGCCATTTAGAAAGTCATCTTATACATTTCTCCCTTCCAAAAGTCAATCATAAACAGCATATCAATATTACATTAACAAATTATGTCTGTTCTTAATACATTAAGTACAAGAATATGCAAATACATAAATAGGCCCTCCTAAATTTTCAAAAAATGATGGTAACATACTTTATTCAAATAGATATACAAATATGGACAAATTTATGCAAATATCAGCATACATTCCAACACAGTTGCTGCCAAAAACCACAATTGCATATCTGCCCACAACTGAAATCATGGAAGCATTTAAAGACAAAAATGCCCTAATTACTACAATACTGGTGAACAGAAAAGCCAATTGAGAGAACCAGTTACAAGTGCTGCAGATCAAAAGAGAGAATGCCATTCGTAGAATCTCTTCCACAGTGTTTATGCTTGTGGAAAAAAATTAATCAGTTTTATACTGCTTCATATCCTTCAGATTTCTTTCTTCTATCAACTGTATAGATAACAACCACAGTTAGGACCAATCCTGCCAAACCGATTCCCACTAACACTGGAAGTACTTTACTCTCGGCATCTGCTGCACATTTTCCTTCTAAAAGCAGAGTCAGAAATCAGCCATTAGGAATAATTAGTCAATTCATGTCAGGCATATTCTGGAAATCATGAAAAAGAATGATGCAAGGATTGCTCAAGTCTCTACTGCAGTGGTCCATTTGACACTTGCAAACATAACAAATTCACCAATGCCTCAACATGCTCCAGGTAACAAAAGCAAGTTACAGAATAGAGGTAAAATAATCAGAAGGTTACCTTTCAAGTAACTACTTTAAGATAAAATGTAAATTGCTTTTTAATATAAAAACAGCTTAGAGTTCCAGACTGTAGGCCTAGTTTTAAATCGATCGTTCCCGTTTAGATGTTTAACATGCCATCAAACCCATTCTACACAAGCCAACTTCCAGTTGAGCAATCATTGTCCCATTTCCCCCCCTTATTCAACTGCAAAGAATTTTGATTATTTTGTTGTTTTGTCCAATTTATTGTCAATTGATAGTAACGAATCAGAGATGGAGAGAGAAACTGGAGCACCGCAGCAAACTCCCGCGTCATATTAAGCCCTGATCCCTGCTACATCACAACCTTTAACATACACAAGCAGATCCAGTAATGTTGCTAAGCACCATGTTTAACTTGCTCCTGGCCAGACTGACAGTAACTATGCAAGTTAAAGATTTATTCATGGGCATCAGGGACCTGTATAAAGCAGACATTCCACACAGCTATTTTACCCAGACGTTGGCCAAAAACACTAGACAAACCTTAAATTTTGATAGGTTCAATCTTGATTAACATCACCTTGTTGGATGCAATTAAGTTCGAATTTTGATAGTGTTGTGAAGTTTGGAAAAGTTATGGACAACTTTGGATTTCAGTAGTTAACTGTACATGTACATCTGTTCAGACCACTGTCCAACTAGTGCAAATGATGACAATTATACACTTTTAAAAACACACATAGAAAACAAGAGCTCAAATAAGTTCTGACCGGGCATGTAATTCTAACACTAAATGGCACCTGAAATTTTTCCTCCCCCAATTCTAAACAAAATGGGAGTACATTTTAATTCCCCCCCAATGCAAGCTTTGTTTGGCAAGGGGGATGTCCCCAAGTAGTAAATTCAGAGGAATTATCAGATAAGTATTCAAGGAAGTACATTGTTATCTGCCCAAGGTCTTGGGTCAACTCAAGACCAATTTGCCCAATTGTGAAAATGAGCAGACCAGAACTTCTCAATCCTTTGCACCAGACTTTGGTCTTTTTCACAAGCCCAGAAAAGTCAATTCAACATTGATGGAGCTCAATATTTTTTTCAGGTTTTCAATTACATTTACATTCAGTTTTATTGCAGTACAAGGAATAAATTGGACAGGTAATGTAGCAATTTGTGCAAGTATCAGAAAGTGGTAGTAATCTTTTTTTTAAAAATCCATTACTCAAATTCTAAGCGCTAACCTATTATCAGTAATTATAAATTAGTTCCTTATAAAAATATAAGGGATACACTGATGATAAAACTGGATCTATGTCATGTTTAGAAACATACAACTGAATGAATAGCAATTCAAGTATAAGTTGCATTCAGACAATGGAGTGGGTGGTGCTGGTCATAAACTCCAAGGGCAGGAATATCAGTGTTTTTGGTACTAACCAAAAGTACTTCAGCCTTAATATATCCTTTCATGAAAGTAGTCAACAGAACGAAGTTGAACTAGTTTTTCCTGAACTAGTTTTTCTCAGTGTGAAAATATATCCAAAGGAAGATTGAGGGAGTAAAATTCATAAAAACATTTGATAATTTCCTGCCTAAAAAGTTAGATTAGAATCTTACCTTTACCAAATGTTGCACCGGGGATGTTGAATGCCTGGAGCTGAGTATCAATCAGCAAAACTTGCAAAGTATTAGTTGAAAATGCCACAACCTGCTTGCTTTTGCATTTGTACGAGTGACCGAGTTTAGTATGAAACAGTTTCATATTCTTTATAATGCCTGTATAAGTAGTCCCTGCAAAGCAAGAATACCAAAACAATTATTGCCTAAAACTAGAAGTAATACATGTAGTAATTGCAGCACAGTCACTGCTTGAAGTCCAGAGATCAAATTACAACAATCATGCACATAAAGTGTAGAACATTTTAGTAGCAATTCTGCTTGCACTACAAATAGAATTTAATTTGGGTTTAATGTGTACAAACTACAAATGTTTAGCACAAGAGAATTTCTACATCCAACACATTTTCCCCTTAAATGTCAAAGAAGAAGAATTGTAAATAGACAATAGGTGCACGAGTAGGCCATTCAGCCCTTCGAGCCAGCACCGCCATTCAATGTGATCATGGCTGATCATCCCCAATCAGTACCCCGTTCCTGCCTTCTCCCCATATCCCCCGACTCGCTATTTTTAAGAGCCCTATCTAGCTCTTGAAAACATCCAGAGAACCTGCCTCCACCACCCTCTGAGGCAGAGAATTCCACAGACACACTCTCTGTGAGAAAAAAAAAAAAGTGTTTCCTCGTCTCCGATCTAAATCCTTATACGTAAACTGTGGCCCCTGGTTCTGGACTCCCCTAACATCGGGAACACGTTTCCTGCCTCTAGCATGTCCAAGCCCTTAACAATCTTATATGTTTCAATGAGATCCCCTCTCATTCTTCTTTCAGAGTGTACAAGCCCAGCTGCTCCATTCTCTCAGTATATGACATTCCCGCCATCCCGGGAATTAACCTTGTAAACCTAAACTACACTCCCTCAATAGCAAGAATGTCCTTCCTCAAATTAGGAGACCAAAACTGCACACAATACTCCAGGTGTGGTCTCGCTGGGGCTCTGTACAACTGCAGAAGGACCTCTTTGCTCCTATATTCGATTCCTCTTGTTATAAAGGTCAACATGCCATTCGCTTCTGTACCTGCATGCTTACTTTCATAGACTGATGTACAAGGACCCCCAGATCCCGCTGTACTTCCCCTTTTCCCAACTTGACGCCATTTAGGTAGTAATCTGCCTTCCTGTTTTTGCTACCAAAGTGGATAACCTCACATTTATCCGCATTAAACTTCATCTGCCATGCATCTGCCCACTCCCCCAACCTGTCCAAGTCACCCTGCATTCTCATAGCATCCTCCACACAGTTCACACTGCCACCCAGCTTTGTGTCATCTGCAAATTTGCTAATGTTACTTTGAATCCCTTCATCCAAATCATTGATGTATATTGTTAATAGCTGCGGTCCCAGCACTGAGCCTTGCAGTATCCCACTAGTCACTGCCTGCCATTCTGAAAGGGACCCGTTAATCCCTACTCTTAGTTTCCTGTCTGCCAACCACTTCTCGATCCATGTCAGCACTCTACCCCCAATACCATGTGCCCTAATTTTGCACACTAATCTCCAATGTGGGACCTTATCAAATGCTTTCTGAAAGTCCAGGTACACTACATCCACTGGCTCTCCCTTGTCCATTTTCCTACTTATATCTTCAAAAAAAATTCCAGATTTCCCCTTCGTAAACCCATGCCGACTCGGACCGATCCTCTTACTGCTATCCAAATGTTTGGCTATCTCATCTTTTATAATTGACCCCAGCATCTTCCCCACCACCAATGTCAGGCTAACTGGTCTATAATTCCCCGTTTTCTCTCTCCCGCCTTTCTTAAAAAGTACAGCGCAGGGACTCGGGTTAGATCCTGACTACAGGTGCTGCTTGTATTAGTTTGTATGTTTTCTTACTGTGACCACATGAGTTTTCTCCCACATTCCAAAGACATGCTGCTTTGTGGGTTAATTGGCTTCTGTAAATAGTACTTGGCGTGTAGGAACGAACTAGTGTACGGGTGATCACAGGTTGATGTGGACTGTGGGCCGAAGGGCCCTTTCCACACCGTATATCTACACCAATTTTCCAGTTAAATTTAAATACTAATAAGAGCACAGATGTGAACACATTTTACTACATAGTTAAATGATAGTCAAGCTCCAATGATATTAATAAGGGGACAAAAGTAAAACGAGAGAAGCATAATGCTCCAATGTTACTTTTACACCCAAAGCTGGAAAGATTAAAAATCTGAAGTTACATTGGTAATACTTTACGTTAATCAATCATTTTACTTCGGAGTCACGTGAGTGACTACGTGAAGAAGTCCCGCCTGGCGCACGATCGGCATTACGTCGACGCTGTCGGTAGGCAAAGAGCTAAAAGCCACGGAAAGAATCTCCAGTGGCGAAGAAAATAAAGAAGTCTGAGAGGCCGTGGTTTTAAATGATTTTAATAAGGAAAGGCCTCCAGACAAGAAAGCCTTATGGCTCAAAATAAATTAAATGGAGAAATACTCCAAATTATTTTTCAACCAAGGATCTAAAAACCCCAGAATATTCCCAGGCAGGCCCTGAGGGGTTTCCCATATACAAGTATATGGTGCTTTTACCACTGTGGGAATATGAACCTCGGATTGGGCTGGAGGTAATCTCCTTGAGCAAGTCTCAGGAGTACCAGGGCAGTACAAAACTGACCCTGAAAGTGGTGTTTTTGGTCATAAGTACCCACCACAGCACGTATAAATCCAGGTGTACTTAATGGGTACAAAGTACGATACCTGAAGGAAGCGGTGAGGCCATGGAAGGTAACCATGGTGGCCAACATCAA
This sequence comes from Okamejei kenojei, assembly GCA_035221665.1. Taxonomy (NCBI): domain Eukaryota; kingdom Metazoa; phylum Chordata; class Chondrichthyes; order Rajiformes; family Rajidae; genus Okamejei; species Okamejei kenojei. The sequence continues at coordinate 66,412,733 of CM069144.1, read as the reverse complement.
TTGGTTTCTCACCAGCTTCAGGAGGCTGTTATGGTTGAAACAGCAGATTTATATGAAAACACTTGTGCTTTACTAGGGTGCCAACGGTGAATCCGATTAAGGCACCCATGTCTTCAATAGTGTGGAGGCACAGGGAATACGATTCCAAAGAATTTCAAGTTTGCGGGTGGCATCGCTGCTTATGGGAAGCAAGTGAAAGATTGTGCAATGACCAAAATTTAAAAAAAGACAAGTGGCATTGTTTTATAGCTCATATGTTGAGCTCAATGGTATGAGAGAAAATTGCCATTCGGACCATTTTGCACTTTAGATTTGCAGGTCAATACAGATCAAGCTATGTTCAAACTCCTGGTTATTACGGAGTAAACCTGCCTAAAACAAATCAAAGACATTGATAAAGAGGCAAAGACTATTAGCCTCATAAAACATTTGCAAAATTGGCTGGTCCAATGTGAAGGGGATTTGATATATGGATCAAACAGCGGCAGGAGTATGGTGAGGAAGTATTTTCATCCAGCACAGCCTTATGTTAACCCATATTGTTGGGGAAGAAGGCCATCACGTGCATTTGGAGAGGTACAAACACTTTATTCTATCACAGAGGAAGCTTTTGTTGAACCTCCGATTGGTGCGTTACAGGTATGTTATGATTAATATTGCATAACAGCTGATCGGTTTATATTAGATACTGTGTAAGGATCTACAATAAAATTTGTAGAAGGAGTTGATCCACCTGTACAGAATAAACCTAATCCTAATTTATGTTTCTGCACCTGAAAATTTTCAAATAAAGGTAAGAAATGTATTTAGGAAAAGTGTAATGGGGAAAAAAAATGGAGTAAGCATCCACAACAATTTGTATCAAATAATTTCCCCAGGCAGAAGGAAGATGGTGGTTGTAGTCATTCTAGACATCACACACACTTTAATACATTTGTCCAGTATAAAACATTTCAAACTGGACACCTTCAACACTGCAAGGCAGTTGTTATCAACAAGTTGTAATTGGTTACTTAGATATAAAGGATGCGTATGATTCAGTACCAAATTATCATCATGTTCACAGGTACTTGAAAATTAATTAACTGGGTCAGCTATGGCAATTTAAGGCATTATCTAATGGATTAAGCTCAGCTTCTAGGCTGTTCACACAATGGTTGAAACTAGCACTTGCACTGATAAGGACACATGGTCATGGTTTATCTTGATGACATTTTTAATTGGCAATGCTGATCAGGAGTCAGCTGAAAAAATTAGTGCAGCAATTACAAGCCTGTTGAAAGGCTAGGGTCCCGATCCATCCAACAAAATCTAAGCTTCAGCCATCCCCAACAATTTACTAACTGGGGTTTGTGAGTGATTCAGTACCATGTTCGGTAAATTTACCAAGAGACAAAGTGTCAATATTACAAATGTGTGTCGTTGCCTTGTGACAAGCCTTATCCCTCCATTTGAGAAGGAGCTTATGTAAATTAGTAACACTATTTCTACAGTAGAGTTGGTCCACTGCATTACCAAAAAAGCTCCAAAGTGCAAAAACACAAGCACTCGAAGGGTGTGCAGGCCATTTTGACAGGCCTATGTAATTGCCAAAGGAAGCTTTATCAGAATTACAGTGGTGGATTGAGAATGTTCCACAAGCTGCTTAAAAACATATTAGCTCAGCAGCCATTGCAAACTGAAGCAAGTATTCTCGGATGGTGGATAGCTTCTTGGTTTTTTTGGGCTAGATGAGTGTAATATCTGTTCGTATCAGGTTAATATCTGATATGCCCCTTATCTAGGGGGCTAGGACAATAACACCAGGGGGTGGCAGATGGATTGTCCAAGAAACTTATTTCTCCAAACATTTGGTATTAATTATTTGGAGTTGTTAGGAGCTTTTATGAATTAAAAGCTTATTGTTCTACTATGAAAGATTTGCATGTCCAATTACAAGTAGACAATGCCACAGCTGTGGCATATATCAATCACATGGGTCGGGTAAGATCATTATCATGTGATTATCTGGTTAACCAGATGTGGCGTTGGTATATCTTTAAGAATATTTGGCTTTCAGCTATCTATCTCAGGGAGAGACAATATTGTGGCAGACAGCAGATCACAAAACTTTAAAGACAATACAGAATGGATATTAAATCCACAAGTTGGAAAACATTGTCAGTGGTATGGATTACCTGACATTGATCTGTTTGCGTCTAGATTAAATCACTAATTGTCCAAATGCGTCTCATGGGAACTAAACCCAGGAGCAGTAGCTGTGGATGCATTCTCACTACATTGGGGGGGAAATATGTTCTTTTATGTTCCCCATTCTGTCTGATTAGGCAATGTCTGATGAAAATATAGCAAGACTCTGCCACGGGCGGTTTGGTGGCCCAAATCGGACACAGTCATGGTTCCCATTGATGTTTAGAATGATAATTGAACCATTTATGACGATTCCTAGCTGCAGTAATTTGTTGCAGAAATTCATCCATGGCATGATCATATGAATTTGTTAATCTGCAGGTTCTGACCAGACCATTACAAGAGCTTGGACTGTCGGATAGGACCATGAATGTTATAACTGCAGCTTGGAAAAATAGCATTAAAAACTATATTTTGTTTATATAAAGAAATTGGAAGTCTTTGGTAGACAGTCAAAGATATTTTATCATACTGCTAACATATCCGATATATTGGAGTTCCTTGCTGGATTGCATTTTTGATCAGCACCTAAGTGATAGGGCCATTAATAGGGCTCAAAGTGCTTTATCGTCCTATTTAGGACAAATTGCTGACCATGAATCTATCGGGTCTCATCTGTTAAATATCCCGATATGGGGAAGGAATATATATTAAAATCTGCCCAAAGTAGAAATACAGATGTTTGGGAGGTCAGCATAGTTCTTACTTTGCTTAGGCAATGGGCTCGTAAGCTAACTGTTTCGGAAGTTAACATTTGAAGTAATAATGCTCATGGCTTTAGTATCAGCACAAAGAGTGCAAACTTTGCAAATGTTACGTTAGACTGTATGCATGTGGCTACAGATAATATTGTCTTATATGTTTATGACTTAACCAAACAAAGCAGACCAGAAGGAGCAGGAACCAAGGTAAATTGTAAAGCATATCCTGTCGACCAAAAATTCTGTGTGGTTAAGCATTGACTCAATGTGTTGAAGTAGGCAAGAGTCTCCATGGTGGTGAGACAGTGCTATTTATTACACACAAAAACCACATAAAAGTATCAGTACAAACTGATGGTTCCAGATAGTTACATTCTAGATGGTTAAAACAGGTTTTGGGACTCAGCAGGAGTAGACATGAGATGTTAAAAATCATTCCACCAGGGAGGTAGGTACATCCACGGCAAAGGCACAGGACGGGCCACTCGATCAAAAAAAATTAGAGGCCATAGGATGATGTAAAAGAAACTTTTCAAAGTTTACGAGAAGCCAGTTCTCACGGTGTCAGGGTTGGACACGCAGTGTTGGGTTCTCTTTGATTGTGCTTTGTTTTATATTATCGATTTAAATCTTTGGTTATAAATCTTCCCCTACGATAGAAGGGTTATTACTTTCATTCTTTTATAATGAAAAGACTTATTACATAAACTAAAGAAATGTTTAAAAGATGCATTATTTACTCACTACTGTGTTGATTGAGCCAGAGTGTCATATGGAATGAATCTACGACGTAAAAAAAAAGCTACAAAATCTTCACGTAGTCACTCACGTGACTACAAAGTAAAATAGTAAGATTAAACGAGAACTTACCAAGTTTGATCGTTATTTTATGAGGATTACGATGAGGGATTACATGCCCTCCGCTCCCAACCTTCATAAAATAAATGATCATCTGGTAGTTCTAAATCTATGTTGAGCCTTACTATCTTACTCCGGTTATTGCTTCTGTGCTTTTCATGCCGCTGCTTTGAAGTATGCCGATCATGTGCCAGGCGGGACTTCTTCACGTAATCCCTCATCGTAACTCCTCATAAAATAACGATCAAACTTCAAACGTGGTAAGTTCTCGTTTAATCTTACTATTTTCCAGTCCATCAAACAGGACTAACTTGTTCAGTTGGGACTATTGCTGAATCTGCAGCCTATCTTTATGTAGGTCAATAACTTGGTTGGACCAGGAGGGTTTAATCAAAGTTTGCAGGTGACAGAAAAACATTGAGATGAGATCACTACTAAAAAAATGTTCATTAGAATTGGCATTTAAGTGCTGTTGAACATTGTGTACCTTTCAGCTACACCAATGTCAGAACAAATTTTAGGAAATGAAAGCTCAGTGTTTGTATTTGAGAATAGGATAATCAATTTATACAGAGCATGGAATTAACTTCAAAGTAATTAAAACTTGTTTCAAATATTCAACTTTTAGTCATGTGAAAAAGTAGTCAATTTACCCAGGTTGTTCTTGGAATGCAGGATAGTACTTATTTCACTGATGTAATAGTGGTTTCCATCCTGCAAGAAGAAAGTTATTGAAGTTACCTGAAACTTTTACAACAAAAGCTCACACAAGGACAATTACATCTGTAGAACCAGCATTCACTTATTGATCTTCCTAGTGTGTTTAGGCCTCACTCAATAACTATATGGGTTTCTCATGTTAGTCTCTGCAGTTGGAGCATGGCATACAATGGAATAACCAGTAATATACAATGCTATTGTCAAGCCTGTTTAGTTTGTCGCAAAAGTACTCTAGTTGAAGAGGTTGGTCTCCTAATTTGAGGAAGGACATTATTGGAAGAGGTTGGTCTCCTAATTTGAGGAAGGACATTATTGCTATTGAGGGAGTGCAGAGTAGTCAAGCATCCTAGCAGAGCATAACTGTCCGTTGTTTTTGTATAGGAAGGAACTGCAGATGCTGGTTTGCACTGAAGATGGACACAAAGCTGGAATAACTCGGCGGGTCAGGCAGCATCTCTGGAGAAAAGGAATAGGTGATGTTTCTGGTCTGAAGAAGGGTCTTGACCCGAAACGTCTCCTATTTCTTATCACCAGAGATGCTGCCAAACCTGTTGAGTTTTACTCCAACTTTTTGTGTCTGAATTTGTATCTGTTTTCGTTTTTTAAACATTCTGCTGGCAGAGGTCGAAGATGTTTTTCCAGCCCATCCTTTGCAATTGAGTCTGAAGAAGAGTCACCCATTCCTTATCTCCAGAGATGCTGCCTGTCCCACTGGGTTACTCCAGCATTTTGTGTCTATCTTCCTTTGTAAGTTGGGTTCTGTGCTACTACCACTTTAGTGGCCATTAAAATGAACTTGTCACAATGTGTCATTTCAAATCACTGACCAACCAGTGCACACATCAGTCATTTGATCTTTAAGAAGTGTGCAAGATGCCATAGAAACAAAAGTTGTCTCTTCAAAGTGGATGCCAGTACAAAGCAAGTTTAAAAATATCTTTAAAAAGTGTCAAAAACAAATCTAACATGCATTAGCACACTAGCTAGTTTCCAAAGTTTAGTGTATTTAAAAATCAGATTGAAATTTTACTTCAAGGTATCAATTCACAGTTAATTAATCTGTCAACAATTTTTTTAAATGGTAGAAATCGTTACTTCATGAAAGCTATTAATGCCAAAATGCATTAAACATGAAAAGCATCTTTTCTCCCAAGTCCATATGGACCAATGCTTCATCAAGTCAGCTAACCACTGTTCATTTGTACCCACTCACATTAGTGTGGATTTGACGACATGAACTCACCTGCCCAAAGGTGAAGTTTAGAAATCCAGCATTAAAATTTAAATTGATCCAAGGAGCAACATTTCCACATTGCCCCGAAGCCACAGTTTTCCCAGGCACAATATTGAAGTACATGTTCTGTGTAAAAGAAAACAAGATGATTGCAGGTCAACCGATTCATTAGTATTTAAAACAAATCCTGTTTAAAACAGCTTGAAAATTAAAAACTGTATAACATATTCCAAAGGAAAAAAATGTTTTCAGATATTCAAGAACAGAGTCAAGGCAAATCAGTTCATTATTATACCTTTAGTTACGTGTAAGACTTGGGTATGAATTGATCTGAGATGGGCAGCCTTCACAGATTTCCGTTAAAGTGCATGCCTAGATGCTGATTACAGCCCTGGTTCTTTGACGAGAGTTTTTGGCCACAGAGCAAGTAGACATGCCCATGGTCCCCGCGTCTTGTGTTCGCTCCAGGTTCTCATTGTGCAACACTTCATATTCCACATGTATTCATAATGTATTTTTGTTTATTGGTTTAATCCATGACAGTCTCAGGCCACCACCTGACGAATTCAATCATGCTACATGTTTGATCATAGACAATAGGTGCAGGAGAAGGCCATTTGGCCTTAAGCCAGCACTGCCATTCAATAGGATCATGGCTGATCCCCCAGATCAGTACCCTGATCCTGCTTTCTCCCCATATCCCTCAATTCCATTCGCCCCAAGAGCTATACCTCTCTTGAAAACATCCAGTGAATTGGCTTCCACTGCCTTCCGTGGCAGAGAATTCCACAGATTCACAACTCTTTGGGTGAAAAGGATTTTCCCTCATCTCAGTCCTAAATGGCCTACCCCTTATTCTTAAACAGTGACCCCAGGTTCTGAACTCCAACATCAGGAACATTTTTCCTGCATCTAGCCTATCTAGTCCCATAAGAATTTTACATGTATCTGTAAGATTTCCTCTCATCCATCTAAATTCCAGTGAATACAAGCCCAGTCAATCTATTACTTCCAGTTGATACATTAAATGTGTTATTTCTACCCCTTCTCAGTATTATCCTTCAGGTCACCTCCACTGACTCCAGTTATGTGACTCAGTCTATGTGACTGGGAGTCTCACACTGCCAGCTCTACCAACACATAGTCCTACTGCTCTACACTTCAAACAAGAAACCTCCGTAACAGTACCATTGGATACTGCTGCCCTTTCCCCATTCTAACCATGCCACTTCTAACCCCTAATCTCACACCCCCACCCTGCGGAATCCCCCATAGAACCTAACCCATGCTCCCCCTCACCCCCCCCCCCCCCCCCCCCCGGATCCCCCTTGCGTTTTCACCATTTCCCCCACCCCTCCAACCTCCCTCGTTCCGACGCAGAACAGTCAGTCCCTCAGAGGCGTTAACTTCGTACCCCCACACATTCACCTCAATGAATTCCAGGCCCACCATGGAGAGCTCTTCTTCAGTCACCTCAGCTCTTTCCCCATGGTGAAGAGTCCTTCTTGCCTAGTGGCAATGCCTGCCCCAGTCTCCGGCATTCCTTCTTCTCATGCACAGAGGCCAGGCGCCATCTCTCAGATACCTCCAACCTACCCTTTGACCACCAGGCCATCATTTCCCAGACTGTTGCCGATTTCTGGCGATCTACCCTCCAAACCAATCATTCCCCAGCATGCACTGCCCACTTCCCACAAACAGGGCCATCCAGGCAGACCCATTGTTTGTCTGCTCCCACCCCAATGAACTCATCTCCACTCCCTTGATTCCATCCTGTCCCCTTGTCCAGTCCCTTCTGACCTACATCCACAACACCTCACACACACAGCAACGCTTTAATGACTTCAAATTCTTAGGCCCCTCATTGCCTCCTCATCTTTACCATGGACATCCAGTCCCTCTACACCTCCACCCACCCTGCCCCCACCTGAAAGGTCTTAAGGCTCTTCCTCCTGCCCTCTACCATTCGCCTCTGCCTGCACAGCTTTTCCTCACTCTCACCAATTGACGCCTCTCACACTCCCCAAGCTCCAGGTGTAGCTGTGGGCACTCACGTGGGCTCGAGCAGAGTCTGCCTTTTTGTCGGTTATGTCAAACAGGCCTTGTTCCAAATGTACACTGGCACTGTCCCACAACTCTTTCTGCTCGACATCAACGACTGCATTGGAGCTACCTCCTGCACCCCTGCAGGGCTCGTTGATTTCATTAACTTCACAACTAACTTCCACCCCGCCCTCAAATTCACCTGGACCATTTCTGACATCTTTCCCCTTTTTTGGTCTCCGTCTCCATCACAGGGGACAATCAACTGACTACCAACTACAGGTTACCTGAACTGGACCTCTCCCCACCCCGTTCACAACTCCTCCATCTGCTCTCAAGGCAAGGCTTTCCATTCAAGGACATCCAAGATGGCTTCTTCCTTTAGTAAATGTGGTTCCCCCCCCCCATTAAAGCCACACAAAGTCTTGTCGGACGGCTCATCAGTCGGTTGGACCTGTAAGGAGGCTCGTCGGCGCACAGCCAAAGGCTTGGCAGATGGAGGGACCGGGAGGGAGCTGGAGACGGCAGACGTGAGGAGCATGGGCCGGTACGATGGTGAACCGGGGCCCTTGGCTTCAGGTAGGCTGCAGGAGGCGCCCCCAGAAAGGCCAAACAGACTTTGAAGATGGCACCAAAATGGCAGCGCCCACATGTAATATGTGCAAACTTCATTGTGCAGTTGATAAATTAAGCACTATTGATCATAGATCATCCTTCACATGTATATCCTCTGTGTCCCCTGGCTCTGCTCTCACTCCCCCCAGATATAACAAAGAGTTCCCCTGGTCCTTATCTCTCACCTCACTAGCCTCTGCATCCAACACATCACCTTCTAACATTTCCAGCAACTCCATTGTAATCCCACCACCCTTCACCTTCCGCACAGACCGCTCCCTGTGCAACACTTTGGTTGACTCGAAGGTACTCAAAATGCCGGAGTAACTCAGCAGGAGAGGCAGCATCTCTGGAGAGAAGGAATGGGCGACGTTTTGGGTCGAGACCCTTCTTCCACCAAAACCACCCCCTCCCTGGGTAATTTCCCTTGCAACCACAGGAGATGCAACACTCATCGTACACCTCATCTCCATCCCAGGACCTCAACAGTCCTTCCAAGTGCGATAGAGGTTCACATACATCTCCCCGAATCTCATCGACTGCATCTGGTTGTTCCCAATGTGGGCTTAAGTACATCGGCGAGGCCAAAGGTAGACTCGGTCACCATTTCACCAAACACTTGTGCTTGGTCCGCCAAGGCCTGCAGGATTTCCCAGTTTAGTTTAGAGATAGCGCAGAAACAGGCCTTTCGGCCCAAGTCCACACCGACTAGTGATCCTAGCACATTAACACTATCCTAACTATTTTAACTCCCCTTCCCATACAGACCACTGTCCTGGGCATCCTCCATTACCAGAGTGAGGCCACCTGTGAAGTGGAGGAACAGCACGTCATGTTCCGCTCAGGGAACTTACAATCCAGGGAACATTGAATTCTCCCAATTTAGGTAACCTTTACAAAACACCACCCTCCCTCTCCGCCCCGATAATTTACCCCGACTGATTTTGCACCCATCTCTTCTCTGCTTCACCTACATTACAACACAATTTGCACCTAATCAATCCTCTAGCTTCACATTTCAGCTCTCAAAACACTTGTCTCACATCTTGCGTGTCCACCTCTCTCCTTTGCCCAACCATCTGCCTATCAACCCCCACCCTGCCCGTGTTCACCGATAACCTGCCATACTTTGTCCTGCCCCTCATCTAGCTTTCTCCCCCCCCCCCCCTCATTATGAAAGTCCCAACCTACATCACCGATCTATGTTCTACAAGGATGCTGCCTAATCCAATGAGTTACCACGGCACTTTGTCTTTCCACACACACAGCCAGTCCTTGTTCAGGCACTATAACTTCATTTCTCAGGTACTAGGCTTTTAATAATTAATACAAGAACCATAGTAAACGCCAAATCATACCTTCGGATAGGCTAAATACCGCCATATCACAACTGACATGTTTTAGTTGAGATGGATCCACAAGTGCCAGCTGACAAAATGGATAAACTGAATAATACGTTTGATTAGAACAAAAACTATTTCAGTCAATGTACATATAAATCTGATGACAACATTAATACAGATTTTCCACCCATTTTACATTAGTAGGAAGGCCATCTTTTCACTGGACTTTCATCACTATTGTATGGTGTTATTAAATTCTAGCACTACAATTTAGAGTGGGTATCTGCAGCAATTTCTCGTTAATTGCCCTTGAAGTTATAATAAAAATTCCCTCCATGTACACACTGTTGCAGAGAATACCGAGTAATTAACTACAACGCAAATCATACTGTGGACAGAATTATCAGTACTCACCAAGTATCAGTTTTGCGCACCAATAGTTTAGTTTAGAGATTATCGGTGAAAACAGACCCTTCGGCCCACCGAGTCAGCACCGACCAGTGATCCCCGCACATTAACACAAGCCTACACACAGTAGGGACAATTTACACTTATACCAAGTATACAAACCAAGGCCAATTAACCTACAAACCTGCCCAGCTTTGGTGTGTGGGAGGAAACCAAAGATCCCGGAGAAAACCCACGCGGTCACGTGGAGAACGTACAAACTCCGTACAGACAGCACCCGTAGTCAGGGTCGAACCCGGGTCTCTGGCGCTGCAAGCGCTGTAAGGCAGCAACTCTACCACTGCACCACCGTGCAAGGTCTCCCACATAAGACTCCAATCAAAACTACATTAGATCAAGGAATGTGTTTATGGACAAAATACTAAAATGAGAATAGCATTCACAATATGGTGGAAAGCATCGGAACACAAAATTTGTCAATGACAAGGAAAGTTGCATGAACCAAAAATCCAGGACACATCTTGGGAAATTCTTATCGCAATTACAAAAATAATTGGAAACAAAAGAAACCATATTCTTCTTTCTGGAATAAAGCTTGAACAAGCCTAAAATGCATAGATGTGAACAATATAGAACGCATAGAAACAACGTGAAGCAGTTATTTAAACAGGCCCAGCTAACCAATGCGAGGGGAGCATGGTCAGTTTTAAAAGCAGAGATTATTCTGATAACAAGAATTAAAGAAATGCAACAAAAATAATTGCCTCGAATGCTGGAGTTGAATGCACACCTCTAAACAATCGAAGATAATTGGAACCCAGTTGCAATATCACAACGAATCAATAAATTCAGTAAATAAGTCTTACTGGTAGCATTTCTAACAAGACACAAGACTTTTTCCCATTTTAAAAGGGGGCGACTACCCCACGCAACTAGAAATGCAGAGAATTTGCAGTCTGATTTTCTGTTTCACCAGAAGCATCGGCATTGAAAAATATATCACATTACAAAATTGGGATATTGTTGCCCACCCATAAAACTACAGTTAGCATTTGTCATTCCAATTGGATTTTCAGCCACCCAATTATGGGAAGTACGTGTCAGAATTGTGCATTTTTACATGCATTGGTTAAACCTCAGGGCCTCAAATTTAAAATACAATCACGTTTCTTATTGTCTGTATTACTTGAAAATAATCCCAATTTGCAGATACAAGGACATGTCTCAGTAAGGATTTCTTATTCCATTAGATTGAGCAAAGGCAGTGTTGCTTACCGTGCATATAAATAAAACTTACGTTAGGCTTTCCGATGACAATAAGTTGTATTCCACTTGCCATCTTGATGCAAGTAGCATTCTTCGTTGTAACATTATAATTGCCAGTTAGTGGGAGAGAGGAATTGGGCGATAATGTAGGCAGAACAGTTGTTAGTGGATGCATTGTTGTGGTATGGTTTGCAGCAGTGGTGTTGGTAACATGCGTGGGCGTGGTATGGTTTGCAGCTGTAGTGTTGGTAACATGCGCAGGCGTGGTATGATTTGCAGCTGTAGTGTTGGTCACATGCATGGGTGTGGTATGGTGCTTAGTTGTGTTGGTCACATGTGCGGTTGTGGTATGTGCAGTAGTTGCATTGGTCACATGCATGGGTGTGGTATGGTGCTTAGTGGTCTTGGTCACATGCGCGGGTGTAGTAGGAGAGGTCTTGTTAAGTGCTGCAAGTGTATTTGTTGCTGCAGCATTTTCTGCCGACGTGACACCACAACTTATAAACAGTCCTGCAAAAAGAAAAATTAAAAAGTTAAGCTGCTGTACGTAGAAGTTGTACTGCAAAATGAACTCCCGTTTGGCTGTTAAGGAAAGAAAGCTCGACAGTATTTCCTGCTAGGCATTCACTCCCAAGAAGGGTCTCGACCCGAAACGTCGCCGATCTCCTTCGCTCCTTAGATGCTGCTGCACCCGCTGAGTTTCTCCAGCTTTTTGTGTAACACTCCCAGGGCAAGATCTCTGCAGTTTAGCAATTCACAATTATCACCACAACCACAAACATGCAGACAAAAGTTTCAATTCAGGATTGTTGCAACACCTACTGAAGGCATTATATAAAAGAACAAATATCCAATTTGAGCATTTAAAAGTGCTGATGCTTTCTGATCGAACAGAGAGTGAACAATTTGGACGGTGGACACAAAATGCTGGAGTAACTCAGCAGTAACTCCCATGAATTTGGAACCCAAAATATGGTACATAGAACAATGTGTAGGAAGCAACTACAGATGCTAGTTTACACTGAGGATAGACACAAAATGCTGGAGTAACTCTGTGGGACAGACAGCATCTCTGGAGAGAAGGGATGGGTGACGTTTCAGGTTGTGACCCTTCTTCAGACAATGTCAGTGCCAAACAGGATACTAACTCTCGACACCGACTCCCACAGCTATCTAGACTACATTTCTTCCCACCCTGCTTCCTGTAAAGACTCTATCCCCTACTCCCAATTCCTCTGTCTATGCCTCATCTGCGCCCAGGATGAGGTGTTCCATACCAGGGCATCGGAGATGTCCTGATTCTTTAGGAAATGGGGGTCCATCTTCCATGATAGATGAGGTTCTCACTGAGTCTCCTCGATATCCAGCAGCTCTGCTCTTGCTCACCCCCATTCGTAACAAGGACAGAGTCCCCCTTGTCCTCACCTTCCACCCCATCAGCCGTCGAATACAGCATATAATCCTCCGACATTTTCGCCACCTCCTAAAGGATCCCGCTACTGGCCACATCTTCCCATCTCCACCCTTTCTGCTTTCCTCAGAGGCAGTTCCCTCCACAACTCCTTGGTCAACTTATCCCTTCCCAAGTACTTTCCCCTGAAACTGCAGGAGATGCAACACCTATTCCTTTACCTCCCACCTCGACTCCATCCAAGGACCTCAACAGTCTTTCCAGGCAAGGCAGAGGTTCATTTGCACCTCCTCCAAACTCATCTGTTTTCTCTTTTCCAGGTGTCAACTCCTGTACATTGGCAAGACCAAGCCCAGGCTCGGCGATCATTTTGCTGAACACCTCCACTCAGTCCGCCTTAACCACCCCGATCTCCTGGTTGCTCAGCACTTTAACTCCTCCTCCCATTCTCACATTGACCTTTCAGTCCTGGGTCTCCTCCATTGTCAGAGTGAGGCCCGGTGCAAATTGGAGGAACAGCACCTCATATTTTGCTGGGGTAGTTTGCACCCCAGCAGTATAAACTTCAAATAGCCCTTGTTTTTCCTCTCTCCATTCCCCCCCGCCCCCCACCCCCCCAGTTCTCCCACCAGTCTTGCTGTCTCGGACTACATTCTGTCTGTCCCACCCACTCCCCTGACATCAGTCTGAAGGGTCTCGACGCAAAACATCACCCATTCCTTCACTCCAAGGATGCTGCCTGTCCCATTGAGTTACTCCAGCATTTTGTGTCTAGCTTCGATCAAAACCAGCAACTGCAGTTCTTTCCTACACATTATACTAACTCTTATCTGCATGCACATAATCCATATGCCTATTGAAAACTCTTAAATGGCACTGTTGTATCTGCCTCCATCACCACCCCCGACATGTGCCAAGCACCCTCCACCCTTTTAAAACTTGCTCTGCACATCACTTTGAAACCTTGCTCATCTCACCTAAAAGTTCTGCCATCTTGCTTTTGATGATTCCATCTTGGGAAATAGGTTCTGACCATCTACCATATCAACACCTCAATTTTATACACCATCGGGTCGCTCCTCCACACTCCAGCAATAACAATCCAAGTCTGTCCAACCACTCCTTGTAGCTAATTCCACCTAATCGAGATATTACTCTGCTAATCCTCCCCTGCACTGTGTCCAAAGCCTCCACATCCTGTAATGGGTCAGTTGGAACTGCACACAATATACTAAAGGCAGCCCAAGTACTATAAGGTTCATCATGACCGACTCACACTTGATGCCTCAACCAACGAACGCAGGCAGACATACACCTTCTTTACCACCATCTACTGGCATTACACTTAGCATTATGACCTCTAAGATCCCTTTGTACATCAATGGAAACATTAAACCACTAATAGAGGTGCTCATGGATCCAGTGTTGGCAAACCCAACAGGAAATTAATTTCAAACCAAATGTTGCGTTTCAAGCCAGATGTAGTGTATGAGATATAAATAGTCTGCGTTTCTTCACAACTTCAGACTACCAATAATTACCTATTCAACCAAACTACTGCATTCTGCAGCACAAAATATTATGGAAGCATGATTGCAAAGCTCAAAACCCAAAGGCTTTCAAAACAACCATAACGGGTGCATTTCTGAACAACATAGACTTAGTGTAACTAGTAGCATTTTTACCACAAGTCACAAGAAAGAGGCTCAGGTGGGTACATAAGAAGAATGAAATTTAAGAATACAGCCCAAGATTGAAAATTACAAAGGCAAAATAAATTTGGTGGTTCAAAAGAGGAAGTGGATAATTTCGAGAAATTAAGGGCAATAGTCAACTGGCACAGAAGATGCGAGTCCTGCAGCATATCATGATCATGTTGAACAGCAGGGTAGGACTAAAGGGCCCTGGTGGCTTGCTGCTAATTCCCAGTGTTCTCATTCAGTAATTCTTCAATTAAAAAAATATTATTGGATCATGTATTGTGATGTATTGCTACGAGAGGTTGGCTACTGCACATCAACTCAAACCTCACTCACAATTTACCTACAGATCAACAGCGGAGGCAATCCAGCTGACCTGGACAAGAACGCATGCATTAGGTTGTTCAACAACTACAGCTCAGCTTCCAACATTAGAACTCCCTTTAAATGTATCCAACTCAGACCTGGGTCTCTGTTAGTCCCCATGCAATTGAATCCCTGACTTCCTCATCAGTAGTAGTATCAATGAATATGAATTGGCAATGCTTCCTTGATGACCATCGGCACAGGAACACCTCAAGTTATGTTCTCAGTCCTCTCTCGCTACGATGCACGACTGTGTAGCAGGACAGCTCCTTTAAATTAGCCATCTTTAAATTCATCAACGATAGCACTGATGTTGGATGAATGATGAGTCACAAGTCAGAGTACAGGTGGGAGATTAATAATCTGATTACGGGTGAAGAAGGGCTCACTGGTGCACCTTGCAAGTTGGGAGTGGTGTCGGAAACCAAGGGGATGATGGGAGCCAGGGAGTCACCAGGTCCGGCTGCTATTTCCAAAATCCGTCATAAGGGGGGTTGTTAAAATAAGGGTTCATTATGTTGTCTTTGCAAAACAGTTGGGAGAGAAGATTAGTTGAAGATTAGAGAAGCACAGTTGAAAGGGAATCTTGGGAAGCAGCATTTTTAATGTGCCCAGTAAATTAGAGAAGGCTTGACAGGAAGTTCACAGTTCCAGAGGGCAAGAGGTGAATTGAACAGAATGGTGGGAGGAGGGGTTGTGCATGGGGACCAGGCAGAGTTGAAACACAAAAACTTAAACACTGAGCCAGCAGAGAATTAGACGAGGCCAAGGAGGGATTTCAATGGTTTAGATGTAAACACATAACTCAGGATGGAGGGACACGACTGGAAAGACCGCTCGCCACTCGCAATGCCTCCTGTGGCCGCTCAGGGAATTTCAACTGAGCACTTGTAAATTTGCCTGGATCAAACGATCAGTTGCTGGGGGGAAAAAAAAAAAATTGGTGTGCAATCTGTATTACTGAATATTGATTGTATTATTGTATATTTATAGTTACTGCATTTATGAGCCTATTCAAAAAATCAGCAAGAAAGAATTTCATTGTTCTGTTGCCAGTACAGTTGACAATTAAATTAGGGGGAAAAGACCTTCAAAATTTTTTTTCTCAATGTTAGCAAAAGACAAACGTAACAGAGTTTGATTCCTGGAGAAATGGCAGCATAAAGAGGACTAAATGAGAAACCAAGTATCAGAAAGCAGATGTACAGAAGAAATACTGAAATGGCAAATTTGTTCTGGAGGGAAGTAAAAGCTGTAGATAAAGTTGTAAAATATTATTAACCAAGATTATAATTGTCAAATGTCTACAAAGAGTTGTTGAAATTCTTAAAATGACAAGGGAGCAAGGAAGTAGGGAAGCTATTTCAGTATTTACACCACAGAAATGTAGAAAGAAGTTGTGCATATAAACACCATACTGACTAAACCATGGAAGAGAGAGGCTTGCTTGCACAAGTAGAGAAAGACGGATCACGTGGTGCAGGAGAGCAGTAGGAAACCAGTAGAGCAGGATGGTGTTGTCACCAAGTGCCTGGGCAGCCATCACGGCACAGGCCAGTCCCAGCTGTCAATGGCCAATTTGTGTACAGGTAGTACCCAAGAACATGTGTTTGGGAGACTGGCGGGAAGAATTGTGTGTGTGCTGCAGGGAACGGCTCTTGGCTTTGCCAATCGGCCCGCGGCTGGAGTTCCAGAGCACCGGCTGCAGGGGGCAAATTCCACCCACCAATTGGCGCGGAAGCCCCGATGAGGTAGAGATCGATCGACCGCCTCACCCAGCCTAAGTGCCACGTTTTCTGGGGGACTTCAAGTGTGCTCTCGTGATTTTGTCCAGATTAAAGGATGCACCAGACTACTGACTCTCCAGCTGGTCCGACAAAACTGATAATACAGCATGGCTCTTGAACCAGGGTTACTGGATAATATGTAGTGGACCTGTAGCTACAAGGAGGTTGAACAAACTTGGATTGCTCTCTCTGGAGCATCAGTGGCTGAGGGGAGACCCGATAGAAGCATATAAAATGGTGAGAGGCAGTCAGAATCTTTTCCCACATGGTGGAAATGTCAAAGACCAGAGGGCATAGCTTTGAGGTTAGAATGTCAAAGACCAGAGGGCATCGCTTTGAGGAATAACTTTTATTTGCTGGGCAAGATTTTTTTTAAAGTGGTGGAAGCAAGATACGATTGGGTTATTTAAGCAGGGAAGGTAGGCAGATATGCAGCGAAGAGATATAGATCACATGCTGGCAGAGCAGGTTTTGTTTTACTTAGTAGCATGTTTGGCAAACATTGTGAACCGAAGGTACACAAAAAGCTGGAGAAACTCAGCAGGTGCAGCAGCATCTAAGGAGCGAAGGAGATAGGCGACGTTTCGGGTCGAGACCCTTTGAACCGAAGGGTTTGTTCGTGTGCCATGTCTATGTTCAAACTGTTCTGGTTGTCAACAGTTCCCAGGAATGGAACCCCGAGGAGGTCCTTGTGTTTTGCCAAGTGGCTTTGCCAGGAAAGTGTAGGTGAAAATACCACCATGGATGTTTATTTAACAATTATTCATCGAATGCAAAACTTCACATAGCCAGATTACATTTTTGAAGACATTGCACCTTGGACTAAAGATTAAGTGGTGTTTTTGCACTGAAATGTGCACAGAAAATTCATAACACATTATTGGTCCAATTGAAAGAGGTAAAGTCGAAAATTAAAGATGGCGTATTTATATTCAAAGTATTTCCATTGGATTTAATTTAGTCATAAGTGCAAGGATTTACTAGACAATGTTGGATTGGATTGCTATAAACGAAATTAAACATTAAAAGGACGAGGTCCCATTACCTTAACAAGACCGCAAACATTGCAACTATTAAAATGAATTATAGTATTTATCAAAGATTTATTATTTTAGTCGATCAAGAACAAGATCACCGTCCCAAACGTGCTAAGACATGTAGCAAGAGCAAGGTCTTTGGAGCCAAAGTCCTGTTGCAGCGACCACATTTACAGGAGTGCAAGTCATGTATTAATTCCACCTCATGTCCCACTCTCTCCTCAGACAGTGTTGTAATTATGTACACTAAAGAGTCCGGGGGCAGCTCAGAAAATCTCTTCTTAATCAAAATGTCCTTATTATGTGTAGAAAGGAACTGTAGATGCTGGTTTACAATGAAGAGAGACCGTATGCAGCATTGTGTGTCGACCTTCCCTTCTTGTGTGGGAAGCAGCCCCTTCCCTGATGTTGTACATTCGGCTCTTCCCGCATTCCTCACTCTCCCGACCCAGCCGGTCCCGGGCAAGGTCCGCCACAAGCCCTCGGCGGGTTTTACTTTGCAAAAGATAGTTTCAGCAACTTAGTGGAGCAGCGGGCGAGTGGCCACAGTCACTCTTGGCCCCGGGCCCAGGCCCCAGGCCCCGCCCCCCAGGCCCCAGCCCCCCAGGGCCCAGCCCCCCAGGGCCCAGCCCCCACCAACAGCGCAAAACTTGTAATAAAAGCTGCAACACACTCACCGGACAGACACAAAGCCGCGATCAAAACCAAATTCTGCATCGTAGTCAGGTGGAAAAATTCCTTGGATCAAGAACGAATCCGATACTTTCGATTCCCACTCACTCTTCTAACCAAAGATACTCGTATCTTTGCTTTTAACTACTTGCGCAGCAATAAAAAAAACCCCACTCAAGTCACGAGGTGGTAAAAGGGTGGGGACAGGTAGGAAATGAGATCAAATACGAGGCAGCCTGCTCTCACTTGTTGTGGTTGCATAACTGAAGCAAGCATTTACTCAGCTCACACCCAGCCAGACTAGACTAGACCTTCAGCCCAGACTAGGCACCAACGCCTGGCTGTGGGAGTGTGTGGGGGTCACCTGAAATAAACGGAATTCGGGCCCTGGCATTCCCTCTCTCTCTATCTCCCTCCCCCACCCCAGCCTCTCATTTTCACACCACAAACAGCTTACAATGGCTTGTTCCCTTTATCATCGATACTTTTTTGCATATCTTTCATTCATTGTTCTTTATCTCTCCACATCACCGTCTATATCTCTCGTTTCCCTGATCCCTGACCAGTCTGAAGAAGGGTCTCGACCCGAAACGTCGCCTATCTCCTTCGCTCCTTAGATGCTGCTGCACCCGCTGAGTTTCTCCAGCCTTTTGTGTCCCCTCAATTCTCCAGCATCTGCAGTTCCTTCTTTAACACAGGAATTTGGAGTCTGCCGGGTACCACCCACTGCGTGTAGATCTGGGGCACCCCCCAAGGGGGCAAAAAATGGGTGTTAAATAGATGAGGGAGGCACCACTGAATCCATTACCATGGTGTGCTCACCGCCACGCCTATATCAACGTGCCGGTGGGGGCACTGCCAGACAGCTGCCCTGCCAGCAGCATGTTAGTTATTTCCTTTTTTTTCTCAGTATGTCCAAATGTTTATTTTAGTGCCTTTCGGTGTGCCTTGTATGGAGGGTGGTGAGGGTGGGTAAGGGGGGAACCGCTTTCAGTCGCCTCCTCCACGGAGAGGCGACTTTTTCCATGTTGCCTCCCTCGCGGCCTAAACCAAGGATTGGTGTGGCCTTTCCCGGAGTTGAGCCCGGAGCTTCTGCAGCGGGCGCAGCTTGGACTATTTCCGATCGCTGGCCCACGGCCTACAACATCCTGAAGCCATGGACTGCGGTGCTTCTAACCGCGGGCGCAGTTTGTTTTGTTTTAGTTTTTTTTCACTGCACATCTCGTATGCGTATGTGACGACTTGACTTGACTTGACTTACCATCTGGAGCGGGATCCCTCGCCGGGGATCGCTGGAAAAGAGCTCCTACCGCCGGCCTGCGGCCTACATCATCTTGAAGCCGCGGTCTCGGGTAGGGAAGCACCTATTACCTTCCAGAAGAGAAGGCCTGTACATCTGGTCGCCAGCATCGGTGACTGCGGAGGTTTATGGCCCCGACCACGGGGGAACAATGGAGGAGGACTGACTGTACTTTGTGCCTTCCACCACAGTGAAGAATGCTGTGGTGGATGTTTGTGTTAAATGTTATTGTGTATTGTGTGTTCTTTTTTATTTTACCACAGCTGGCAAGTTCATTTCACTGCACTTTATTGTGTATGTGATGAATAAAACTGATTGATTGATTGATTGAACACAAATGGCAGACATTCTTCCCGCTGCAAAAGGCCCGCCAGCCCCCCACAAATGGCCTAAAATAAGGGCTAGCATATAGACGAGCAAGGTACCACTCAAAAATAACACCAAATGAACAAGTTGAGTTCATAGAGTACAAAACGGGTTACGCCAGACAAATAGTCCGCTTCACTACAGGTACCAGACACCCTAGAGCCTGCTGCCCAACTAGGCTAACCTAGATATTCTGGGTACCAGCTAAAACCAGGTTTAAATAATCTATCACACCTTGGGGGATATAAAATAACCTATGACAGAACAATTATCCGCTGCCTTGAGTCTACCAGAAGAAGGCAGGAGAATGGGGTTAGGAGGGAGAGATAGGTCAGCCATGAATGAATGGCAGTGTAGACTTGATGGGCCGAATGACCTAATTCTACTCCTATCACTTATGACCTTATTCCCAGGGACCTCCTGAATCACCTCTTCTCGGTGCCTGCGGAGGCAGTCCCCAAATCACTGTGGATTCTGTCAAATGCTGGGAACTATATTCCGCACTCTGTGTCTTTCCCTTTGCTCTACCTATGGTACCATAACTAGGGTGCTGTCTAATTTACCTAGACACCAATGCGGACATTGGACTCTGTGTCTGGAATTGTTATGCTGTAATGCTGAGAACTATGTTCTGCACTCTAATTACTGTACTTGAGTCTTTGTTTGTATTTATGTACAGTATTATCTGATTTGATTGGATATCATGCAAAATAAAGCTTTTCAATGTACCTCAGTACATGTGACAATAATAAGCCTGAACCATCCATAGGCAGAGTGAATGCGAACTTCGCCACATAACATCTCAGGGAAATATGTAGGGAGCAACAGGAACCATTATACATGGTGTTCATTAACATCACATTCAGAAGGAACAATGGAACACCTTCACCAAATTCAGATAGATTCCATACAAGCTCATCCACATCTATCATTTGCATGATACCAATCCATTGGCTTACAACAAAATCAATCTCATTGATGACAAACAAGTTGTATTGTCGTCTTCTCACCACATATGTCATTTCCAACATATTTCCCATGGGTAGAAAAGGTCTCGACCCAAAATGTCACCCATTCCTTCTCTCCAGAGATGCTGCCAGTCCTGCTGAGTTACTCCAGCTTTTGTGTCTTCGTTTCCCAAGGGAATGGATCTAATTTCAGAACTAATGGGGAATGCTACACCCTGGAACCAAAGACACCAAATGCCCAGTGGCTGTGTTACAAGATGCATCTGTTGTGTTGTCATGTGGTTGATCAAAGAGGCACAGCTCCATGGCTTCATGAATAACTTCACTGAGGTATATGGGAAGATAGGTATTGCACTTGACATCTACTTGATCAAGGTTCTTTAATAATTTATCTCCGCAGTACCTTTCTTCCCTCTGGTAATAAAGGCTCATGACGAATCCTGGGAAAACATGGACTATTTCCCAGATCTTGTGAGATAACCCTTGGCAAAAAGTTTATTGGTGATAAAATGCACAATCACGTCCAATATGCCAACATGGCCACCAACAAGAGAGGAAAAGGGCAACTAAAGTTGAAGTCCTGAAACCGAATTATTCTGAGATCAGGACTACCTACAACAGGTATTTCAAAACCCTGGAAAAATACTCTCAATCTTTCAAATTCACTGGAAGACTTCCTCCTCGATAACCATCAGCACGGGTGCACCTCAAGGCTGCGTGCTCAGCCCCCTGCTGTACTCACTCTATATTCACGGCTGTGTAGCCGGACACAATGCAAACTCCATGTTCACATTTGCCAGTGACACCATCATTGTTGGACGAATTGCAGATGACAATGAGTAAGAGTGTAGAAGTGAGATCGATCGACTGACCAAATGGTGCCAGAACAACAACCTTGCTCTCAGTCAGTAAGACTAAGGAACTGATTGTGGACTTTGGAGGAGGAAGGTCGAGTATCTACAAACCTGTTTTCATCGACGGGACGGTGGTGGAGAGAGTCAAAAGCTTCAAATTCCTGGGTGTGCATATCTCGGACGATCTGTCCTGGCCCCAGCACAATGATGCAATTATAAAGAAAGCCCATCAATGTCTCTAATTCTTCAATGCCCGAGTACATACTTGGCCAGTTCCCAGTCAAACGCATTGGGCATTGTTTATGTCCCAGCCCCCTGGCCAACCTCCGGTCACCCACCTGTCTTGCATCTAGCGAGACCTCCGCTGAACATTGTGGCCCACATCTGCCCAAACACCAGCACACATTGGTCTTCACATCTGGGCAAACTCCTGTTATATATATATATATATACTGCTAATGATTAATATCCCTGGAATCTCAATGTCATATAACATGTATTTTGTGATGTGTTAACACTTATTAACACCCACTCCTCCTGTATCCACCTATCATTTACCAGCTCTCTCTCTTCCAGCTTTCTTCCCCCTTACTACAACCAGTATGCTGAAGGGTCCCAATCCAAAACGTCACGTGTCGATGTTCTCCAGAGATGCTGCCTGACCCGCTGAGTTACTCCAGCACTGTCTTTTTCTTTTTTTATAAACCAGCATTGTCTGCTAATTTTACAAATGTTTTTCAAATATATCGGAAAATTGCCTGATGCAAATGAATATGTAATGACCAACCCATCTGCTGCCGTGACACTTCAGAATTTAACGAAGGACTTTAACCTAGTCATTTGACAGTTTGCACAAATTTTGCCATCACTCAGCGTTCTCATTCGGAAGCTTTATTTTAGTTTAGTTTAGAGATATAGCGTGGAAACAGGCCCTTCGGCCCACCCAGTCCACACCAACCAGCAATCCCCGCACATTAACACCATCCTACACACACTAGGGACAATTTTACATTTATACCAAGCCAATTAACCTACAAACCTGTACATCTTTGAAGTGTGGGAGGAAACTGAAGGTGTCGGAGAAAACCCACGTGATCACGGTGAGGGCGTAGAAACTCCGTACAGACAGCATCTGTGGTCGGGATGGTACCCGGGTCTCTGGTGCTGTAAGAGGTGGTAAAGCAGCAACTCTACCATTGCGCGGATGAAGAAATCATCATCGTCTCCGCTTTTACCCTTTCCACGCACATCAGATGCCTTAATCTACATTATCATCAAAAATTACTAATCAGAATTAAATTATAACCAATTTGGATCCTTTTCAGGATATAGAATAAATTGGAATAAAAGTGAAATTATGACGATAAAACCACAAGACTCAACACATCTTCTAAATTTTCCTTTTAAAATTGCTACAGAAAAATTTAAATATTTGGGAATCGAAATTACCAGAAAATATAAATCTTTATTTAATGCAAATTACATGTCCCTACTTAACAAATTAAACGCCCTGATTAAGTTTTGGAAAACTCTTCCGATGTCTTTAATAGGACGAATAAATGCTATAAAAATGATCTTTTTACCACAAATTTTATATCTATTCCAATCAATACCAATATACTTACCTAAAAAGTTTTTTTTTAAAACTGGATTCTGATATTACAAATTTTATATGGGATTATAAATCTCATAGAATTCAAAGAAGACATTAGTGCAAACCTAAAGAATTTGGTGGATTAACACTCCCTCATTTTTTGTATCATTATTGGGCAGCAAACGTCAAAAATTTGATTCACCTGTTGGACAACTCTGCCCTGCGGGTGGATTGGATAGTAATGGAGAGAGAGGATTGTGCCCCTTTTAATATCGGAGCGATCCTTCTCTCACCAACAAAACTGAATAATACAATGTATAGTAAAAATACAATTATTGACAGTACTATTAGAATTTGGAAACAAATAAAATTAACGCTTAAATTAAGAAACTTATCACTTCTCACCCCTATAGTTAATAATCCATCGTTTAAACCTTCTAGTATTGATAAACCATTTACAGGAATAGGAATTAAAACGTTCGGAGACATGTATGAAAATGGAAATTTCTTATCATTCCTCCAACTACAACTTAAATACAATCTGAGAAGTAATCAATATTTTAAATATTTTCAAATTCGTGATTATTTGAAAAAATATACACAAGAATATCAAAATTTGTCTCCAGACTTATTAGACGAAGCAATGAATATAAAGGCAGATTCAAATATAGAATATTTCAATATTTAAATATAGAAATACCATCATCTGATAGAATTAGAAGAGATTGGGAAAAAGAACAAGCTATAAAAATCTCAAAAGAGAGTTGGGAAAACACTTGCTATATGTGCACAAATGTTCGATCAATGTAAGACATATTTTAATCCAATTTAAAATCTTACATAGACTATATTATTCAAAAACTAAAATAAGTAATTTTTTTCCAAATGTCTTCCCAATTTGTGATAAATGTCTATCCCATGAAGCAATTCTTTTTCTTTGGTTTTTTTTTGCATAAAATCAAAAATCACAAAATTCTGGAATTAAATCTTTGAAATCTATACAAAATTATTCAAAATAAAACTGAAACTGAATGTTTAATTTTGGAACAATGGAAGCCAGCCTTCAACTGACTTTGTTCCAAAAGAGCTTCCTTAATTATGGCTTAATAATGGCATCAAAACTTATACTTAATTTTGGAAAAACGCTCCCACACCAACGATAAAAATGTGGATTTCAAATATGTCCGAAATGTTACACCTCGAAGATATGAGATTCCTACTAGCAGGCAAATCAGACCATTTCCAAAAGATTTGGTCTCCATTTATCGACTTATTACAAGCATAGGGTGCAACACAACTCTGAAAATACATGGTATCAGGACCTGGTGAGGGGTGTGTAAAGATACAAAGTAGGTACATCCCTTTTATCTTATCTTATTTTACTTTCTTATATTTTCTATCTTCTATTTTTTTTCTTTCTTTTCCTTTGGTTTTCTTTTTTACTCTTTCTTGTAAAAGTAAAAAAAGGACATTATTGCCATAGAGGGAGTGCAGAGAAGGTTCACCAGACTGATTCCTGGGATGTCAGGACTGTCTTATGAAGAAAGACTGGATAGACTCGGTTTATACTCTCTGGAATTTAGGAGATTAAGAGGGGATCTTATAGAAACTTACAAAATTCTTAAGGGGTTGGACAGGCTAGATGCAGGAAGATTGTTCCCGATGTTGGGGAAGTCCAGGACAAGGGGTCACAGCTTAAGGATAAGGGGGAAATCCTTTAAGACCGAGATGAGAAAGACTTTTTTCACACAGAGAGTGGTGAGTCTCTGGAACTCTCTGCCACAGAGGGTAGTTGAGGCCAGTTCATTGGCTATATTTAAGAGTGAGTTGGATGTGGCCCTTGTGGCTAAGGGGATCAGAGGGTATGGAGAGAAGGCAGGTACGGGATACTGAGTTGGATGATCAGCCATGATCATATTGAATGGCGGTGCAGGCTCGAAGGGCTGAATGGTCTACTCCTGCACCTAATTTCTATGTTTGTGTCTTACGCTTCTACGGGTTCTTCCTGATCACTCTCTCACGCACTTACTATCTTATCTAACTTTCTCCAATCTTCTTTTTCTTAAATTTTAAAATAAGAAGTGGTACAGGAAATGTATTATGTTATTTGTGGTTTATATCACTGTAATGTACAGTACTTCTAATAAAGAAAATTAAAAAAAAAATTATAACCAAGGAGGGCACTTATCAGTCTTTGAAATGTGTTAATAAACACAAATTATGAAAGTCTGGATTAATGTAACAAACCGATCAAAACCACGTGTTTGATCAGAAAAGTGCATGTGGCCTGACCATTATTGTCCTGGATAAGGAGTTCCATTATCATTTTCCTTTACAATTTGTTGGGTTTAACCAGACAGAAAAGATGTGAACTAAACTGAACCACTGGTTTATCCATCCTTATATTTACACCAAAGAAAATGAAATATTCTATTTCATTTTTTATCGATGGCAACTTAAATGTTGTAATTTATAACCTGAGTTAATTTTGTTGTAAGGACAGAGTTCGGTCTTGAATTAATCAGTCAATAAAAAATGTCATTGAAGTAAATGGTAAATTAAACATAAGTCCTTGCTCATGATAGATACTTTTTCATGCAGTGATGTTGTGAATCTGTGGAATTTTCTGCCGCAGAAGGCAGTGGAGGTCAATTCACTGGATGTTTTCAAGAGAGAGTTGGATACTGATTTTGGATGATCAGCCATGATCATATTGAATGGCGGTGCAGGCTCGAAGGGCCGAATGGCCTCCTCCTGCACCTATTTTCTATGCTTCTATGTTACTACTGTCATTGAATTGGTTGGGGTGGGAGATTGCAACCTTCACGTGGTCCGCCCTGTTTCGACGAATGCAATCAACCCAGCGTGCACAATCAAATAAGATCAAATAGAACAAGTTGTCCTACAACTTTAGGCTGTGTACGCCATACCCAAGAAGAAGATTGAATTAGTACATGGTAATCTTATAGGGGTCAAGGTTTATATGGCACGTGCACAGATCCAGGAGAACTTCCTTTCTAATGTAGGTGAGAGGTGATGTTAATGTTCAAGCCTGACTAGTGTGCAAGAGATGAGCTATCAATTACAGAGCTTCTTGGCAACTTGCTATTTTGAAGAAATCGTTCACACCAGTGACTTATCATGGGGCTGCAGTAACATCAGAAAGGGTAGGACTTGAAAGATTGGTTGCATAAGTAAATGGAGGCGTTATTTCAGCACAAATATCTACCACAAGTACAGCCATAAGCAATGAAAAGTTATAAGGAAGCCTTTAGGTTTAAATAAGCAATAAGTGTTATATCCAGTTTCTTTCAACTGCATTTTAAAAGTAGAAATTATAGCATTTTAGGCAATTTTACACACGGGATCCACATTTAAGCTGTGGTTCAAGTTGTTTTTACAAATAAGGAGAACTGCATTTTCATAAAATACATTTTGCAGCAATTCTGACATTTTCAGAGTTTGATTTCGGCTAAAAAATTCGAATTCAAGCCATTTGCATTGTTCATTGGCCATTGGCCACAAACCAAATAGGTGTGGGGATCAATCGACGCTGCGGAATCAGTGGGTGGAAGGGCCTGTCTCTGCTCTGTGTCTCTAAAAAAAATTAAAAAATAAACATTGATTCAGGTGCGTTAGTGCAATGAACAGACACATTGTATGGTAACCATGCCTCTGCACCATAGATTAATCACTTTTCCAATGCAGGGTGACTGTTGGAAGGAGTAACTATGGTTCCAGGGTACACAAAAAGCTGGAGAAACTCAGCGGGTGCAACAGCATCTAAGGAGCGAAGGAGATAGGCGACGTTTCGGGTCGAGACCCTTCTTCAGACTGGTCAGGGATCAGGGAAACGAGAGATATAGACGGTGATGTGGAGAGATAAGGAACAATGAGTGAAAGATATGCAAAAAAGTATCGGTGATAAAGGGAACAAGCCATTGTAAGCTGTTTGTGGTGTGAAAATGAGAAGCTGGTGCGACTGGGGAGGGGGAGGGAGATAGAGATAGAGGGAATGCCAGGGCCCGAGGGCTGAGGGAGAGGTGGGAAGGGGAGGAGACAGCAAGGGTTAACAGAATTGAGAAAATTCAATATTCAAGCCCAAAGGATGCAGACTCCCCAAGCGGAATATGAGGTGCTGTTCCTCCAGCTTGCGGTGTTGCTCACTCTGGCCGTGGAGGAGGCCCAGGACCGAGAGGTCGGATGTGGAATGGGAGGGGAGTTGAAGTGCTGAGCCACCGGGAGGTCGGGTTGGTTATTGCGGACCGAGCGGAGGTGTTCGGCGAAGCGATCGCCAAGCCTCCGCTTGGTCTCACCGATATAGATCATCTGGCATCTGGAGCAGCGGATGCAGTAGATGAGGTTGTAGGAGGTGCAGGTGAACCTCTGTCGGACCTGGAAGGACTGCTTGGGTCCCTGAAAGGAGTGGAGGGGGGAGGTGAAGGGACAAGTGTTGCATTTCTTGCGGTTGCAAGGGAAAGTGCCCGGGGAAGGGGTAGAGTGGGAGGGGAGGGAAGAATGGGCAAGTGAGTTGCGGAGGGAGCGGTCTTTGCGGAAGGCAGACAGGGGGGGAGATGGGAAGATGTGGCGGGTGGAGGGGTCACGTTGGAGGTGGCGAAACTGGCGGAGGACTATATGTTGTATTTTGCTGGCTGGTGGGGTGAAAGGTGAGGACCAGGGGGACTCTGCCTGTTTGCGAGTGGGGAAATGGGGAGCGAGGGCAGTGTTGCGGGGTATGGAGGAGACCCTGGTGCGAGCCTCATCAATAGTGAGGGAGGGGAATCCCCGTTCTTTGAAGAATGAGGCCATTTGTGATGACCTGGTGTGGAACACCTCATCCTGGGAGCAGATGCGGCGTCCCCGGCAGACGCAACCGAGAAATGAACTTGTCCCTTCACCTCCCCCCTCCACTCCTTTCAGGGACCCCAAGCAGTCCTTCCAGGTCCGACAGAGGTTCACCTGCACCGCCTCCAACCTCATCTACTGCATCCGCTGCTCCAGATGCCAGATGATCTATATCGGTGAGACCAAGCGGAGGCTTGGCGATCGCTTCGCCGAACACCTCCGCTCGGTCCGCAATAACCAAACCTGACCTCCCGGTGGCTCAGCACTTCAACTCCCCCTCCCATTCCGCATCCGACATCTCGGTCCTGGGCCTCCTCCACGGCCAGAGTGAGCAACACCGCAAGCTGGAGGAACAGCACCTCATATTCCGCTTGGGGAGTCTGCATCCTTTGGGCTTGAATATTGAATTTTCTCAATTCTGTTAACCCTTGCTGTCTCCTCCCCTTCCCACATCTCCCTCAGCCCTCGGGACCTGACATTCCCTCTATCTCTATCTCCCTCCCCAACCCCAGTCGCACCAGCTTCTCATTTTCACACCACAAACAGCTTACAATGGCTTGTTCCCTTTATCACCGATACTTTTTTGCATGTCTTTCACTCATTGTTCCTTATCTCTCCACATCACCGTCTATATCTCTCGTTTCCCTGATCCCTGACCAGTCTGAAGAAGGGTCTCGACCCGAAACGTCGCCTATCTCCTTCGCTCCTTAGATGCTGCTGCACCCGCTGAGTTTCTCCAGCTTTTTGTGTACCCTCGATTCTCCAGCATCTGCAGTTCCTTCTTTATAACTATGGTTCCAGATAGGTTAAGGTTAGGCTAGCTGAGCAATGAATCAGATTCAAGAAATTACATGAATAACAAACCAGGAAGTAAGTATCGCTACATTTTATTTAGCATTTCAGACAT
The DNA here is from genome assembly GCA_035221665.1 of Okamejei kenojei. NCBI lineage: Eukaryota > Metazoa > Chordata > Chondrichthyes > Rajiformes > Rajidae > Okamejei > Okamejei kenojei. Next base: position 66,383,548 of record CM069144.1, on the reverse strand, counting down.
TTACTGCAAAACAAAATAAAAATGTGACACTCACCATGGAAGCCATTAAATTATTTTTTAAGGAAAGCACAGCATTTTAAAAGATTAATTTGAAGGAATTAAGATCCATACCATAACATAGTTACTAGAGATCATGTTCCATGTTGTGGAATCTCAGTTATACCTCGATCAACAGGGCGGCAAGGAGGTGTAGCGGTAGAGCTACTGCCTTACAGTGCTAGAGACCCGGGTTCGATCCTGACTACGGGTGCTGTCTGTACGGAGTTTGTACGTTCTCCCCGTGTGTTTTCTCCGAGATCTTCATTTTCCTCCCACACTCCAAAGAGGTACAGGTTTGTAGGTTTTACACACGGGACAGAGGTACAGGTTTGTAGGTTTTACACATGGTATAAATGTAAAATTGGCCCTAGTGTTAATGTGCGGGGTACGCTGGTCGATGGGCTGAAGGGCCTGTTTCCCAGCTGTTTCCCAGCTGTTTCCCAGCTGTTTCCCAACTACACTGTGGCTTAAAATGTTCTATATCCTGTCAGTGAGAATTGCAGAGTAGCCAGGATGGTCCGAATAGGCTATTTCTGCTTCTATGATATGAATAAAGCTTTAAGCCTGCGATCATTGCAAATCACTGATTTTATGTTGTGAAAGGTTGCAGCAGAGCCCCTGCAGAGCAAGAAAGTTTCAACAATAGTAACATCTGGGTTTGTCTACATATGTAGAAGCTAAAAGTTACTGGAGGCACAGGCTGCTCGCTGGTAACAATTGGGTTCCATTTGTACGGATGGCAATAGGTCCATGTTATTAGTAAGTTGGAAAATGCACAAAATTCACCTGATATGGTATCAAAGCATTGTACAGAGTATTGTAATGAATGGTAACAAAAGTACATAAGAGTGATAGGAAAGAACAATTAATAAAAGTGGAGTGAAGAAATTAGTTCTGCCTTTCATTGGAATATGTACATCAGACTTTTGAATTTAATAATATAGGAGTTTAATCATATGAAGGGGTGTTCAGAAGTTGGGCATTGGTAATGCAGAAGCAGCTGTTCACAGTAATGATGATTGTAGTTTTGAACCATTGGATCAAAATTAGCGATCACAATTTGACACAACCTGCAATGTTCAAAAAGCTGAGAAACTTCATCTAGCGTCACTTGCAGCTGATTTTAATACATTCTAGATGACCCGTCGACCCGTTGGGCCCCGTCACACGGAAGTATTACATCAAAAAGACGATCTGAAAATGGCGATCTCGTGCCATCAGCCGTGCCTGCGCAGTTGGGGAGGGTTGCCGGGCCCGGTATCCGCACGTGCGCCGTTGGTGGAGGGTTGGCGAGCTCAGCGCCGCTTGTGATGCAGCCGGCAAGCGGTTAATTAAAGTCTATCCCCGTTGTGACACCATAAAATATTTCAGATTAAAGGCAAAGGCAACACTCCCCCGACAGCGCAGGCACGGCTGAGGACCCGTTGGGTGCCCTTTGTGACGCTAGTCAAGTAAGCACAGAAATATTAGATAAAAAATAAAGCAAATTAAAGTTTATTAAGGGAATTACTTCATGAAATCGAAGAAAACTTGCTACTGCACACCCCAGGCGAATGGTGAGTAAGGCGTCCCTAAAATTGTTGCGCTATCGTGTACCGTTTTGGCTGTATTTCAGGAACATACAAATAAATATATATACATACATACAAGATGAGAGTTTTAGTTATGTACTAGACCAAGTAGGATCCATTGGGTCCCTGTCACACGGGAGGCCTGGTCCCCCAATGCAACCCGTTCCCCAAGACAATATTCCACCACACACCCATAGCCCCCATGGGAGGCCTGGTCCCCCAATGCAACCTGTTACCCAACGCAATATTCATCCACTCATCCATTCCCCAACACAACCAGTTCCCCACAATGCAATATTCCACCACTCACCCATAGCCCCCAACTGCGCAGGGCCAACTCATTTCCTCTTATTCACCCTCCCTCTTTTTAAACTAAACAAAATCCAATTGCACTTGCTGCCATGACTCAGTGTCCTGGGATTTGCTTCATTGTAGCGGGCAAGGCTACAATCCCATTGTGACGTTAAAGCTGTAACTGCCACTGCAAGTTCAAGTGATTCTTTCTCAAACTGGATTTTGTAAAGTTAAAAATGTGAAAAACTTGTAAAATATGACATCAATCTGAATGAAACTTTGATACACCACACGACAATGGTGAGTAAGGTGGTATCTCTGGTGATGTTTCGGGTCAAGACCCTCCTTCAGACTCAACATGACTAGGTGATGTCTTGGGTCAAGACTCCATTTGCAACCAAAGTCAGGGCCCATGGGAGATCATCGTTGCTGAGGTTAGTGTTCAAGAGCCTGATGGTTGCTGGGAAGAGGCTTGTCTTGAATGTGGTTTTCAGGCTCCTCTCACTCCCTTTTCAGACTCCCTTTTTCTCACTGAGTTGTGAGTCTGTGGAATTCTCTGCCTCAGAGGGCGGTGGAGACCGGTTCTCTGGATACTTTCAAGAGAGAGCTAGATAGGGCTCTTGAAGATAGCAGAGTCAGTGGATATGGGGAGAAGGCAGGAATGGGGTACTAATTGGGGATGATCAGCCATGATCACAGTGAATGGCGGTGCTGGCTCGAAGGGCTTAATGGCCTACTCCTGCACCTATTGTCTATTGCCTATTGTCTAACTTCGTGAAATAATAGCGTTGGCTGGGTGCTGTAGGTCTTTGATGACAGTGGCTGCCTCTTTGTGGCAGCACCTCCTATATCGCTTCCATGTGTGGGAGATCAGTACCTGTAATAGAAGGGGCAACCTCTACCACTCTCTGTAGTCCCATCCCTTCTTGGGTGTTTGAGTTTCTGAACCAGGACATGATGCTACCAGCCAGTGTGCTCTCTGCTGTACACCTGCAGAAATTGGATACAGTATTCATCAACATACTGAATATCCTCAATCTTCCAAGGAAGTAGAGGCATTGACGAACTTTCTTTATGAATGTATCAATGTGCTGGGTCCAGGACAGATCATCCCTTGAAATATCACTCCCTGGGACTTGTCGCTGTTGACCCTCTCCACTGCCGTCTCGTCAAGCAAGGCACGTATATGGATCCCGTGGCTTTTCCCTCTGGAAGTCAGCTTGCTAACCTGAGCAACACTGTTGTTCTAGCTCCATTCAATCTGCTTTTCAATACCCCTCCTGTAGCCTTAATCATCATGACCTGTTATTCATCCTATTAAAGTTTTCCTGTCTCACCTTAAACCTATGCCGTCTGGTTTGTGATTTCCCAACCCTGGGAGAAAGACTTTGTGCATTTGCCCTATCTATTGCCCTCGTGATTTTATACACCATAATAAAATCATTACTCATCCTCCTGCGTTGCAAGGAATAAAGTCCCAGCTTGCCCAATCTTTGCCTCCAGCTGAACCAAATCTTTCCTATAGCATGGTGACTGAAGCTGAACACACTAGCAAAGATATTATAGTGGATACTACAAGTTTGGCCTCGCAAACGTCTTGTACAACTGTACCATAACTTCCTACTTCTATATTAATTATCCTGACTAATGAAGGCCAATGTACCGAAGGCTTCTTGACCACCCTACCTTCTGGTGACACACCACTTTCAAAGAACTGTGTACCTGCACTCCTAGATCCCTCTGCTGTATGACACTCCCCACCGCACTGTCACTCACTGTGCAGGTCCTGCCATGGTCTCACTTCCCAAAATGCAACAACTCACACTTATTTGCATTAAACTCTATTAACTATTCCTCCGCCCACTTGCCCAACTGAGCACGATCCTGCTGTCATTTTTAATAACTATTTTTGCCATCTACAACACCACCCACTTTAGTGTCAACTGCAAACTTACTAATCTGCCACATACATTCTCATCCAAATCGCCGACATAAACCACAAACAGCAACGGGCCCAGCACCAATTCCTGAGGCACTCCACAAGTCACAGGCCTCCAGTCCGATAAACAACCTTACCATCACCCTCTGCTTCCTTCCATGAAGCCAATTCTCTATCCAGCTGGCTAGCTCTCCTTTGATAACATGTGATCAAAACTTCCAGAGTAGCCCAGCTTACAGAACCTTATCAAATGCCTTGCTGGTCCATGTAGACAAAGTCTACAGCTTTGCACTCATCAACCTTTCGGGTTACTTCTTCAAAATTGCAATCAGATTCATAAGACACGATCTCCCTCACAATCCAATTTATTTGGATTTTCCTTAATATTATCTGTCACAGTTATTTCCTGCCCCTTTTTAACCCTCCTTATTGAGTGTACTTCTCAGTTCCCATAACTCCCCCGGCGAGAACACTTCAGCCCAGCTGTTTATACCTGTCCCATGCCTCTTTTTTCATGACTAGAGCCTCAATTTATCATCATCCCAGTTTCCTTACTCATAGCTGCCTTGCCCTCAGGGGCGGAAAACACGGGGGGGGTCAGAGGGGACACATCCCCCCCATGTTTTGAGAGGTGGGGGACAACCCCCCCCCCCCAAGTTTTTGTAATCCGGATTTTAAAATCTCCGCTTTCCGCGAGACAGTGGAGGTGGGACTACTGATCAAGGGCGCCGATTCAACAAGAGAGACGTCCGTCAGCAGGCAATGGTGGCGGGACATGCTGATTCAGCGCGCTGATTGGAGGAGGGAGGGGTGGGGGGGGGGGGGGGGGGGGGGGGGGGGGGGACAGAGGATAGAGTGCGGTGATTGGAGGAGGGAGACGTGGCACAGACCTGCGCCTCATCCACAGCCAGGATCGATCCCGGCCGGGTCTCCGGCGCTGTCCCGTCCCCACCCGCGTGCCCCCCCCCCCCACGGGTGGCCAGAGAGGTCGGGAGTCAGTACCCCCAGGCCCACAGCCAGTGCAGAGAAGCAGCGCTAAACCCAGCTCAACTGGTTAACCTGCCTGGGCTTGTGGGAAATATGGCCAGCGCGGAGAAGCTGCGCAGGTGTCCCGTCAGGGCTGTAGTTAACCCGGCGAGACGGGCAGAGTTGAGCTGCATTTAGCGCTGGATTGAGCATCCGAAGCCTCGTGTGTGTGTGTGAGTGTGCGCATGCTCGCGCGGCCGCCAAATGGGTGAGGGCGGTCTGTGTTCATGGGTGAGGGCGGTCTGTGTTTGTGGGCAGGGGCTGTGAGCGCAACAGGCGCTGGGGACGGGAGCCGCTGAGTGAGTCCGGAGCCGGTGAGTGGCGTCGGAACCGGGGCTTGGAACCAGTGAGCCCACACACACCCCTCCCATACCCCCCTCCCCTACACTCCCCTCACCTACACCCCCTCTCCCCTACAACCCCCCCCTCCCATACACCCCCCTCCCCTACACCCATAACCCGCAACCCCCACGTCCACAACCTCCACAAACCCCCTTCCCTACACTCCCCTCCCCCACGCCCCCTCCCCCTCCCCCAAACACTGCCATACAAGCCCCTTCCCTGCCACCCCATCACCTACACCCCCTCTCCCCTACAACCCCCCCTCCCATAAACCCCCTCCCCTATACCCCCCTCCCCCATACCCCCCCTCCCCAAACACCCCCATACCACCCAACCAGCCATCAACAGGCCCCACCTGAACCATCCCCCTCCCCCGGCTACAGAACGCTCCCTCCGTTGTGTTGAGGGAACAGGTGAGTGGTGGAATATTGCATTAGGGAATGGGTTGCATTGGGGGACCAGGCCTCTCGTGTGACTGGAACCCAACGGGTCCCACTTAGTCTAGTCACTCTTTGAAAAGCATCCCACTTCCTAGACATTCCTTTGCCTGCAAACAACCTACTTCTATCAACTTTAGCAAATTCCCGTCTAATACCATCAAAGTCGACCTTGCAACCATTCCGAATTTTAACTTGTGGGTCTCCCCTGCCTTTATCCATAGCTATTTTAAAGCTGAGATAGACACAAAAAGCTGGAGTAACTGAGCAGGACAGGAAACATCTCTGGAGAGAAGGAATGGGTTACGTTTCGCGTCGAGACCTCACACACCCTTCGTCTCTTCAATGATTTACATTTTCCAGGCCCCCACTACCTCATCTTTACTATAGATGTTCAGTCACTCTATACCTCCATCCCCCACCAGGAAGGTCTTAAAGCCTTCTGTTTCTTCCTCGACCGCTGAGCCAGCCAATTTCTGTCTGCTAACACTGTCCTCCGCCTCGCGGAGCTGGTCCTTACCCTTAACAACTTCTCTTTCAACTCCTTCCAAATCCAAGGTGTAGCTATGGGCAATTGATTGGGCCCCAGCTATGCCTGCCTCTTTGTAGGTTACTTCGAACAATCCCTGTTCCAGGTGCACACTAGCCCTATCGCCGAACTCTACCTCCGCTCCATTAACAACTGTATCGGTGCTGCCTCCTGCACCCATGCAGAACTCACTGACTTCATCAACTTCACGACTAATTTCCATTCTGCACTCAAATTCACTTGGACCAACTCCGACATCACCCTATCATTTCTAGATCTCACTGTTTCCTCATATGATGCGGACTATCGACTGACATCTATTATAAACCTACTGACTCCCATAGACTGCACTTCTTCCCACCCTGCTTCCTGTAAAGACTATATCCCCTAACTCCCAATTCATCCATCTACGCTGCATCTGCGCCCAGGATGAGGTGTTCCATACCAGATCATTTGAGATGTCCTCATTCTTTAGGGAACGGGGGTTCCCCTCTTCCATTATAGATGAGACTCTCACTAGGGTCTCTTCGATATCCCACAGCTCCGCTCTTGCTCCCCCTCCCCCCATTCGTAACAAGGACAGAGTCCCCCTTGTCCTCACCTTCCACCCCATCAGCCGTCGCATACAGCACAATCCTCCAACATTTTCACCACCTTCAACGGGATCCCACTACTAGCCACATCTTTTCATCTCCACCCCCTTCTGCTTTTGGCAACTCCCTGGTTAACTCGTCCCTTCCCACCCAAACCACCCCCTCCCAGGGTACTTTCCCCTGCAACCGCAGGAGATGCAACACCTGTCCCTTTACCTCCCCCCTCGACTCTGTCCAAGGACCCCAACAGTCTTTTTAGGTGAGGCAGAGGTTCACGCACCTCCTCCAACCTCATCTACTGTATCCACTATTTCAGGTGTGGACCCCTGTGTATTGGCGAGGCCAAGCACAGGCTTGGCGATCATTTCGCTGAACACCTCCGCTTAGTCTGCCTAAACCTACCTAATCTCTCGGTTGCCAAACACTTTAACTCCCCCTCTCATTCCCACACTGACCTTTCTGTCCTGGGCTTCCTCCACTGCCAGAGTGAGGCCCAGCGCAAATTGGAGAAACGGCACCTCATATTTCGCTTGGGTAGCTTACACCCCAGTGTGGTGTACATTGACTTCTCTAACTTCAAGTAGCCCTTGATTTCCCTCCCCCTTCCCTGTTCTCCCACCAGTCTTACTCTCCGACTATATTTTATCTCTTTACTACCCACTCCCCTGACATCAGTCTGAAGAAGGGCCTCGAACCAAAATGTCACCCATTCCTTCTCTCCAGAGATGCTGCCTGTCCCGCTGAGTTACTCCAGCATTTTGTGTCTATCTTTGATTTCAACCAACATCAGCATTTCTTTCCGACACTATTTCAAAGTTAATAGATCAGTGGTCACTGGTCCCAAAAGGCCTAGCCATGGACACGTCAGTCACTTGTCCGTCCCAATTTCCTACAAATTGGTCAAGCGTTGCCCTCTCCCTTGTACGGCCCTCTACCTCCTGCCTGAATAAACTTCGCTGAACACATTTGACAAATTCCAGCTCGTCTAAGCCTATGACAGTCCCTGTCTATATTGGGGAAGTTAAAATCCCCTATTACAACCACCTTATTAGTTTTGCAGCTGCCCGCAATCTCATGGCATATTTACTCTTCTACTTCACTTGGACTATTTAAATTCACCTCTTTTACCTATCAGGCCTCTCACATTAAAATAATTTGAACCAACAGTCCTTTGTCACACCCCACCATGCTCCTGTCTATTCTGTCCACTGAACTTCCTTTCATCACCTTCCACACGGACTTCCAACCTCTCACCTGGCTCAGTCCTGCATTGGATCCCACCCCTCTTCCAATCTCCTTTGAAACTACCCGTGTATCACGAGTGAACCAGGATATTGGTCCCCCTCCAGTTCAGGTGCAACGCGTGCAGGTCACCGCTTGTGCAGGTCACTCTTGTACAGGTCACCTCTTGTACAGGTCACCGCTGCCCCAGAAGAGATGCCAATGGTCCAACAATCTGAATCCCTGCCCCCTGCACCATTTCCTCAGCTGCACATTCATCTCCCCTACCTTCCTGTTCCTACCCTCTCGAGCACTAATCTGGAGATGACTACCCTGGATGTCCTATTTTTTGTTGAGAGGTGACCTTTAGTTTAGTTTAGTTTGCGGAATCAGGCCCTTTGGCCCACCGGGTCTGCGCCGACCAGCGATCCCCACACATTAACACTATCCTATACCCATTAGGGACAATTTTTACATGTACCAAGCCAATTAACCTACAAACCTGTACGTCTTTGGAGTGTGGGAGGAAACTGAAGATCTCGGAGAAAACCCACGCAGGTCACGGGGAGAACGTACAAACTCCGCACAGACAACATCTGTAGTCGGGATCGAACCCGGGTCTCCGGCGCTGCATTTGCTGTAAGGCAGCAACTCTACCGCTGTGCCACCGTTCCGCCTTATAAAGATATGTAAAATGATAAGGGATGTAGATAAGGCAGATGGTCACATTCTTTTTCCCAGGTAATGGAGTCTAAAATTAGAGGGCATGGATTTTACAGTGAGATGGGACATGTTTAAAAGGGTGCTGAGTGATAACCGTCTTACACGGAGGATATTGGGTATATGGAATAACTTGCCAGGGAATACTGTAGAAACATTTTTCAATGTTTAAAAGACATTTGGGTTGATACAATAGACAATAGGTGCAGGAGTAGGCCATTCGGCCCTTCGAGCCAGCACCTCCATTCACTGTGATCGTGGCTGATCATCCACAATCAGTACCCCATTCCTGCCTTCTCCCCATATCCCATGGCCCCGCAGTCTTTAAAGCTCTTTCTCTCTTGAAAGCATCCAGAGAATTAGCCTCCACTGCCTTCTGAGGCAAAGAATTCCACAGATTCACAAATCTCTGGGTGAAAAAGTTTGTCCTCATCTCTGTTCTAAATGGCCTACCCCTTATTCTTAAACTGAGGCCACTGGTTATGGATTCGCCTAACATCGGGAACATGTTTCCTGCCTCAAGCGTGTTAAATCCCTTAATAATCATATATGTTTCAATAAGATTCCCTCTCATCCTTCTAAATTCCCGGGTATACAAGCCCAGCCGCTCCATTCTATCAACATATGACCATCCCGGGGGATTTATCAGCCTTCAGTCCCATCAGTCTACCCAACACCATTTCCTGTCCAATGTGCATTTCCTTCAGTTACTCCATCACCCTAGATCCTCTGACCACTAGTACATGTGGGAGATTGTTTGTGTCTTCCTTAGTGAAGACAGATCCAAAGTACCTGTTCAACTCATCAAGCATTTCCTTGTTCCCCAATAGAGCTAATAGGACTTGATGTTTCAATCCCTGTAGTAAATCTGCACTCTTGATATTGGCAGTGGGATTGGAGTGGTGAAAGGCAGGGTAGGTATTTCATTGGGGTCCACAGGTGGGCACCCCCCTTCCTTGACGTTTTATTGATAAGACCACAACATCTCCAGAGGGCTCAACGGTGATACCTGGCATCCCAGGCACATCCCCTCAATTCCATACCCTCCTGTCTTCATCTTGCAGCCCAATTGTTATCTTTCTTTTTAATCGCAAACCAATTGCTGCTTTTTTCTGCTAAATTTTCTGCTTAATTGCTTGTTGGAGGGAGCGACCCCTCACCCCCATTTTCTTCAATAGACTGGTCGTAGATGTAGCAACAAATCCCCTGCATCCCACTTCGACAGGGAAAATCTTGGTCTTCCAGCCATTCTGGGAAGCTTCAGTTGCCAGTTCAGAGTACTTGGTCTTTTTCCTCTCATAAGCTTCTTCAACACCATCTTCCCATGGAACTGTCAATTCCACCACATATGCCAACTTGGCTGTTGTGGACCACAAGACCATGTCTGGCCGGAGTGTTGTAGCCACAATGTCTGGGGGAAACACAAGCCTTTTTTCTAAGTCCACTTCCATTTTCCAATCCCGAGCAGGCTGCAGAATGCTTGCATCCATTGATGTTATCTGGTGCTCTGGAGGTTGGCCTGCTGGTACAAATGTTGTGAAGTGGACATTTCCTGCCGATGTTGGTGGGGAAGCATTTGTGACCGTTCGCCTCTGTTCAAGGATCGATGCCAGCTGTCTGAGAACTTGGTTCTGCCGCCAAGTGTAACGCCCTTGGCCGAGGCTCATAGTGCATCCTGGTAAAATGTGCCTTAGTGATGCAGGTGCTTGACAAAGGGAGCAAGTGGGGTCTTCTCCGAACCACTGCTTCAGGTTCTGCGGTGATGGAAGAACATCTTAAGTGGCTCTGATGACAAAACTTAGTCGAGATCCTTCCATTTGCCAGATTTCACGCCAGCTGAGTTTCCTCTTTTCCAGACTCTGCCAGTTAGTCCATTGGCCTTGCTTGGCCATTGAGACGGCCTTGGCGTGTCGCTCTGCCTCCTCCCGTCTTCTCACCTCCTCCACCACGAGCCGTCTTTTCTGCACTGATGTTGCCTTGTGCCATTGAGGAGCTTTTGGGACGAGCCCGAGCCCGGTTCTCCTGTGTTGGACTTGGCCAACCATATCCTGGAAATGAAGAGCAGACTTAGCACTCTGAACGGCTTCAGATGGGGTCCACTTCCTCCCCGTTGCCACACGGGGGGCCGCTGTTCAATAACAGTATCTTCAGATTCAGTGAGGGTCATGACCAACCTTGCTTTAGTGCATTTGAACTCTTCCACAAGTCCTGTAATGGGTAATTCCAATTTGCCACTCCCATAAAGTCCGACAGCACTTAAGCATCGTGGAAGTCCAAGCCACTGTTTCACATGTGTGCTGGTCATTCTTTCCAGCTTTTCCATTTTGTTGACGGGGATTTCATACACAGTTGTTGTTGTTCGTCCTTTGCAGTCGAAGAAGACCATGACTTCAGTGTTTTTGTTTGTGGGTCCGGAGGTGACTGGTGAGACCGATCTGGGCCCGGATGTCATGCCAGCTGAGTTTTCTCTTTTCCAGGCTCTCCCAGTCTCGCCCACATATGGATACAGTTGGGTGGGTGCCGCAGCAGAAGCTGAAGTGGCTCGAGCCTTGCGCGTGGCGCACTTCCTCTGAGCTTCTGCATTTCGCTTCTTCTCAGCTCCACGCGCTCCCGTGGTCTTGCTTCGCTCAGTTGGGCGGTACGGGTCCTGAGGTCATGACTTGCACGTGACTTGGATTAAAGTGAGGGAGAGTTACGCAAATCGTCAGCATCACTCTCTCGTACCGGCCTATCTGGATCCAGTGGCAAGACATAGTCAAGACGGCTGGCGATGGGTCAGGATGCAGTGGATGGCCACCAGTGTTCTGCGTGAACACTGTGCCCTAATTGCACTCCACGACGCTTTGCTGGGTCCACCTTCCTACCCGTTGGACCGCCACAAGGCAGTGGAGGTTTGCATTTGGTGTTTTCCTTCACCCCTCCAGGGTGCTAAATGGAGGATGCCTGTACGTGACTTTGTTTAACATGGGGAGACTGGTGCACAGACAGCCACCCCATGGTCCTTGACAGATCTGGGTGAGGATCCAGTGGCATGGAGTCCAAGATGACCAGAGACCATTTTCTGCTGCAGCCTTCATCCGCTTTCCCAGCCTTTGTGACGCTCCACTAAGGTCAGCCATTGCGCCTGTTCCACCATTGAAGTCTTGGTTGAATTGCTCTTTGCCAGAGACCTTCCCCTCAACCTTACCACCATGGATGACCCTACTTGGAGCATGGCTCCAGACGGCATCGCTCTCAGGATCTCAGGCCCACACAAGCTTCTCCACCATGACAAGGTGACAATCCACGGAGGCCACATGAGTCTTGGTAGTATGCCTAATTGGAAGCACCACAGCTTGAGTTCTCCTGGTAGCAAGGTCTTGTTGATGCGAGCTATGTGCGTGATGGGATTTCATTTTGAGTTGTTCAAACTGCTCAGTGTCCTTGAGCTTTGCATCATACCTTCGGCCCAAACTCTTCACTGACATTTCTGAAACAGTTGGAACAGGTATTCCGTCAATATCAAATCTTTGATCCTTGACTTGACATTTGACAATGGAGATGTTTCTTCACTTGCTGGGTTTAATCTTCATCCTTGCCCATGTGATGTTTTGATGATGTTTTCCAGAAGTCTCGGTGCAGGGGATAGTTGTTAGTGTTGTTATATCGTCCATATAGGCTCGTATAGGTGGCGATCGCTGACCACACTGTAGCCATTTTCCTCCTGCAACCCATGTTGATGCTCTGATAATGAGCTCCATTGCCATAGTCAAGGTCCATGGGGAGAAGGTGCACCCCGCCATGATGCCTACTTCCAGTGGTTGCCACGCTGTGGTAAAGTCTGATGTTGTGAGAGGAATTTTCAGATCCTGGAAGCAGTTTTTTACCAGATTTGTTATTGTTGCAGGCACCTGAAAGAATTCAAAAGCAGTCCACAGTAGCGAATGAGGAACTGATCCATAGGCGTTGGCCAGATCGAGGAACAAGACATGCAGATTCTTTCGTTCTTTCTCAGCAGTCTGGATTTGATGCCATATGACGCTGGTATGTTCAAGGCATCCCGAGAAGCCTTCTATGCCAGCCTTTTGGATTGACATATCAATGAAATGGTTTTGTTTCAGATACTTTGTAAGTCTTTTCACCAACACACTGAAAAAGATCTTGCCTTCGATGTTAAGAAGGTCTATTTGCCAAAACTATTCGATGGTGGATGAATACTTCTCTTTTGGGACCAGGACTCCCCCTGCTCTTCGCCAGGCTTTGGGGATAACTTGCTTTTCCCACGCAACCTTCAAGAGTCAAGAGAGTTTATTGTGATGTTCCTCCAAAGGAATATCAGAACATCTGGGGCATTCTTGTAGACTCAATACGGAACTGCATTAGGGCCTGGTGCAGAGGCCGTTCTTGCCTTCGTCACTACCTCTTTTACCTCACTCAACTTGGGAGGGCTGATGTCAAATTGATGCTGTAGGGGTGAGATTGGTGGGATGCCAGTGGGGACAAGTATCGGTTCATCTTTTAACTCATCAGCGTGGATGGTTCTGATGTGTCCTTCAACCTTCTTTTTTGACGCTTTCAGGGATCCGCTTTTCTCTTTTGTGAAACTTAAACGGATCTGTGTAGGTCTGTTCTTGCTTGTTCCTTCTTTTTGTGTCGTTTCCTTAAATCCTCCGCTCTGCGCAGCTTCGAGAGCCTCTGTTTTAGGTCCTTTTGAAGGAGGTAGATGCCCTCCCTTTTTCTGCTGTTGCTTTTTTTCCAGAACTTCCTCAGGCTTCTTCTTTCTTTAACAAGTCATTGGATTTGCTGGACATGACGGGACTTTCTTTCCTGCTGAGTTGTTCCTTCCCTCCAAATTTCTCCTTTCCATAGCTGTAAACTAGATCACCCATCTTCTCCAACTACTTTTCTGCTGATCCCTTGGTTCCACTTAAGATTAAGCTCACATCAGCATTGATGATTTCCCACTCCTTGCTGTTAGACTTTGGCCATTTCACCAATGGCTTGCGTCCTTGCATGTTCTCCATTTTACGATGTGCCTGGTTGCGTCTTGGACTGTTGCCTGAAACTTCCGCCACATCCCATAGGGTGCTGGTGCTCTGCGGACTGTGGATTTCTTCCTGCCGCTGAGTTTCATCCGACTGATTTGACCTTCCTCGACAGAATCTGGTCAATGCGGGGCCCTGGGTTGGGGATTTTCAAGCATTTCTTCTGTCCCTGAATGAATTTTAAGACCACAAATTGATGTTACTTTAGTACAGCCACACCTACTGGTGTGAAGAACGTGTCTGGCTGCTCGATTTTCAAGAGTTTGGCCATTTACTTGATTCAATGTTGTGTCCGTTCCAAGGTTTGTTACCAGGTGGTCAGTCGATGAGTCATTTTGCACTCCCGCTCTCGCAGGGGTGCGGGGGGGTTCTTGTCTTTGAACTTTTTGTATCCAAGTGCGGGTGGCTCTTGTGCCCTAACAAGGTGACGGAGCCAGCTGTTATGGGTAGCTAGCCCATAGCAGCCCCGTTGGGGTCTACTTCCTCCTGTCAGCTGTCTCTCCAAGCTGTCACACGGTCTTTCCCTTGTCGTCAGCTGCACTTTCACAGCAGTCACTGGTTTTTCCTCCAGCAGATCAGTAGAGCTAATAGGACGATGTTTCAATCTCTGTAATAAGTCGGCACTCTTGCTATTTGCAGTGGGATTGGAGTGGTGAAAGGTAGGGTATGTACGTCATCGGGATCATCAGGTGGGCACCCTCCTTCTTTGACGTTTCATTGATAAGCCCGCAACATCTCCAGAGGGCTCAATGGTGATACCTGGCGTCCCAGTTACACCCCCATACGCTCCTGTCTTCATCTTGCAGCCCAATTGTTATCTTTCCTTTTAATCCAAAACTGTTTTCAAGGGACCCACATTTGTCTTAACTCATTTTTTCCTCTTCACATACCTAATAAGCTTTTACTATCCTCCTTTATATTCTCGGCTAGCTTACCTTCGTACCTCATCTTTTCTCCCGTATTGTCTTTTTAGTTATCTTCTGTTGCTCTTTAAAAGTTTCTCAATCCCCTGGCTTCCTGCTCATCTTCCCTATGTTATACTTCTTCTCTTTTATTTTTATACTGTCCTTGACTTCCCTTGTCAGCCATGGTCGCCCCTTACTCCCCTTGGAATCTTTCTTCCTCTTTGGAATGAACTGATCCAGCATCTTCTGTATTATTCCCAGAAATTTTGCCATTGTTATTCCACTTTCATCCCTGCTAGAGTATCTTTCCAGTCAACTTTGGCCAGCTCCTCCCTCATGGCTCCATAGTCCCCTTTGTTCAACTGTAATACTGACATTTCCAATTTTCCCTTTTTCCTCTCTAATTGTAGATTAAAACATCATATTATGGTCACTACCTACTTTTGGCTCCTTTACCTCACCTCAATTCCCTGATCAAATCCAGTTAATTACACAACACTAAATCTAGAATTGCCTTCTCCCTGGCAGGCTCCAATACAAGCTGCTCTAAGAATCCATCACAGAGGCACTCCACAAACTCCCTTTCTAGGGGTCCAATACCAACCTGATTTTCCCAGTCTACCTGCATATGAAATCTCCCATAACCACTGTAGCATTACCTAGATGGAAAAGGTTTAGAAGAATAATGGGTAAACACGGGCAAATGGGACTAGCTCACATAGACATCTTGGTCAGCACGGCCGAGTTGGGGCAAAGGGCCTGTTTCTATGCTGCATAACTCCATGACTCATTGATCCAGACACACTATAAACATTGATCGCACGGTATCCTGTGTGTGGAGCTCTGTACTGATTCAAAACGGACCACAGCTCATAGCCTCAGAATAAAAGGATGTAATGTTGGAAAGGAGATGAGGGGGAATTTCTTTAGTCAGAGCGTGGTGAATCTGTGGAATTCATTGCCACAGACGGTTCTGGAAGCCGTCAATGGATATTTTTATGGTGGTGATTGATAGATTGTTGATTAGTACGGGTGACAGGGGTTATAGGGAGAAGGCAGGAGAATGGGGTTGAGAGGGAGAGATAGATCAGCCATGATTGAATGGCAGAGTAGAGATGATGGGCCGAGTGGCCTAATTCTGCTCCTACAACTTATGAAGTTATGAAAACCCTGGACTGCGGTCGTTGTACTGTTCCAAACTCTGCTCCAGATTTATTGATCGGGCTGTGTAATGGGTTGAGTATACAGATTCAGATTCTGCACTGGATTCATTAGCCTGGATCCAAACACTTCACTGGATACATTGCAAAGATCCCGGCTTTGTAGCGGATACACTGCACTGAGTAGCTTCTTCACTAGATCCAGGCATAAACCCAGGCTCGATTCCACTTTCACTGCAACATGGAATCTGTACTGTACTGTACTGTACTGTACTGTACTGTACTGTACTATACTGTACTGAGCTGAGCTCAGCATGATGCATGGTAGCCTGTGTGTGCAGCAAAAGGCGCAGCAGGATGCATTGCAGCAGCACGTTTAGTTTTCAGTTTAGTTTAGAGATACAGCGCATAAACAGATCCTTTGACCCACACTAATACTATCCTACACACACATTTACACATGCACCAAGCCAACTACAAAAATGCACGTCTTTGGAGTGTGGGAGGGAACCGGAGATCCCGGAGAAAACCCACGCAGGTCACGGGGAGAACATGCAAACTGGGTACAGACAGCAGCCATAGTCAGCGTCAACCCCGGGTCTCTGGCGCTGTAAGGCAGCAGCTCAACTGATGCGCGACCGTGCAGCAACGTGTTTTTGACCGGATTCCTGCGTCCTCACATCAGGCCAGACTTGGCACCATATTGATTTGTTGCTCCAGATGTACTGAGCTGCATTCATTCATTGTGCCAAGCACACCACAGGTTAACATGGACATCCGGTGGGGCTGTTACTGGCTGCCTCCGCCCACAGTCTGGCTGTCTTTTTTATTTTTTTGTTATGTTTAGAGTGTTTTTTAAATTTTTTTCAGTATTTTATGTGGGGGGTAGCAGGTAGGGTAAAGGGGGAACCATCCTTGAGTCGCTTCCTGGCGAGGTTACGTCTATTATCCGAGTCGCATCCTCGCCCCCCCCCCCCCCCCCCCCCCGCGGCCTACCAACTGGATTGGTGCGGCCTTTCCTGCGGGACCGGACCAGAGCTTCAGCAGCTGCGGCGCTGCGCTCGATACATCGCGGAGCGGGCGAGGCCTTACCTGGGATCGCCGCGTGGAGCTTGCTCCAACATCGCAGAGCTGTGGGTGCGGAGTTCCCAACGCGGGCGGCGCTGACTTTAACATCGCGGAGTCCTGGGACCCTTTGCCGGTGGTCGCCAACAGGAATCTCCGCCCAGTGTGGCCTGTGGACATCGGGAGCCGTGGACTCCGGTGGGAGGTGGCCAATTCAGAGGTCCAGGCCGCTGAGGATGTTCTCCCATTCAATGTCGGGGTTCCATCGTTCCCGGCGAGAGGGCCTGAACATCGGGCCGCCCGTAACGGCGACTACGGGGTGCTCGGGAGGCCCCGACTACGGGTGAACATTGGGGAACATCAGTGAGGAGGTTGACTGGGCTGTGCTTCCTTCCCTCAGTGGGGAACTTTGGTGCTGCTCTGGGGATATTTGTGTTGTGGCCTTGTGTTTTTAAAATTTTTATTTTTTGTATGACTGTAAGGGAAAAAGGGACTAAAGATGGAAATTAGCTACTATGCTATAATCTTGCATATGTACATGCAAATGTCCCTGTTTAAAAATAAATAAATTACAAATGACAAATTACAGATTGACGAGGGGAACCTCTTATTTTCAGCCCAAAGGCTTGTACCTTGCATTTAGGAAGAGGGTGTGAGCAAAGATCTCACTAGGCAGCTTTCAGCGGCCTTTGCAAGCCCGTGGTCCCTGGTTCACCCATTCCTATCTGCTCTGCTCAGAGCCACCTTCCACCCTCTGCCATTTTTTTTTTCCTCCTGGCTCGGGTGATTAAAAATGGACCAAGTACCATTAGGCCGTAAGCTGTCTTCAATAGATTTGGATGGGCCATTTATCTTCGATCTCCCTTGGCAGCACATTATCTCCAGTTAATACTTGACGCCTGGCTGTCAGGCAAGCAATGTGCAAGCCTGTTAATGATATGAGGCCACACACACAGCCGGGACTGCAGTGGATGCTAATCTACATCACACAGATGTGGAATGAGTCAATATCTTGGAAATTACACTTTACTTAAAACATGTACTGTTATTCGACAGGGGCAAATCTACGGCTAAGGATAGACACTGCCCGCAAGGAACAGAATTAAAGGTAGACTAAAATGCTGGAGAAACTCAGCGGGGAAGGCAGCATCTATGGAGAAAAGGAATAGGCGACGGTTTGGGTCGAGACCCTTCTTCAGACTGATGTCGGTGGGGGGGCGGGAAAAAGAAAAGAAGAGGCGGAGACAGTGGGAGTGCTGGGAAGGGGAGGGAAGGAGGGAGAAAGCAAGGACTATCTGAAATTGGAGGTCAATGTTCATACCGCTGGGGTGTAAACTACCCAAGCGAAATATGCAGGGCCGGATTTACGTATAAGCTTGACAAGCTTAAGCTTAGGGCTAGGTGGGCCTCGCGGAGCCGGATTTACCACTAGGCTTCATAGGCTGAAGCCTAGGGCCTCGAAATCTAGGGGCTCTGGCCAGGCAGGACACTTGCCGTTTCAACTCTGGGCAGCCCCCCCTCTCTATCTCTCTCTCTCTGTCTGTCACTCTCTGTCTGTCACTCTCTGTCTCCACCCGCCATCTGTATCCGTGTCCGGGCCGCCGGTCCAGTGACTCCAACTCTCCCGCTTTCGGCGGGGGATCGCCCGCTGAAAGGCCATTTTTACCTCTCCCGCATGAAATCTCCATTGAGATTTTGCGAAATTTCCGCTCCCCGCTTTGAAATCCTGACAAGCTGGAGAGCGGGGATTTTGCGGAAAATGGCCTTTCAGCGGGCGATCTCCGCCGAAAGCGGAGAGTTGGAGTCACTGCGGTTCTCCGCTCTCCGTCGCTCCTCATCCGCCGGCACGGCTGGCCGCCTTGCACATGCGCACTGCCACGGGCCAGCACATCATCGGCCGCCGGCGCATGCGTACTGCCACGGCAACTGGTTGGCGCTGGCCCCTTTCTCCCTGGCCCCTTCAGCGCAGTATCTTGGCCGCCATTGCTGTCCGGTCGCTGCCTCACCGCGACCGCTGAAATCTAACGCAGAATCACTCCCTGACCTGGATCCGGAGTAACTCCCTGGAGTAACTTCTTGCTTCTGGTTTCCTGGTCCTGCATAAATATTCTAATGGAATTTAAACTGAGGTGGTGGACGACTGAAGGAATAACAGCCTATTGCATTTTATCTGTTAATTTATTGTTGTATATAGTTTAATGGTATATTGCATAATAACACACTGAACTTTTATCTCCTGTTCTGCATTATGTTTACATTAATTCTGTTGTGCTGCAGCAAGCTAGAATGTCATTGTTCTATCTGGGACACATGACAATAAAACTCTCTCGACTCTTGACTTGGACAAGCAAAAAGGGTTCTTGGGGAAAAAAGAGGTATCTTAAATTTAGTTGCGTCTGGTTGGGTAACTATGGTAGGGTGAAGACTATTCCTTGCTTTAATTGTGTGGGGGAACTCCATGGAGCAGCCAGCATCTGAATAGAAGAAATTGGGTGAAGTTTTGGGTAGAGACCCTTCTTTAGACTCCCTCTGGTTTTAGTGTTTTTAGTTTAATTTAAAGATACAGCGTGGAAACAGGCCCTTCGGCCCACCGATCACCCGTACACTAGTTCTATCCCACACATTAGCGGAGTAAGTCAAGAGTCAAGAGTGTTTTATACTCTCACGTCCCAGTTAGAACAATGAAATTCTTACTTGCAGCAGCACAACATAGTAGCAGAGGATCTAAGTATGCGAGTATGAGGATAGCTCCTCTCCTAGCTATTTGTTTTACTGGCTTTATGATTCATGGCATGTTACCAGACTCAATGTTGTCTGTCCTGTTAGTGCCGGTTATTAAGGACAAAGCGGGTAAAGTAGGCAGTCTAAATAATTACAGGCCCATAGCCTTTGTTTAGCCAGCCTTAGAAAGAGTTCTGCTGGATAGAATACATGAGTTTGTTAACTCCACAGATAACCATCTTGGCTTTTAAAGGCTAAACATGGCGCGGGTGACTATGCATATATGCCCTAAAGGAGATTGTAAACAAATATAGATGGCAATAAACTCTTCAATCCTTATGTGCTTTATTGATGCTTCCAAAGCTTGACCGGGGTTAATCACAGAAAGCTGTTTGGTAAAATGTGTCAAAGAGGGGTGCCTAAATACATTGTGAGAATACGGGCCTACTGGTTATGCCCACCAGACTATGCAAAATAAAATGGGGCAATAGGGTTCACCCCCCCATTTGGGATTAGCAATGGTGTTGGACAAGGGGGAATTTTGTCCTCAGTCCTTTTTAATCTATGTATTGATGATCTGTCTAAAACAATTGAAAGCCTGTGAACACTGGGTTGTGTGATTGGTAATATTTTAGTGAACCATATTATGTATGCAGATGATCTTGTGGGTACTTTAGTCCATTTAGCGCTGGGTCTCCAGCAGCTCCTTACTGCATGTTCCGTGTGGTTTTGTGTAGGTTTGCGAACTTGAATTAAATATAATGTTGTAAGGTGCTGTTTGGTCTGTTAGAACCAAAGAAGATAAAAGCCTAAATATCCTGATTTTGAAGTGTCTGACAAACAATCTTAGTCTGCGTTGTAATAAGATAAAATGTCTAGGGCTTATTTTACAGAACAAATGACAGGGATGAGGATATATTGGCAACGACGCATGCTGTATATACAGGCGAATATCATCTTGCGTAAATTTGGTGCGTGTGGAGATGTGGTGAAAGATGTCGCTATTTAGAGGCATACTGCACACCCCTCTACACTGCGGCACTGTGGTGAACTATTTAAAGACAAGTATGCAGAGACTAAGGTTGCAATATAAACGATGCCATGGAAACACTGCTAGGCAACCAAGATGGTGTAGTGCCAGTTAATATGTTTTGGCCTGGCAGGAGAGTACTACTAAGAAGCTATCCTAAGACACCACATGTATAAATTCATTGTGCAGGATAAAATGACTCTAAAATGGTGCTTATTGTGGCCTTGAACAAACATAAGGGTTAGCACTACACGTACGGAATTCTGTTGTGGAGACACTTGTATCGTTGTCTCGTTGTACGGACATTGATCATTTTTTCACTATGGATTTTTATTTAAGTATTTGGGTTTCTTTTTAATATATAAAATTATGGTTTTTATGTGATTTACCAAGATTTTATATATATTTATGATATTTGATCTGCATAATGCTTTTTTTAATGTAATGTTGCCCCTGTCTGGACCTTGAGTCGTAATAAAATTATTATTATTATGTTATTACTATAGTACTCTGTAACATGTATAAATAAGAAAACAAATGGTGATGTATGTTTATATGAATATATAACTAAATAATTATATATTGCGTGTGTGTGTGAGTGTGGTATGTGCGAGTGTATGTGTGTGTGTGTGTTTAATATACTCCACACACACATTTTCCCTCTGGGATTATAAAAGTTTAGTGTATAAAAACATAGATATGAAATAGAAACATAGAATTAGGTGCAGGGAGCAGGCCATTCAGCCCTTCGAAGTGCACCACCATTCAATTATGATCAATGGCTGATCATCCACTCAGTTTCCGGTACCTGCTTCTCTTCCAATAACCTTTAGCCACAAGGGCCACATCTAACTCCCTCTTAAATATAGCCAATGAACTGGCCTCAACTAAAGGGTTCTTAAGGGGTTGGACAGGCTAGATGCAGGAAGATGTTGGGGAAGTCCAGAACAAGGGGTCACAGTTTAAGGATAAGGGAGAAATCTTTTAGGACCGAGATGAGAAAAACATTTTTCACACAGGGAGTGCTGAGTCTCTGGAATTCCTTGCCACAGAAGGTAGTTGAGGCCAGTTCATTGGCTATATTTAAGAGGGAGTTACAGTGGCTTGCAAAAGTATTCATATCCCTTGAACATTTCCACATTTTGTCTCGTTACAACCACAAACGTAAATGTACTTTATTAGGATTTTATGTGATAGACCAACACAAAGTGGCGCATAATTGTGAAGTGGAAGGAAAATGATACATGGTTTTCAAATCTTTTTACAAATAAAAAACTGAAAAGCTGTGGCGTGCAAAAAGTATTCAGCCCCTTTACTCTATACCCCTAAATAAAATCCAGTGCAACAATTGCTTCAGAATCCTAATTAGTAAAATAGAGTTTCCACTTGTGTTAATCTAATCTCAGTATAAATACAGTTGTTCTGTGAAGGCCTCAGAGGTTGTTTAGAGAACTAAATAATGTTCCTTGGCATATGAAGCCCAAGGAACACACCAGACAGGTCAGGGATTTAATTTTGTGGAGAAGTTGAAATCAGGGTTAGGTTATAAAAAAATATCCAAGCTTTGAACATCTCACTGGAGCACTGTCAATCCATCATCTGAAAATGGAAAGAGTATGGCACAACTGCAAACCTACCCAGACATGGCCGTCCACCTAAACTGCACAGGCGGGCAAGGAGAGCATTGATTAGAGAAGCAGCCATGGTAACTCTGGAGGAGCTGCAGAGATCCCACAGCTCAGGTGGGAGATTCCTGTCCACAGGACAACTATTAGTCATGCACCTCCACAAAATCGGGCCTTCATGGTAGAGTGGCAAGAAGAAAGCCATTGTTGAAACAAAGTCATAAGAAGTCCCGTTCAAGGCATGTGAGGGGACACAGCAAACATGTGGAGGAAGGTGCTCTGGTCTGATGAGGACCAAAATTGAAGTTTTTGGCCTAATGCAAAACGCTATGTGTGTGGAAAACTAACACTACACATCACCCTGAAACACACCATCCCCCACTGTGAAACATGGTGGTGGCAGCATCATGCTGTGGGGATGCTTTTCTTCAGCAGGATGGGGAAACTGGGTCAGAGTTGATGGAAGATGGATGGAGCCAAATACAGGGCAATCTTGGAAGAAAACCTGTTAGAGTCTGCAAAAGACTTGAGACTGGGGCAGAGGTTCACCTTCCAGCAGGACAACAACCCTAAACATACAGCCAGAGCTACAATGGAATGGTTTAGAATCAAAAGCATATTCATGTGTTAGAATGGCCAGTCAAAGTCCAGACCTAAATCCAATTGAGAATCTCTAGGCAAGATTTGAAAATTGCTGTTCACAGACCTCTCCATCCAATCCGACTGAGCTTGAGCTATTTTGCAAATAAGAATGGCGCAAAAATTTCAGTCTCTATGTGCAAAGCTGGTAGAGACATACCCCAAAAGACTTGCAGCTGGAATTGCAGCGAAAGGTGGTTCTATCCCAAAGTATTGACTCGGGGGGGGGGGGGGGGGCTGAATACTTTTGCACGCCACACTTTTCAGTTTTTTATTTGTAATAAAATTTGGAACCCATGTATAATTTTCCTTCCACTTCACAATTATGCACCACTTTGTGTTGGTGTATCACATAAAATCCCAATAAAATACATTTACGTTTGTGGTTGTAACGTGACAAAATGTGGAAAAGTTCAAGGGGTATGAATACTTTTGCAAGCCACTGTAGATGTGGCCCTTGTGGCTAGAGGGATCAGGGGGTATGGAGATAAGGCAGAGAGAAGGCAGGTACGGGATACTGAGTTGGATGATCAGCCATGATCATATTGAATGGCGGTGCAGGCTCGAAGGGCCGAATGGCCTACTCCTGCACCTATTTTCTATGTTTTTATGTAACTACCTTCTGTGGCAGAGAATTCCACAGATTCACCACTCTCTGTGTGAAAAATGTTTTTCTCATCTCGGTCCTAAAAGACTTCCCCTTTATCCTTAAACTGTGACCCCTTGTTCTGGACTTCCCCAACATTGGGAACAATCTTCCTGCATCTAACCCCTTAAGTTTCAAATAAGATCTCCCCTCAATCTTCTAAATTCTAGCATGTACAAGCCGAGTCTATCCAGCCCTTCTTCATATGAAAGTCCTGACATCCCAGGAATCAGTCTGGTGAACCTTCTCTGTACTCCCTCTATGGCAAGAATGTCTTTCCTCAGAGTAGGAGACCAAAACTGTACGCAATACTCCAAGTGTGGTCTCACCAAGACCCTGTACAACTGCAGTAGAACCTCCCTGCTCCTATACTCAAATGTTTTTGCTATGAATGCCAACATACCATTCAATTTCTTCACTGCCTGCTGCACCTGCATGCCTACTTTCAATGACTGGTGTACCATGACACCCAGGTCCCGTTGCATCTCCCCATTTCCTAATCGGTCACCATTCAGATAACAGTCTACTTTCCTGTTTTTGCCACCAAAGTGGATAACCTCACATTTATCCATATTATACTGCATCTGCCATGCATTTGCCCACTCACCCAACCTATCCAAGTCACCTTGCATCCTCCTAGCATCCTCCTCACAGCTAACACTGCCCCCCAGCTTTGTGTCATCCACAAACATCGAGATGTTGCATTCAATTCCCTCGTCCAGATCATTAATATATATTGTAAATAGCTGGGGTCCCAGCACTGAGCCTTGCGGTACCCCACTAGTCACTGCCTGCCATTCTGAAAAGGACCCGTTTACTCCTACTCTTTGCTTCCTGTCTGCCAGCCAGTTCTCTATCCACATCAATACTGAACCCCCAATACCATGTGCTTTAAGTTTGCATACTAATCTCTTATGTGGGACCTTGTCGTAAGCCTTCTGAAAGTCCAGATATAACACATCCACTGGTTCTCCCTTATCCACTCTACTAGTTACATCCTCGAAAAATTCTATAAGATTCTGTCTGACCCGTACAGTATTGTGTGTGTAGGAAGGAACTGCAGATGCTGGTTTAAACTGAAGATAGACACAAAAAGCTGGAGCCAGACAGAATCTCTGGACAAAAGGAAAATATTGCGTTTTGGGTTTGGGTCTGAAAAAGGTTCCTGCACACCTTTGGAATGTGGAAGGAAACAAGAGCACCCGGAGAAAACCCATGCGATCAAAGGGAAAAGGAACAAACTCCATACAGACAGCTCCCATATTCAGGATCAATTCCGGGTCTCTGGCACTTTTAGGCAGCAACTTTGTACTGGGTACTGCCCCAATGTACTGCCCCGTAGTCTTGAACTGAATTAAAACCTACAGTAGCTGTAAAGGGGGACATAGCGTCACTTGGAGATTTAATACTGAAAATTGATATTTTCATTTAATTAGTAACCAAAGTTATCAACGTATAATTTTTTTGTGTGTTGAAAAACAAAATACAGCGGCACAGCTGGTGGACTTGCTGCCTCACACGCCAGAGATCTGTGTTCGATCCTGTCCTCGGGCCCTGTCTGTGATGAATTCGCACATTCTCCCTGCAAGCGTGTGGGTTTCCTCCCACATCCCAAAGACGCATG
Organism: Okamejei kenojei; assembly: GCA_035221665.1. Classification (NCBI taxonomy): domain Eukaryota; kingdom Metazoa; phylum Chordata; class Chondrichthyes; order Rajiformes; family Rajidae; genus Okamejei; species Okamejei kenojei. The sequence continues at coordinate 66,358,398 of CM069144.1, read as the reverse complement.
GCTTTGTTGGTTAACTTGTCTCTGTAAAATTGCCCCTAATATGTAGGGAGTGGGTGAGGAAAGTGGGATAACATAACTTGTGTGAATGGGGAGACAAAAATGCTGGAGAAACTCAGCGGGTGAGGCAACATCTTTGGAGCATCTATGGAGCGAAGGAAATAGGTGAGATAGACGAAGGAATTCGGGTTGAGACCCTTCTTCAGACTGATGTAAGGGTGGGGGGGATGGGAAGAAGAAAGGAAGAGGCGGAGACAGTAGGCTGAGGGAGAGCTGGGAAGGGGAGGAGAAAGCAGGGATTACCTGAAATTGAAGAAGTCAATGTTCATACCGCTGGGGTGTAAACTACCCAAGCGTAATATGCGGTGTTGCCCCTCCAATTTACGGTGGGACTCACTCTGGCCATGGAGGAGGCCCAGGACAGAAAGGTCGGATTCGGAATGGGAGTGGGAGTTGAATTGCTGAGCCACCGGGAGATCGGGTTGGTTATTGCGGACCGAGCAGAGGTGTTGGGCGAAGCGATCGCCAAGCCTGCGCTTGGTCTCACCGATGTAAAGCAGATGATATCTAGAGCAGCGGATGCAATAGATGAGGTTGGAGGAGGTGCAGGTGAACCTCTGTCCCCACCTGGAAAGACTGCTTGGGTCCTTGGATGGAGTCAAGGGGGGAGGTAAAACGACAAGTGTAACATTTCCTACGGTTCCAAGGGAAAGTGCCAGGAGAGGGGGTGGTTTGGGTGGGAAGGGACGAATTGACCAGAGAGTTACAGAGGGAGTGGTCTCTGTGGAAATATTTTGAGGATGTGACAAGTAAAATGGATGAAGGGGTGCCAGTGGATGTAGTGTATCTAGTCTTTCAGAAAGCCTTTGATAAGGTCCCGCACGGGAGACTGGTGACTAAAATTAGAGCACATGGTATTGGGGGTAGGGTGTTGACATGGATAGAAAATTGGTTGGCAGACCGGAAGCAAAGAGTAGTGAACGGGTCCTTTTCAGAATGGCAGGCAGTGGCGAGTGGAGTGCCGCAAGGCTCGGTGTTGGGGCCGCAACTGTTTACCATATATATTAATGATGTGGAATTAGGAGCAACACTAGCAAGTTTGTGGTTGACACAGAGCTGGGTGGCAGTGTGAACTGTGAAGAGGATGTTAGGAGGTTGCAAGGTGACCTGGACAGGTTGAGTGAGTGGGCAGATGCGTGGCAGATGTAGTATAATATAGATAAATGTGAGGTTATCCACTTTGGCGGCAAAAACAAGGGGGCAGATTATTATCTCAATTATCTCAAGGAGTTAGGTTAGGTAAGGGGGAAGTGCAGTGAGACCTGGGCGTCCTTGTACACCGGTCACTGAAAGTTGTGTGCAGGTACAGCAGGCAGTGAAGAAAGCTAATGGAATGTTGGCCTTCATAACAAGAGGATTTCAGTATAGGAATAATGGCCCTGTCTCACGGTGCGAGTCCACCCACGACTGACCCCGAGTGAAAGAAAAAAACAAAACTCGTGGTTATGTACGAGATTCCTAGTTTATGTTCAAGAGTTTAAACGAGTTCCCACGTGTATGTCTAAGTTTGCCGTTTACTTCTAATTTGTGCAATGTACCAGGTTCCTCTCCCGAGTTACTCTTGAGCCAACAATGTCTACTGACGTGTGGAAAAATCATCACATGGTAAAAATGATGTCATACAGTTTTCTTTTCACTATAAAAAGCCCCAGCCTGAAGAACGATCTCGAACCAAAACATCACGTATTTCTTTTCTATTTCTTTGCTGAGATGCTGCCTGACCAGCTGAGTTAGTCCATCATTTTGTGTCTCTCTTTGGTTTATACTAGTATCTTCAATTCCATCCTTCAAACTGTTAGAATAGTTTGTTTCAAGAAACAACCCTTCCAAACTTGCATTCTAAAGTCCATTTGAACTGCACTTGTTCAAGGTCTGGCATCAATCATAGGCTATTTTTTTGCCCGGAGGAACTGCAGATGCTGGTTTACACCGAAGATAGACACAAAATGCTGGAGTAACTCAGTGGGACATGCAGCATTTCTGGAGAGAAGGGATGGGTGACGTTTCTGGTCAAGTCGCTTCTTCAGACTGAAAAAAACGTTTTGACCTTTCTCTCCAGAGATGCTGCCGGCTTGGCTGAGTTACTCCAGCTTTTTGTGTCCAGTAAGATTGTTTTATTCCCTTAATTTATATCTCATCAAAACGTTGGTAAACTTCTAACAAAAAGATTAGGTAAATTGAACATTCACGTTATTTTTTCCCCCGACAGCAAGGTCCGTAGACCAGAGAGACAGCAGTGTAGGTCTCTCTACTCACCCAGTGTGTCCGTCAGAACAGCCGTCCCACCGTCACGACTTAAACTGTATAAAAAGCAGCGGCTCAAAACATTGCTAATTGGGCAGATCTGCCCAGAAACCACCCCTTTCACACTCACCCCAGCCCTGGGAAACAACGTTTTCAGAGCCCTACTGTCACCCCAGCCCGCCCGCAACCTCTGAATGAAAGACAAAGCACAAACTCTGCACCGATGTCAGGATCGAACCCGGGTCTCTGGTGCTGCCAGGATGATAAAAAATTATCAATTAAAAGAATTGAAAGCAAAAGCTACTGATGATAATTTTTCATCAGTTAATAAACAGCAAAAGCAAATTGAGAGCGTTTAATTGATAAAAGACTTCCTGTCTGAATTGGTTTAAATCTGGTATTCTTTGGTATTTGCATAATGAGGTGTGGAAGGAACAGCTCCGGCCTTTAGTCGCTCTTGTTATGCACTCAACATGCAGGACTATTTGGTTATTTTTTCATCTTTATCCTGAGATAGGAGAAATAAACAAAAAGTTCGCTATTGACATACTCTGAGTCATCATCTATCCATGCAGAGATTTCCACGTGGTTAATATATTTGTTTGCGGCAGCTTTTTAAATCCTTCTTCCCTATTTCATCACAATAACTATTTTAATTTTGCATATTGTTATTCTTGTTACCCTGGATAAAAGATTTTTATCCCATAAATAAGAACCATTAATAGTGAGGTGTTTGCTTCAGATTCTTCTGTTCCTCTGATTCTCTGTGTTTCTCTCTCCTGTCCTCCTCTCTCTCTCCCTTCTCCCCCTCCCTCTCTCCCCTCCCTCTCTCCCCTCCCTCTCTCCCCATGGGCAATCACTACCAAAGTGTCTGCCCACACAGTCAGTACACCTGTCGTACACCTGTCTACCGTACTAAGTCACCCCAACTCCCCCCATTCCCCCCCGACTCCCATCCCTCCCCCCCCCCACCTTTCCCTCCCAACTCCAGTCCTGTCCCGACCCCCTGGGAAACTGAAGGGAGTGACAATCAACTGCCACGGATACAAATAATATCAGACACAAGAAAGGGCAGATGCTGGTTGACAAAGAGTGACACAAAGACGCAGCAGAATTTTGGAAACGTCACCCCGTCACCCATTCCTTCTCTCCAGAGATGCTGCTTGTCCCGCTGAGTTAAAAAGTGCCCACGGTAGGCTGACAAATCTACACTCACGGGCTACTATGTTCTTACAACTAGTTTAAATGTTTCAAATTTTAACTACAAGAGTAAATTTGACTCGTGGAAAACTTTAAACTTGGTTGAAATTTTTCAAGAGTTAACAAGTTTCACAGGTATCTGCCGTTAGCACCACAAGTCGCAAAGTTGCGTCCACGAGTTCCGACGTTCCCGCTACGTTAATTTGTTTTAAACTCAGAGTCACTCGTGGGTGGACTCGCACCATGAGACAGGGCTTTAAAGAGGTTCTTCTGCAGTTGTATAGAGACCACATCTGGAGTATTGTGTCTAGTTTTGGTCTCCTAATTTGAGGAAGGACATCCTTGTGATTGAGGCAGTGCAGCGTAGGTTCACGAGATTGATCCCTGGGATGGCGGGACTGTCATATGAGGAAAGATTGAAAAGACTAGGCTTGTATTCACTGGAGTTTAGAAGGATGAGGGGGAATCTTACAGAAACATATAAAATTATAAAAGGACTGGACAAGCTCGATGCAGGAAAATGTTCCCTTTGTTGGGCGAGTCAAGAACCAGGGGCCACAGTCTTAGAATAAAGGGCAGGTCATTTAAGACTGAGGTGAGAAAAAACTTTTTCACCCAGAGAGTTGTGAATTTATGGAATTCCCTGCCACAGAGGGCAGTGGAGGCCAAATCACTGGATGGATTTAAGAGAGAGTTAGATAGAGCTCTAGGGGCTAGTGAAGTCAAGGGATATGGGGAGAAGGCAGGTACGGGTTATTGATTGGGGACAATCAGCCGTGATCACAATGAGTGACGGTGCTGGCGCGAAGGGCCGAATGGCCTCCTCCTGCATCTATTTTCTATGTATGTCTATGTATATGCTGTCACAATGCACTGTAGTTTCTGAACAACCCTTCAGTGATTTTCCTTGCCCTCCATTTCAGAATAATAGTGTTTTAAGCCAATAACTCGACACTACTACTGGCAATAAATAAATAAATAAAAAGCGCAGCTGTCCAGCCCCTTATCTCATTGGCCACGCTCAGCTACAAATCGGTGTCAATCTGGTGGACCATCTTCCTCTAGTCGTGGGGGTGGGGGATTGGGAGGGGCCTCACAAGTGGAACAGCTAGGGCCTCTCTTCATCAAAATCCGGCCCTGGAAATGTGAGGTGCTACTATTGCAGACTGCACTCACAGAACCCAACTCCTCAAATTGCTGCAATGGAAAGGACTAATCGTCACTTGGATGGGGATCTAGGAGATTGGTTTCATTTCTCACATGAAGCCACTTTCTTGATCATGAATGCTCCTGGTTGCCTGATTCTGAGATCCTCGACTCCTGTTCTCCATCTAATGACCTGGCAGCCAGCGGCTGCAAACTGTCATATCGCTGCACAACCCTCCATATCTCAATAGTCCGCTGCTGTAAGCCCCTTGCTCCACACCGAGCCCCAATGAATGAAAAATACTGAAGTTGACAATGGCATAGGAGCAAGAAATGGAAGCCATGGAAGTCACTCAGCGCTGAGCCATTAATGGTGGATGATATGAAAAGCACTAAGAACTGCATTCATTTAGACAGAAGAGCAAGAAAGAAGGTAAGTCATTTAGGCATATACCATCCAATACAATACGATAGAACTTTATTTATCCCAGGAAGGAAATTGATCTGCCAACAGTCATACAAACACAAAATACACAAAACACAAAATACATGAAACGTAAAATTAAAGTGCCGAGTGGAAAAGCTTGGGGGATGTGCACAGATTGGGGACGGGGTAGGGGGGGAGGAGGGGAGTCAGTCTCAGTCTCAGTCTACCCCACGACATAATGGGGAGGAGTTGTAAAGTTTGATAGCCACAGGGAAGAAGGATCTCCTGTGGCGTTCTGTGCTGCATCTTGGTGGAACCAGGTACTCCTCAGGTTGACCAGTGTTTTCACGGAGGGGGTGAGCTGTATTTTCCAGGAGGCACTGCAGTTTGAGGAGCATCCTCCCCTTGCCTGACGAAGGGTCTCGACCCAAAACGTCACCCATTCCTTCTCTCAGGAGATGCTGCCTGGTCCCGCTGAGTTACTCCAGCATTTTGTGTCTATTTCCAAACTCTTCTGGACAAGTGGGTGGGGTGGGGTAGCACTGTTGGTTAGGAATGAAATCCAAAGATTAGCAAGAAATGACATAGGATCAGAAGATGTAGAATCTTTGTGGATAGAGATTGCATGGGTAAAAAGACCTAATAGGAGTTATATGCAGGCCTCCAAATAATAGCCAGGGTATATGGCACAAATTAGCAGATAGAAAAGGCACGTAAAAAAATCAATGTTATAGTGGTGATGGGGATTTCGATATGCTGGTGGATTGTGAAAATTAGGTTGGCACTGGATACTAAAGGGAGGAATTAGTAGAATGCTGAAGAGATGCTCAAACCCATGAATGAAAAGGCAATTCTGGATTTTGTGTTGTAAAAATGAACCTGATTTGATTAGGTGAAAAAACTCTAGGGGGCATATAGAATTTAACCTGCAGTTTGAGAGGCAGAAGCTAAAATCAGATGTGTCATGTTATTGTTGAGTAAAGGGAACTACAGAGGCACGAGGAAGGTGCCGGCCAACGTTGATTGGAAGAAGAAACATACTAAGAGGGGAATGAGGCTACAAAGGAAGTCAAAGACCGCATATGGCAAAGATAAGCAGGAAGCTAGAGGATTGAGAAGCTTTTAAAAACCAACATAAGGCAACTAAAAAAGCAATAAGAGGAGAAAAGAACATGGGTTGAACATGGGTTGAACAGCTGTGTGAGCGTGGCTCCCGATTACTGCTCAAGTTTACTCATTTATCTTTGCTATATTTCTGAGATAACCCGTTATTAAACGCTATGAAGGACTCAAACCAGTATTAAGCATCTGAAACTGTAAGTAAAATGAGCCGTCGAACTAAAACCGGGGGAAAAGACAGTGAAATCTCAAGCAAGAGTACTGCAGCTTTGGCACCGCTCCCGGAGGCTGGCCTTGAACTACCAGAGGATTTGGAGAGGCTTCGTTCAGTGCTCCTTGCTGATATGACACAAGCAATTAACTCTGTCCTAAAAAGAGAACTTGAAGTGGCTTTGTCGCCGGTGTACACTAGTCTGGAGCCAGTTAAATCCTATTATGAATTGCATGATGAACGCATTCGCGAGGTTGAAGATAGTCTGAATGATCACAGTGACAGACTGGTGAGCGCCGAAACTGCTATAGCTGCATTACACAGTGAAAACACACTCATGAAAATGAAGTTAGATGACCTCGAGAACTGGTCGCGGAGATCCAACCTAAGGGTGGTCGGGATTCCTGAAAAGATGGAAGGCTCGGACTCTGTTAAATTTATAACTGAGTTTTTTGAAGAAGTGCTGGGGGCGGATTTCTTCCCAAGACCACTTATGCTTTCGCATGCCAACCGAATTGGAGCTACACCAACATACGTCCCGAATATCAAGCCATCTAAGCCAAGAGTGTTCCTGGTTCTCTTTCATTACTTCCAGGATAAATATCGTATCATCACCAAATGGAGGCAGGAGCTGTTCTTCCGAGGGCACCGGGGGTTTTTCTATGAGGACTTCAGCGTGGAGCTGGGGAGAAAACGTGCAACTTTTAGGGAAATAAAATCCCTGCTTTACAATAAAGGGGTTCGGTTTGGTCGCCAGTATCCTGCCCGGTCCAGGTCACTCATGAAGGTAAAAAGTACTATTTCAATACACCAGAGACTGCCAAAAAGTTGTACTACTCGCGCTGGGGAGGTGACAGCGCATGAAGAACAATGACCTTTAAGGATATCCATGCGGTATTGGCACGGCCTCTTTGGAAGATTTGTTTATTCTTCAGTTTAATTTGTGGAATTTGACTGAGTTTAACTGCAATGCTACATATTTGGGGTAGTGAGTCGAGGACTTTTAGCCAGCAAAATGTAAATGTCTATGATTACTATTTGGGATATAATTTTCACTTCCTTCTTTCTCGTAATGCTTTGCTGGTCTGGGGTTATCTTTAGCCTATATATCTTAAATGTAGAATTTTAAAAGTAGAAACTGTACAACTTTTAAAGAAGGGAGCCACCCTCAATTGGATCAAAATTTTAGTTAGGGAACACTTTGGAAGTTTTTTGTTTTGTAATGCCTGCGATCATCCTCAGTCGGGGAAGAAGATCTAGGTTTTTGGGAGTATAAGGGGATGAGGGAAAGGCTTGGGGTAACGGCAGCTTATTCTTTAATTGTAACAAATGCACTCGATTTTCTTTTTTTTGGTTGCTTTTTTTCTCTTCTCTTTTTGTTTTTCTCTTCCCCCCATTGTGGGCTCTCACATGCAGCTTTTGCATGGTTTTGGATGGCAGACGCTGTATGCATTTTTTGAATCATATTTTGAAATATGGCTAAAGTGGGGTACCGCAGGGCTCAGTGCTGGGACCCCAGCTATTTACAATATATATTAATGATCTGGATGAGGGAATTGAAGGCAATATCTCCAAGTTTGCAGATGACACTAAGCTGGGGGACAGTGTTAGCTGTGAGGAGGATGCTAGGAGACTGCAAGGTGACTTGGATAGGCTGGGTGAGTGGGCAAATGTTTGGCAGATGCAGTATAATGTGGATAAATGTGAGGTTATCCACTTTGATGGCAAAAACAGGAAAGCAGACTATTATTTAAACGGTGGCCGATTAGGAAAAGGGGAGATGCAGCGAGACCTTGTCATGGTACACCAGTCATGCAGCAGGCATGAAAAAAAAGGCGAAAGGTATGTTAGCTTTCATAGCAAAAGGATTTGAGTACAGGAGCAGGGAGGTTCTACTTCAGTTGTACAGGGTCTTGGTGAGACCACACTGGAGTATTGCGTACAGTTTTGGTCTCCAAATCTGAGGAAGGACATTATTGCCATAGAGGGAGTGCAGAGAAGGTTCACCAGACTGATTCCTGGGATTCAGGACTGTCTTATGAAGAAAGACTGGATAGACTCAGTTTTATACTCTCTGGAATTTAGATGATTGAGGGGATCTTATAGAAACTTACAAAATTCTTAAGGGGTTGGACAGGCTAGATGCAGGAAGATTGTTCCGATGTTGGGGAAGTCCAGGACAAGGGGTCACAGCTTAAGGATAAGGGGGAAATCCTTTAAGACCGATGAGAAAGACTTTTCACACAGAGAGTGGTGAGTCTCTGGAACTCTCTGCCACAGAGGGTAGTTGAGGCCAGTTCATTGGCTATATTTAAGAGTGAGTTGGATGTGGCCCTTGTGGCTAAGGGGATCAGAGGGTATGGAGAGAAGGCAGGTACGGGATACTGAGTTGGATGATCAGCCATGATCATATTGAATGGCGGTGCAGGCTCGAAGGGCTGAATGGCCTAATCCTGCACCTAATTTCTATGTCTATGTTAATGGTGATATTGATGGAGGCAATCCTGTGAGGTTTATATCTTGGAATGTAAAGGGGCTTAATGGTCCAGTTAAAAGAGCTAAAGTTTTTTCTCACCTAAAACAACTAAAAACAGACATACTACTTTTACAAGAGACTCACTTAAGACGGCAAGATCATAACAGACTGCGTAAAACGTGGGTTAGTCAGATTTTTCACTCCAGATTTAATAGTAGGTCCAGGGGTGTGGCAATATTAATCAACAAAAGAATACAGTTTACACCGTCTGACGTAGTCAGTGACCCTAATGGTTGGTTTATTATAGTTTCCGGTGTCTTTTTCAAAAACCTGTTGTTTTAGTGAATGTTTATGCCCCTAATCACCCATGACTGCATCCCTAAGTATGGCTCCAACGCCATCATAAAATTTGCCGACGACACCACGGTGGTAGGACTGATCAGCGACAACGACGAGTCAGCCTACAGGGAGGAGGTCCAGCACCTGACAACCTGGTGTGCCGATAATAACCTCGTCCTCAACCCCAGAAGACGAAGGAAATCATTGTCGACTTCAGAAAGAACAGAGGGGGCAGACACACCCCCATCCATTTAAACGGGACTGAGGTGGAGCGGGTCTCCAACTACAAATTCCTCGGGGTACACATCTCGGAGGATCTGTCCTGGTCCCTCAACACCTCCAAGCTGATCAAAAGGTGCAGCAGCGCCTTTACTTCCTGAGGAGGCTCAAAAAAGCCCACCTGTCCCCCCAGATCCTGACCAACTTTTACCGCTGTACCGTTGAAAGCATCCTGACCACCTGCTTTACGGTCTGGTACAGCAGTTGCACCGTAGCAGACAGGAAGGCACTACAACGGGTGGTGAAAACCGCCCAGCACATCATCGGTGCCCCGCTCCCTGCCATGGATGCCCTCCACCGAAAACGGTGTCTGAGACGGGCTGGGAAGATCATCAAGGATCCCTCCCACCCTAACCATGGACTGTTTGCCCTCCTACCATCAGGGAGGCGGTACAGGAGCCTCAGGTCCCGCACCAGCAGGATGAGGAATAGCTTCTATAATGACACCATCACACTGCTGAACTCGGAGTCCCGCCGATAGATTTCCACATCTGTATTTATTTATCTGTATTCATCTAAACATTGCTATCACTACGTACTGACACTAAACTGTATTTTGTTGTATCCATACTTGTATCTGTGCAATGACATTAAAGTTGAATTGAATTGAATTGAATTGAATAATTGGGATGATGTTCACTTTGCAAATAAGGTTCTGTCATTAATACCCGATCTGAACACGCACCAGTTAATTTTTTCGGGATACCTGAACTGTGCTATTAATCCACTGCTTGATAGGTCTAGTTCTAAGGGGACACCTTCTGGTATGGCAAAGACCTTCTCACTGTTTATGCAACAAAATGGTTATGTGGACCCCTGGAGATTTCTGAATCCAACTGCTAGACAATTCTCTTTTTTTTTCACATGTTCACCATTCGTTTTCCAGAATAGACTATTTTTTTATAGATAGCCCCTTCATTCCTAGGGTTAAGAAAATTAAATATACTGCTATAGTAATATCAGATCACTCACCTGTGATACTGGACCTAGGCTTTCCTTTAAATATTAAAGAATGACCTCTTTGGAAACTCAACCCCCTTTTGCTTTCCAATGAAAAATGTTGCAGTTTTGTGTCGGCTAACATAGACACATTCCTTGAAATTAATAAAACTGAGTCCGTATCCTGTTCTTTAATTTGGGAAACTTTAAAAGCCTACTTAAGAGGTCAAATCATATCTTATACTTCATACGCCAATAAAGAACGTAAGAAGGAAATGGAAACATGGAAGAAAAATGGAAATGTTAAAATCCATCTTGACCCTGGATAGGCAATATTCTGAAGCACCCACCACCCAATTATACAAAAGCCAGGCTGATTTACAAATGAAATTCAATCTTTTATCTACTAATCAAACAGAACACATAATTCTCCGGACTCGTGGTCTTTATTATGAATATGGTGATAAGGCGAGCCGGCTTATGGCTCACCAGCTGAAACATCAATCCGCGTCACGTCTTATTCCTCAGATAAGAGACATACACCAAGACATAACAAGCAATACAAAAGAAATAAACAATACTTTCACAGCCTTTTATTCTTCTCTTTACACCTCAGAATTCCCCTTGGATACTATGAATATGGAAACTTTCTTAGACGATTTGGAAATACCCACTCTGGAATTAGAAGACATAGAAAATCTAGACCAACCCCTTGGGCAGGAAGAGATTAATAATGCCATTATGACAATGCAGAGTGGTAATACCCCTGGCCCTGACGGCTACCCATTAGAATTTTATAAGAAATTTAAGGATAAGCTCACACCTGTTCTTTTAGAAATGTTTGAAGAATCTTTGGAAAAAGGTTCATTACCCCCCACTCTTTCACAGGCTTCTATTTCACTTCTTCTTAAAAAAGACAAGGATCCGACTCAATGTGGATCACACCGCCCCATCTCACTTTTGAATGTGGATGTAAACATTTGGCGAAGGCGCTGGCTTGCCGTTTAGAATGCCAACTTCACAAAATAATCTCAGAAGATCAGGAGATCAAACAGGTTTCATTAAAAATCGTCATTCCTTTTCTAATATCCATCAATTGGCCAGCGTGGTCTATTCGCCCAGTGCTTTCTCCGCGCCCAGAGGCTGTTATCTCTTTGGACGCGGAGAAGGCATTTGATCGAGTGGAGTGGCCATATTTGTTCAGAGTCATGAGAGATTTGGTTTTGGCAAAATATTTGTAGCCTGGGTAAGCTATTATATCATTCACCGTAGCATGTATACAGGCAAATTATTTGTGATCTGATTATTTTCAATTAACATGTGGCACTCGTCAAGGCTGCCCACTGTCTCCGCTTCTTTTTGCCATTGCAATTGAGCCTCTCTCTATCACACTTAGGTCAACTACATTATTCCAGGGCATTAGGAGAGGAAACAGGGCACATCGTGTGTCTCTATATGCTGATGACCTCCTTCTTTATGTGAGCGACCCTATAGCCAGTAGCCCTGCAATTGTGTCCTTGTTGGATCAGTTTGGGACTTTTTCTGGCTATAAACTAAACCTCCAAAAAAGCAAATGCTTTCCCATCAACTTAACCCTACAGATCCAACAGGAAATCCTGCCTTTTCCCATATCTCAAGAAGGGTTTGTATATTTAGGAATACACATCATCCGCTTTTTCACATCCCTGTTTGCAGCTAACTATATGCCTCAAGTTAGCCAAATGAAGGCTGACTTTGAGAGATGGCGTAGTCTGCCACTCACTATGGCTGGGAGAGTGCAGTCAGTGAAGATGACTGTACTTCCCAGATTTCTTTACTTGTTCCAATGTTTGCCGGTTTTCCTACCCAAGTCATTTTTTAACTCAGTTAACCAATCTATAATCTCCTTTTTATGGGGTAACAAGGTTCCAAGGGTCATTAAGTGTACTCTCCAAAGAGATTGTGAAGTAGGTGGACTGGGCCTTCCTAGCTTTATTAATTATTACTGGGCATCCAATATCCAAAAGATATTACTCTGGCTCCACCAACCAGATACAGACTGGTGTCTGCTTGAATCACAATCCTGTTACTCCTCGTCTCTCCCAGCTTTAGTATATTCCTCCCTGCCATTGAAACCCTCTAGATTTACATCCAACCCTGTCGTACTATCAACCATCACAATTTTTAACCAATTTCGTTGCCATTATAAGCTTACATCAGCTTCAGTTCTGGGTCCCATTCACAGTAACCATTTATTCCCCCCCTCTACACTTGACTCAACCTTTCCACAGTGGGGTTTGAATGGTCTTATGTCCATTAAGGATTTATACACTAACAACATATTTGATAGTTTCGACTACCTACACAAAAAACATGGCCTCCCACATAATCATTTCTTTAAATATCTTCAGGTTCGCCACTTTGGCATGAAACAATTTCCTTCTTTTCCTGATCTCCTTCCTGTCACAGTGTTGGATAAACTCACTCTTACCTTTGCAAATAAAGGACTGATCTCTGCAGTATATTCTCGATTGATGTATTTAGGAGATCAAAACCTGAACAAAGTTAAAGCTAGGTGGGAGGATGACCTTGGTATGAATCTGTCTGAGGAATGCTGGACAGAAGCGCTGCAAAAAGTCCACTCCTCATCATCATGTGCTAGATTGGGGCTCATACAATTTAAAGTTTTACACAGGGTTCATTTAAGCAAAGCCAGGCTTGCTAACATATATCCAGGGACGGACGCTGGCTGTGACAGGTGCTCGTTCTCTCCAGCCAATCTAGCTCATGCATTCTGGTCTTGCCCCAAACTTGTTAACTACTGGGCAATGGTTTTTAAAACCATCAGTGAAGTCCTTGGGATGACAGTGAGACCTTGCCCGCTTGTAGCTGTATTTGGTGTAGCAGATAAAACCTTGGGTTTAAATACAACCCAGTCTGATATCATTACATTTACATCACTTTTGGCCCGTAGGAGAATCTTGCTGGTCTGGAAATCTAACACTCCTCCATCTGCCGCTGCTTGGCTGGAAGACGGCATGTTTTTTTTAAGGTTAGAAAAGATTAAATTTACATTGAGGGGGTCTGTGAAAAAGTTTAATTTGAAATGGGAACCCTTTTTTATCATACTTTGAGGGTCTAAAGGAACTACCTGTTGACTGAGGGCACGACATTAAGTGGGGATCTGCCTTTATTCTGTTTTGTTACTTTATTATTGTTAAAAAGTGCATTTGATTTTGTGATATATTTGGATTGTGAAAAAATAAGCTGCCAAGGGGCATTTAGGGAGGTTGGGTTAGGGTTATTTTGTTTAATTATTTTGTTTTATTATTATTATTTATAAAAAACAAAATGGAGGAAAATGTAATGCTATGCATCAGATGTACTGTGAATTTTTTATTTTTTTTTCCCCTCCAATAAAAAACTATTAATTAAAAAAAAAAGAGGAGAAAAGATGAAATATGGAAGGTAAGCTAGTCAATAGTATAACAGAAGATAGCTAAAGTATTTCAGAGTAAAAGAGTAATGAACGCCTCCCAGGAGGCTGAGGAGAAGCTAGGCGGCAAAGCCTGCCTGGGTTGGCGCATCCTTCGAGTGGCGGTGGCGGGGTGGGGTCTCTCAGCCGACGGAGACTCGCAGGGATGACGCAGACGCCTCTCTGGAGGCCACGAAGAAGCCGGGGACGGGCGATCGAGGTCAGAGTCGGCCGGCCCCTGGGTGGACAGAATCCATGGCTTAGGCCTGGGATGGCGCCACGGAGGCGTCAGGAGGGAACCCGGTTGCGATAGTGGAGAGGTGGGTGCAGCGGTTGATGAGGATGCTGCTGCCGGGGGGAGGAACAAAGGAGGAGCCGGTGTGGGTGGTCCGCTGTGAGGGAGGATGATAGGGGAGTGGAGGGGGAGAACAAAGAGCACCTGGCGCGGGATGTTTTGTAACCTTGCCAGCGCCCTTTATGTGGCAACTATTTGCATACCTTGGGTATGCAGGCAAGGAACTTCATTGTGACTTGTCACATGTGGCAATAAAGCATCAATTAATTAATTAATTAATTAATCAATCGATTAATTGATTAATTAATTAATTAATCAATTGATTGATTAATTAATTAATTTAAAGAGAGGGGCAAGAGTGGACATTGGACTGTAAAATTACACTGGAGAAGTAGAAATGGGAACAAAGAAATGCATTAGTCTTCACGGTGGAAGTCACCAACAACATGCTAGAAATTCAAAGGAGTCAGGGGCAGAAGTGAGTGCAGTCAGTATTACTCAGGAGAAGGTGCTTGGGAAGCTGAAAGATCTGAAGGCGAATAAATCCCATGGACTACACCCCAAGGTTCTGAAAGAGATAGCTGCAGAGATTGTGGAGGCATTAGTAGTGACCTTTCAAGCATCACTAGAGTCAGGAATGGTTCCAGAGGACTGGGAAATCTTAAATGTAACTCCACTGTTTAAGAAGGGAGTGAGACAAAATAAAGGAAATTATAGGCTGGTTAGACTGATTTCAGTGGTTGGTAAGATTATAGAGTCCATTATTAAGGATGAGGTTTCAGGGTACTTGGAAGCACACGATAAAATAGGTGAAGTCAGCGTGGTTTAGTTAATCTGTTAAACTTTTTCAGGAGGTAACAAGTAGGATTGACAAAAGAGAGTTGTGGATGTTGTTTACTTGGATTTTCAGAAGACTGAACAAGATAGGAACCAATGCTGTTAGGGGCAAGATATGGCATGGATAAAAGATAGAGTGACTGGCAGCAGGCAAAGAGTTGGAATAAAGGGGGCCTTTGCTCGTTGGAGGCTGATGACAAGTGATGTCCTGCAGGGGTCAGCGTTAGTTCTGCTACTTTTCATGTTATATGTTAATGATGGTGTAACTGATGGCTTTGTGGCCAGGTTTGGGGATGATACGATGTCAGGCGGAGGGGCAGGCAGTGTAGAGCAAGCAGGGACACTGTAGAGGGACTTGGACAGGTTGGGAGAGTGGGCAGAGAAGTGGCAGATGGAATATAGTGCAGCAAAGTGCGGAGTCGTGCATTTTGGTGGGAGAAATAAAGATGTAGACCGTTTTCTACATGGGGAGAGGATTCCGAGATTGGAGGACCAAAGGGGCTTGGGAGTGCTGGTGTAGGATTCCCAAAAGGTTAATGTGCAGGTTGAGTCAGCGGTAAGGAGGTCATAAACAATGTTAGCATTTATTTTGTGAGGTTTAGAATGTATAAGCAAGCATATAATACTGAGGATCTATAAGGTGCTGGTCGGACCACACGTGGGATATTGTGAGCAGTTTTAGCCCCCATATCTGAGGGAGGATGTGCTGGTGTTGAGAGGGGTCAGAGGGGGTCTACAAAAATGATCCCAGGTTGACGTATGAGGAGCGTTTGATGGCTTTGGGCCCTGTACTCGCTGGAGTTTTGAATCGGATTTGATAAAGGACCTCGACGTTAATGAGCCATTAGGAGGCAGTGACCATAACATGGTCAGCTTTAATCTACAATTGGAGAGGGGGAAGAGTAGATCGGAGATGTCAGTGTTGCAGTTGAATAAAGGGGACTATGGAGCCATGAGGGAGGAGCTGGCCAAAGTTGACTGGAAAGATACCCTAGCAGGGATGACAGTGGAACAACAATGGCAGGTGTTTCCAGGAATAATACAGAAGGTGCAGGATCAGTTCATTCCTAGGAGGAAGAAAGATTCCAAGGGGAGAAAGGGATGACCATGGCTGACAAGGGACGTCAGGGACAGTATAAAAATTAAAGCGAAGAAGTACAACGTTGGCAAAGATGAGCTGGAAGCAAGAGGATTGGGTAACGTTTAAAGAACAACAGAAGATAACCAAAAAGACAATACGGGGAAGAAAAGATGAGGTACGAAGGTAAGCTAGCCAAGAATATAAAGCAGGATAGTAAAAAGCTTCTTTAGGTATTTGAAGAGGAAAAAAATAGTTAAGGCCAAAGTTGGACCCTTGATGACCGAAAAAAGGTGAAATTTAATTATGGGGAACAAGGAAATGGCAGATGAGTTGAACAGGTACTTTGGATCTGTCTTCACTAAGGAGGACACAAACAATCTTCCTGATATAGTAGTGGCCAGAGGATCTGGGGTGACAGAGGAACTGAAGGAAATCCACATTAGGCAGGAAATGGTGTTGGGATGACTGATGGGACTGAAGGCTGATAAATCCCCAGGGCCTGATGGTCTGCATCCCAGGGTACTTAAGGAAGTGGCTCTAGAAATTGTGGATGCATTGGTGATAATTTTCCAATGTTCTATAGACTCAGGATCAGTTCCTGTGGATTGGAGGGTGGCTAATGTTATCCCACTTTTTAAGAAAGGCGAGAGAGAGAAAACGGGGAATTTTAGACCAGTTAGCCTGACATCGGTGGTGGGGAAGATGCTGGAGTTAATTATAAAAGATGAGATAGCCACACATTTGGATAGAAGTAACAGGATCGGTCCGAGTCGGCATGGATTTACGAAGGGGAAATCATGCTTGACTAATCTTCTGGAATTTTTTGAAGATGTAACTAGGAAAATGGACAAGGGAGAGCCAGTGAATGTAGTGTACCTGGACTTTCAGAAAGCATTTGATAAGGTCCCACATAGGAGATTAGTGGGCAAAATTAGGGCACATGGTATAGGGGGTAGAGAGCTGACATGGATAGAGAAGTGGTTGGCAGACAGGAAACGAAGAGTAGGGATTAACGGGTCCCTTTCAGAATGGCAGGCAGTGACTAGTGGGGAACCACAAGGCTCGGTGCTGGGACCGCAGCTATTTACAATATACATCAATGATTTAGATGAAGGGATTCAAAGTAACATTAGCAAATTTGCAGATGACACAAAGCTGGGTGGCAGTGTGAACTGTGAGGAGGATGCTATGAGAATGCAGGGTGACTTGGACAAGTTGGGGGAGTGGGCAGATGCATGGCAGATGAAGTTTAATGTGGATAAATGTGAGGTTATCCACTTTGGTAGCAAAAACAGGAAGGCAGATTACTATCTAAATGGCGTCAAGTTGGTAAAAGGGGAAGTACAATGGGATCTGGGGGTCTTTGTACATTAATCTTGTAAACCTACGCTGCACTCCCTCAATAGCAAGAATGTCCTTGAAAGTAAGCATGCAGGTACAGCAGGCAGTGAACAAAGCGAATGGCATGTCGGCCTTTATAACAAGAGGAATCGAATATAGGAGCAAAGAGGTCCTTCTGCAGTTGTACAGAGCCCTAGTGAGACCACACCTGGAGTATTGTGTGCAGTTTTGGCCCCCTAATTTGAGGAAGGACATTCTTGCTATTGAGGGAGTGCAGCGTAGGTTTACAAGGTTAATTCCTGGGATGGCGGGACTGTCATATGCTGAGAGAATGGAGCAGCTGGGCTTGTACACTTTGGAGTTTAGAAGGATGAGAGGGAATCGTATTGAAACATATAAGATTGTTAAGCGCTTGGACACGCTAGAGGCAGGAAACATGTTCCCGATGTTGGGGGAGTCCAGAACCTGGGGCCACAGTTTAAGAATAAGGAGCAAGCCATTTAGAACGGAGACGAGGAAACACTTTTTCTCACAGAGAGTGGTGAGCCTGTGGAATTCTCTGCCTCAGAGGGCGGTGGAGGCAGGTTCTCTGGATGCTTTCAAGAGAGAGCTAGATAGGGCTCTTAAAAATAGCGGAGTCAGGGGATATGGGGAGAAGGCCGGAACGGGGTACTGATTGGGGATGATCAGCCATGATCACATTGAATGGTGGGGCTGGCTCGAAGGGCCAAATGGCCTACTCCTGCACCTATTGTCTATTGTCTACTGTCTATTGTTTGCATGGATGAAGGGGAATGTCAGTGAAACCAACCGAATAACGAAAAGTCTAATCAGGCGGATGTGGAGAGGATAGTAGTGGGAGAGGCTGGGACAAAAGAGCACAGCGTCAGAATAAAAGTATGTACCTTTAGGATGGAGATGAGGAGAAATGTCTTTAGTTGCATGGTGCTGAATCTGTGAAATGCATAGCCAGAGACGTGGAGGGGAAGGAGAAGTCATTGGGTATTTTTAAAGTGGAGATCAATAGGTTCTTGAGTACTAAGGGTGCCAAAGTAAGGGAGAAGGCAGGAGAAAGTGGTTGAGAGGGAAAAATAGATCAGCCATGATGGAATGGTGGAGCCGATGTAATGAGCGGTATGGCCTGATTCTACCCCTATGCCTCATGGACGAATGAACAATCTTCATACACAACTAATTATGTTCTTCCTTTATTCATTCCAATGTGATGCAATAGCAGGAGAAACTCAGATCTCTTCAATTGTGTGCTAAACATGTAACTGCAGATGCTGGAGAATCGAGGGTTACACAAAATGGAAAGTCTCGACCCGAAACGTCGCCTATCTCCTTCGCTCCTTAGATGCTGCTGCACCGCTGAGTTTCTCCAGCATTTTGTGTAACCCAGATCTCTTCAATTGTGTGCTTGATCCCTTGATCTGTTAACCATACCTCCACAGTATTTAAAAAATGGTCTCAAAAGTCCCTAAGACTGACAAAATAGAACAAATGCAAAAAGTGACCAGAGAAAGAAAACTAATTCTGCCAGTCGTAGGAATGAAGATGTATTACTTCAGACTATTGAATTAAAAATGACTATCTTGGATATTATATTATCCGTTGAAAATTATGGGAGATCATTCATAGGTAGGCCTGTCAGTGAGTTGGACAGTTGCACCCTGGGAAGTGGCCAATATTACTATAAGGCCTCTCTGTATTTTTTTCATTCAATCTAGAAGCAAGGTCTTTCTGAGGCAGGAGGCCATGGTGCAAATCAACCCATGCCTCACCTATGACCTGGATCCCCTCCTCCCATGACTGTGTCGCTGAGCAGAACTCCAATGCCATCTATAAATTAGCCAACGACACCACTGTGGTTGGCTGAAATACAGTTTCATCGTTTTAGTTTAGTTCAGAGATACAGTGTGGAAACAGGTTGTTCTGCCCATCGAGTCTACAGCGACCATAGATCACCCATAGTTCTATGTTATTCCAGTTTCACATCCCGCACTCTAGGGGCAATTTTACAGGAGCCAATTAACCTACAGACCTGCATGTCTTGGAATGGTAGTGATCGCACGCCGTGATGAGTCAGTGTGCAGGACAGACAGCGAGACGGCTGAAGTCATGGGACTGTGAAGAAGCTAGTTTAGTTTAGTTTAGTTTAGAGATTCAGCGCAGAAACAGGCCCTTTGGCCCACCAAGTCCACACCGAGCAGCCATCCCTGCACATTAACACTATCCTACACTAGATACAATTATTTAAAACATGTATACCAAGCCAAATAACCAACGAACCTGCAAGTCTTTGAAGTGTGGGAGGAAACCAAAGTTCTCGGAGAAAACCCATCGCAGGTCACGGGGAGAACGTACAAACTCCGTACAGACAGCGCCCGTACTCAGGATCAAACCCGGGTCTCTGGCGCTGTGTGAGGTGTAAGGCGGCAACTCTATCACTGCACCACTGTGCCACCCCTCAATATGCAGTGGGGTGTACATCAGCAACAGAAACGGCAGATACATTTTAATCCAAAAAAGTATGAGGTGTTGCACTTTGGAGGATAAGGGGAAAATATACAATTAATGGCATGTCCCTAAACAGCATAACTGTACAGAGGGAGGTTGGGGTCCAATTTTATATCTCCCTAAAAGTGGCAACATAAGTAGATTGATTGGTAAAGAAAGCATGTAGTATCTCTCAGAGTCAGGAAGACATGAGCAACTTTATAGGACGTTAGTTCGGCACACTTGGAGCATTGTGTGCAGATCTGATCATCTTATTATAGGAAGGATGTGGAGGCTTCGGAAAGGGTGCAGAGGTTTATCAAAATGATGGGTTACACAAAGAGCTGGAGAAACTCAGCGGGTGCAGCAGCATCTAAGGAGCAAAGGAGATAGGCGACGTTTCGGGTCGAGACCCTTCTTCAGGTGATTCAAAATGATGCCTGGATTAGCGGGTTTTAGCTACAAGGAGAGGTTGGACTTGGATTGTTTTCTCTGGAGTGCAAAAGTTGAGGGGAGACCTGGTGGAGGTATATAAAAATGATGAGAGAAAATAATATATATTTATCAAAATTTGATAATTTTAATAATAAAATTATTAGATAGGGAAGACAGTCAGAAACATTTTCCCAGGATGGAAATATCAAATATCAAAGGCATGGCTTTAAGGTGAGAGGGGTGGTTTATAGATGAGCGGGCAGGTTGATTTACCTTGTTGGGTGCCTGGAATGCATTGGGAATGGAGTGATGTGGATCTTGTGCAGGAAGATGAGATTAGTTTATCTTGCCATCATGTTCGGTACAAACACTGTGTCCAAAGGGCCTATTCTCCAGCTATACTCGTCATGTCAAGTCACTTTTATTTCTATAGCACATTTAAAAAACAACTCTCGTTGACCAAAGTGCTTTACATTGGTGGAGGTACTAACGTTATACAACATTGGTTCAAAGGTTAAGTACATACATAAATACATACATTTAACCCTCCTTCAGAGGACGTCAAGAAAGGCTTGAGAGTAATGATGAGTTTTAAGTCTCGACCTAAAAGAGTCGCTGGAGGGGGCGGTTCTGATGGGAAGAGGGATGCTGTTCCACAGTTCTAGGAGCTGCAACCGCAAAGGTGCGGTCGGTCGCCCCTGAGCCTTTCGGTGGGGGGCTGCAAGGTTCGGTGGGGCCGATGCAAGCCGGCAGCCCTGTCAGCAGCGTGTTAAGGGCCTGTCCCACCAGCATGCGACTGCATGCGTCTAGCGCGACCAAACGTGGTCGCTTGAGGCGTACGGCCGCGTGGGGCCGGTCCCACTTCGATCAGCGGAGGGGAGGTGTTTAATGGGAGCATTGTGCGGGGCTGGTCCCGACATCGTGAGGTGGCTCCGAAAATCTGGCACTGTCTGAAAATCCCGCGCGCCAACAGCCTGTCGGCCCGCAGGCGCATTGAGGGCATACGCAGCATCTCGATGCCGTACGCAGTGTCTTCATGTTGTACGGAGTGTCTTGACCTTAAGCCGCGGCCTAGCGGGACATCCGGTGGGGAAGAGCTGACTTCTGGAACTTACCTGGACTTTTACCTGTCTGTACATCTGGACGCCCCGCAGCGGCGACTGCGGCTTTATTAAATTCTTAGGGTGGATCCCGACACTGGGCAACAAATGGAGGTTGTCTTCTACCCACAGTGATGAATGCTGCGGTGATGTTCATAAATTAAAACCCTTATTAGTGTGTTTATGGGTGTTCTTTTAATCATTGTACCGCTGCTGGCAAATTAATTTCCGCGCTTTAATGTGCAATTTGACCCCACAAAAACCGTATTTGATATATTGTATTGTCTTGAGTAATGCCTAGACCGCACTTAGTCGGAATATCGATGTTATGAGGGACCTGGACGATGGGTGGTTGCAGTGGGTACGCAGACTTTTAAATGATATGTAGGTGGGTGGCAAGCCCCGTAAAAAGAGCTTATGTAAAACCGCCTCCGCCGTAAAGCAGGATCTTTGAAATTATTCGGAAAACCGCACAGGGAACCCAGTGGAGAGAGAGGCCAGAACTCGGGGCGATGTGGTCCAATTTTTATGGGCGTGCCCGTCAGGAGTCTCGCTGCGGCGCTTTGGACCAGAATGACAGAGTGGTTTCTGTTGGGGTATGTTTATTAAATAGGAAAGAGAGAACTAGGAGTAATCATTCCAAATGCAAAAGCACTGCTTCAGTGATAGGAATGTTTACAGGGAAGGAGAGAGGGTTGTTTTCTAGACGGATTGTGATTTTTCCCAAGCTTGAAGCTGCATCATCTGCACAAGTGACAAGAGACACGTTGAAAAATGAACATTTTTGGGGATTTATTTACATTTTTCACACAATGTCCCGTGGTGTGGGGGATGACTGGGTTCAGTGGAAAGCACACTCGCAGTAGGGCGAACTCACAGGATTTATGTTATTCACAGTGGCAAGGATGTACAGGACCACATGGGGCGCTGTCCCTCACCGTCAGTGCATGTGTGATGAATGAGGCTGGTGATCTCAGGCTGGTCCCTGCAGTTCACCCTTGCCCCAAGAGGAGGAGCTCGCGGTATAGTGTTCTTCCTGGCAGCTCAGCTCTGGGCTTAAAGAGGCAAAGCTGGCAATCTCTGGATTATCCTGGGGGCCAGTCTTTGTGTGTGTGTGTGTGT